>JAQHUG010000088.1:6559756-6610928 GCA_028555095.1 Dicrostonyx torquatus | reverse complement strand
TGTGTGTGTGGTGTGTGATGTGTGTGTGATGTATATGTGGTGTGTGTGTGTGGTGTGTGTATGTGTGTAATGTGTGTGATCTATGTGAGCATAGTGTGTGTGGTGTGTGACCGTACTCCACATAAAGCAGCTGTGAACACACCTAGGTTTCCCCAGGGCAGAGTGGTGGATGTATCAGATGTAAGGCCCTGGGGATCTGGAGAATGAGCTCCGGAGAATCTTTAGCTATATCCTGCTGTTCTCCACAGTCTGGGTCAGAACTGCGTGTTCCTTAAGGGCAGGGACAAATTCCTTCCACCTGTTTTTGTTTTGGGTTTCTTCTTAAAGTGCCATCAGGATGTCCAGGGACAATTGTCTCTGTGACATCGTATTTATTCCTCACCTTACTAAGGTGTAAGTTGTGCAGTGAACATCTCTGCATAGCTGGACTTGCAGAACTGATTGCTTTGTGTGATGAAAATGACTTTGGGCAGTGACTTCTCCTGTAAGGATGGAAGGTCCTTCTCACTCGCTTGCTTCCCGGGCTGGATCAGGCATAGTTAGTCGAGAGCCGCGGAGATGGAAAGGACTCTTCCCAGCCTCTTGGGGTCTTAGGGTGGCTTCTCCACTTCTATGCTCAGCCATTTCTTCCCAGCACCATGCCTGTGCAATTCTTGCCTGCTTTAGTTTCCACCACTGAAATCTAGAAGAAAACGGAGAACAGATGGACTTAATTCTGGACGGTGCAGTGCTTACCTAGTAAGAGTGCCTTCTGCCCATCAAGGAAAGAGCGTGGGCGCCAAGAGAACTACAGACTCTAATCGATCCCTTTAGTCATCGTGACAGGACTTCATATCAAGGGGCATTTTCTTTTGTATTTAGAAAAATATACATTTTTGTGTGTGTGTGTGTGTGTGCACATGCGTGTGCGCATGCGTGCACATGCATGCTTGTATGTTTTTATGTGTACATGTGTGAAGGCTGTTCTTCAGGTGCCATCCAATTTGGTTTTTTGAGATAGGGTTTGTTATTCGTCCGGCTTGGAGCTTGCCAAATTGCCTAATCTGGCTGGTCAGCAATCACAGGGGTCCCACCCATCACCACCTCTTCCTCCTGCAGGCTTAGATACTACATCTAGATACCCACCCCCAGGCCTGCCCCATACATGAGCTCTGGACCATCAAACTTAGGTATTCATGTTTGCAAAACAAGCACTCTACCAGCTGACACATCATCCCAGACCACTTTTGGTTTTCGCTATTAAATGTTCCTTGAGTGTAATAAGTCAAAGACTCTCCAAAACTCTTCCTACCCTCCCTTCCTACTCCCCCCCACCTCTCTCTTGGCTGCTACTGAACTCTCATCATCTTGCCTTAGCCTCCTGAGTCCTGGGATTACAGATATGCGCCGCTATATCTATTTTTTAATTCTTGGTTATTACCTTATTGTAATATCATCTCTCACAGGATATTAAAGCTGCCTCTAGAATATCTCCCAGCATCCTTCTGGCTATCTTTCAAACAGTTCTCTTATGTGATAACTAAAATGAGTTTCAAAAATATAAATATTATATTCTTTGCTCAACGACTTCTTATGTCATCCTCACCTTGTATTACTGTCCCTTTCCTGTGACCATGACTTCTTCCCCTGCCATGTTTCTTTATACTATAGGGCCTTTGCCCATTGTCATAGACACAACCTAGAAAACCCTTCTGTTTTTTTTCCCCATGGCTGCCTTTCTGTCCTTCAGGTTTCAAGTTAAATAGCATTTATTTAGAGGTACAGACATGGAGCTATAAGCCAAATAAAGCCCCCCCATCCTCAAGTTGCTTCGTCACTGTGGTGGTTTGAAATAAGAATGGCCCCATAGGCTCAGGTATTTGACTGCTTAGTCACCAGGAAGTTGCACTATTTGAAAAGATAAGAAGGATTAGGAGGTGTGGACTTATTGGAGGAAGTGTGTCAATGGGGGTGGACTTTGAGGTTTCAAAAGTCCATGCCAATCCCAGAGTCTCTCTCTCTGCCTACATATCAGGGTGTAGCCTCTCAGCTACTGCTCCAAAATCTGCCTGCATACAGTAGTTCTCCCTGCCACGAGGATAATAGACTAAATCTCTGAAAATGTAAGCCAGCCCCGATTAAGTGCCTTCTTTTGTAAGCGTTTTCTTGGTCATGGTATCTCTTCACAGCAATAGAATACTAACCAAGATGGCCATGGTATTTTGATACAGAAATAACAAAAGTAACTAATTCAGAAAACTTAAGTCAAGAAATGGGCCTGGCCAGGCAGTGGTGACACATGCCTTTAATCCCAGCTCTTGGGAGGCAGAGGCAGGTGGATCTCTGTGAGTTTGAGGTCAGCCTGGTTTACAAGAGCTAGTTCCAGGACAACAGCTAGGACTACACAGAGAAACCCTCTTTTTAAAAAAGGAAAGAAAGAAAGGAAAAGAAAAGAAAAGGAAAAGTGGGGTTATTGCTGAAACTATGTGGTTCTCAGGCCTTTGGCACAAGATTGGAGGAGGAATGGGGAAGAATTTGGGACTCTGGGCTGGGAAAGCCATCAGATGATCTGAGGAGAGTTAAAGCTATAAGAATTCTTGGAGAAATATGGAAACTGGAGGCCCAGTTCATGAAGTTTAAGAGGGTGTTCATGAAGACTCTATCCAGAGCTAAGCTACAGGCTATTCCTTCTACATTCTTGGAAAACAAAACAATAATGCATTACTATTCATTATTCCCCATCTAGGAGAGCTATGTGGATATGTGTATGGAGATGAATAAAAGTATGACAATCTTTTCAAACATGCTAATTCCCAGTATGGGAGAGACACTCAATAACATGGCACGTAAAATGGCTTTGCCAGTGGACATCCGCCTCTGCTGATAGCTACGATAGTGCCGGGACAAAGAACACATTGAGTGAAGCAGCAGAGTGGGGGTGGGGTGGGTGGGGGTGGCCTATAGGCTTGGTTGCCTGAACTGCACTGACCAAGACCTAACCAGTTGCTCCCACTGAGCTTCCTATATGACCCCACTGCTCAAGAGGAACAATCATTTGATGACAGATTTACCTTTTATTCTGAAGGGCTAAAAAGCAGGAACAGACACAGATTCCTTGTGTGAGTTGCCTTTTCCTGCATGTAAGAACTTAGCCTGTCCTACTGTGCAAGTCAGCAATGGGGTGTTGGCTCTACCAGCACAGAACCTCACACACCATCGCTTCGAACCATAAGCTTGACTTATAGTAAAGCCAAGAGATGGGCCCACTAGCTGTACCACATACATGATACCCAGGAGCAAATGTTCCTGGGGTGCTTCTTAGAGGGAACAGTCTGTGACGACAGGGTCCCATCCTCCAGTATATTGGATCAAGGACTTTCAGTAGAAAGGCCAAACATGTCCTGGTACCAGGAGTAGAAACAGGAGAATCCCCACACTTTGGACCCTGATGCATTGCAGGTATAAGGGCTGGAATTTGCTTTCACCTTTCTCTTTTAAGATTCCATCGTGAAGAAAAGCCTACCAGAACCTGCCAGAGAAGGTCCGTGAAGAAGCCTGGAGTGATGCCAGAGGGGGCATCACTGGGAAATCCAGAGATGAGCCCCTTCCCCAGTTTCCCTCCCAGGAAAGACATGCAGCTGCTTTGAGAGTGCTTGCCTCTAGCTGCTTACCCCTAGGGTCAGTCAAATGCTGGGGTCTGCTGATGCGTGCAGAGTGGGGGTAGCTAGAGTGATGGGGGTAGGAAAGGCCTGCTTGCTAAGTTTCGCATCCCTTTTCACTTGCGTTAGTCTTAATAAGCATCTTACTTCCATATCTGTCTTAGCATCTGCTTCCAGGGGACCAGCCCTGCACCAATTATGTGCTTTGAGGCACATAAGAAAAACTGAGTAGTTAGGTGTTTGGGGGCAAATTGTTTTGCTCTCCTAAATGTCCACTTCCTCCTTAGGAACATTAGTTTAAAAAGGGTAGTATTAGCCTCCTGGGGTTGTTAGACTGAGAATCACCGGGCACAGCGCCTGAGTGTGCTGCCTGTTCTTTTAAAGGGCAGCTCCTTGAAACAGATGCTAATCTGTGGCTTTGTGGGTTCCCTGGAGAGGAGAATGAAAAGGACTCTTGGTTTTCTGGCCATGCTATTGGCCATTATCATGCCTAATTCTTTCACAGCATAACCTGTGAGCCCAAGATGGTCTAGTGTCCTGGTCTAAGGCCTTCAACCCACACAGTAGTAACCCAAGTAAGAAGATGTAACTCCTAGTCCTGAGCTACAGATGAAGAAACTAACACACATTGAGGTTCATGGTCTGGTCTGGCTTGCAGAGTTTTGAAGCTGGAAGTTCGAACCAAGCATCCTGGACTAGAACTAGAGACCTGAGTACCTGATTCTGGAGTCTTCTGCCTCTTGTCTTGATTTTATTTTATAAAGCATTAGATTTAGATTGAGATAATCTCACCTCTTAACTCCATGAACCTGGAATGGAATGGGACAAAACAATGAGAGCAGTCATCTGTCTGCACATGGGCTGATGTTCATTCTTCTTCTCCAAAGTCTTGGGGCAGGACTCCCAAGCCCTTCCTCAGGCAATCGGCGTAATGATGGGTGGCATCAAGCTATTGACGGTGGCAGCTTCCTTCCCAGTTTTCAAGTAGTTGCAAATAAGTAACACAGTTCTTTTCAACATCTTTTATTTGCTTAAATTAACAATTTATAGGTTACACGCCATTTCCAGGTAGACTGCCTGGAAACAGGAAGCAATATTCACAACTTGGGGTGCTAGACCCTTGGAGGCTTAATTTTAACTGGCAAGCCAAAATTCTGTATAAAAAGCAACATTTGGTTTTAATGTTGTCCAAATATATGAAGGATTTCAAATGTTAGCTTGGTTACATTTTGTTTCAGCAAAGTAGACAAAGATCATAATTCAAAACACAATGTGAATATTTTATTGAATGTCTTTGGGACTCAATAAATACAGTATGCACAAGAGCTTTCTCCTGCAGCTACACATATCCAGATAGACCCGTTAACTCCTATTGGCTTAGAAAAAGTTGACTCCAGTGTCAGGGCCAAAGAGATATCCAAGGTTAAAAAAAGAACAAAAGAATGAAAGAGGAATACAAAAGTAATAAGGAGGACCATCATAAATAAAAAGGATAAGAGGCAAATATGTCACTTGGCTGGATTGTTAGTTGGTTCAAAGTGGTGATGGTCAAAAGCCTGAAAAGTATTCTGCTCTGATCCATTCCCAGAATTCTACAGTGTGACAAAGAACGTGGCTCTGGAGGGCTGGTGACCTTGGATGATGTTAATCGTTGGTTCTCTGAGGTGGGCCCCATGATCCCTACTTCAGGTTTGTATCTGATTGATCACATCATGGATCAAGGTTGGTCACACCTCTTCCAAAGTCAGGAAACTGATCAAACACACTGGAATGCCTCCGAGAAGAAAGGAACCGATGCTGGTGGCTACCTTGGGATAATAGTTGTAAAGTGGGGGGGCTACTGCCTCTTCTACACACAAAACCTGGGGCTAGCTTCACTTTTACATCAGGGTTGGGTTGGTTAAAGCCTACTAAGTTTTTTATACCTGGAAATAGACTCTAGAGCCAGGATTAACATAGGCTGTTCTACATTATGGTTACTTTCCTGAGGTCTCTCTTGTCCCTTCAGGAAATCTTACTTAGGATGCTAACAGCACACAGAGGAAGCCTGCAGGAGTGTCATGGGCCTAGGAGCTAGGTATCTCCTTCCTTTGCAGCTCTGGAAGGCTCTGTGATGAGACTTCCCACTCTTCAAAACATGCTCGTAAACCACCATTGTAGTCCATTCTTTCTCTCTCTCTCTCCCTCTCTCTTTCTCTCCCTCCCCTCCCTCTTCATCTCCGACACACTGCTTCCTCAAAGAGTCCCACAGGGTTTGTTTGGGATGGACTAGATTCTGCTCCTCTAGATTCTCCTGGCTCCTTCTTTTCCAACGGGACATACCCAGAAAGCACCTGGAAAGTATGTGGAACTGTGATAAGGCACAGCACCTAGTAGGTCCTCATCTCTTGGTTCCTGAACGAAGCTTCCTTGGCACTTTTATGAAAGGCACCTAAAAGTTTCATTCAGAGTACATGGAAGAAATCTGGCCAATCTGAAGACCTGCAGCAGCTCTGTGTCCAGAGTTGTGCTTGTGGCCATAGAAGCCCAGGCCATTCTTCCCGTCATCCATCCTTTTGCAGGTGTTGTGCCCTCAGGATGTGCACAGGTGGAGTAGGAAGCACATAAAGCCTTTGTATTTCACAGCGGCAGTCGTGACAGCAGAAGGAATTTCAGGATGTTGGCAGGAGACATGGGTGAGCGGTTCTCCGAGCACGTGGGTGAAAGAATGCAGGTCATGAAGAAGCAGCTTGGCTGATGGGGAAAGCCGCATCCGGTTGGAGCTAGCCTGGATCTTCTAAAGGGATGGGCCGGGCACTCTGAGAGGAGAGGCAGCAAGGCAGTCCCTAGAACCTGGCTTTACCAAGAATGTTGGCACTCTCAACACAAGCACAGTCTGGTACCTACCATGACTCAGCGACATGAATGCAATGTCCTGTCAGTGTTGCTTCCATGGTGGCGGGGGTCTAAGAAGGCCCAGCTGATAGGCCAAGATGGCCATCATAATGCTCACAGGTCCTACAACAGCAGTTCAAGCCCCTGGGCAAGAACAAGAGTCAACATGTATCTTTCTTTCCACACACTGATGGGGGCTACAAACATCACAGGCCTTGTCTTCAAGTACACACACGCAAAATGTATGTCCATAGGGTGTGCATGCGTGTGTCCTTGGGAGAGTGACAGAATAAGAACAAAGGCAAAAGTCAGCATTGTGGTTACAGGTCTCCTGTCCTCTTTAGTGAGTCTGAAATCAAGATCAGAAATATGTAAGCAGTGGGAAGATGACCCAGCAAACACAGAACTGGGGGATGTGAGAACTGTGTGCTTCTTTTTTAAGAGGCACCTAGAAGTAATCTGGAAACTCCCAGTGCTGGGGCGGGGGGCACTCCAGATGTGTTAAGCCAAAACCTTACAGGGCAAGGCCCCACTATAGGTGGATTTTGCTCCTCCTTTCTTTTTTCTTTTCTTCTTTCTCTCTCTCTCTCTCTCTCTCTCTCTCTCTCTCTCTCTCTCTCTCTCTCTCTCTCTCTCTTCTTTTTTACAGAGGTTTTCCTTTGTAGCCCAGTCTGATTTCAAACATGAGGCAACCCTCCTGCCTCAGTCCCCATGTACTGGGATTACAGCTGTGAGCTACCATGCCTAGCTACATCAGTGTTTTCTAGAGGTTCTTCTGGATGAGTCTCACATGTAGCCAGCTCTGAGATCATAGCTCAGGTCCTGCTTAGAGCGTTAGTGGGTGATCATTCCTTTACCCTAACTAAGTCGAGCTTGTTTTAGGGAGAACCCCATTTCATAGCCCAAGCCCCACCGCTCACTGGGGCAACTCGCCTTTCAGTTGCTTCTAGGAGCATGAGGCCTCAGAACAAGGTGGCAATGGTCTCTGTGAGGAAGCTCTTCTTGAGACAGGGATGTGGTCTGAAGATTTGGGACCACCGAGCATTGTCCAGATATCTACGGGGATGCTCCAAATCTCCCACTGACCAGTGAAGCTGAGGCAGAGCAGAGTAACAAGCCAGGCATCTAAGCTCAGTAGAAATAATTTACCTTCTCCTGAAGCCCTAGCTCACATCTGCAGGAACTCCTCGAGAACAGCCTTCCCTAAAGCCCATCTCTTGTATCATTGCCTATGTTTCTACTATTTAATAGAGGCTATTATTATATACAACTGCTAATGTTTTTGTCTATGATACTGTAACCTTCAAATATGCAACTAAAGAGTTACTGCTAAGGTAACATGAGCACCACAGTTTTGCAACTAGAAAGACATTTTACCCTATTGCATGTTAGAAGAAAACAGTTTCTAAAATCACCTTGAGGTTCAGCTTGCAATTAGGTATCTAGAGAAAGGCTCAGTGGGTAATGTGTAAAATAACACTAAGGGGCCCCTGCACCTGTATGAAATTGCCAAGTGCCCAAGGAAAGACCTGAGAAGCTTTTGTGTCACCCGCACATTTAGTCTGAGCCATTTGTAAAGGCTGGCGCCACTCGCCTGTCCCCAGCAAACGACAGCTTGTGCAGAAAGCTATATTTGAACTGCCTAGATTTCATTTTCCAAATGTAATTTTAAAGCCGTCCATTTAGACACCCAAAAGGACCGCTTGTTTTTCCATTTTCCTCTCCAGTAATTCTTTTAAACCCTCATCTCTGTGCTTGAAGTATAAGTAATCGGAAAAAGGGGGGCCCTGCCCACCGCTCTGCAACAGCCTGTTGCCCAGGTGCTCATCTGTGATGGTGCAGTCTATGTCCCTGCCTTCGCGGTCCTCGCCACTCTCCTCCTGCTGCTCTTCCAGAGCATCCTCGTCTCTGCATCCTTCCCCTGGACCCCGGAAGGTCTGCTCCTGCTTGGTGGACAGATCCTCAGGCGCGCAGGATTGCTGGCTCTCCTGTGCCAGGCTGGGGCTGTAGGACTCCGCCTCATAGCTGTTGTTCTCATCCCCATCCTCTTCCTCTTCCTCCTCCTGGCAGAGGCAGCTCCGTGTGCTGTCCACGTCGGACTGGAACACCGGCCCCTTTGCGTTGCGCTTTTGGGAAAGGTCAAATGGCTCCTCCTGCTCCAGGTTCCTCAAGACAGCACTGGACTGCGCCAGGACGAGTCGTCCCCTGCCCAGACCTGCAGGACCAAAGCAGAATTTACATGCCTGAGTAAGGCAGTGCCCAAGGCTTTTTAAGCATCTGGTTGTCCATTTTATAAACAGGGCGAGGCAGGGGAGTGTGATTCCCATTAAGTATATGGTACGGGAAGATTGTAATCCATGCAACCCTTTAAGGCAAACCTGGCAACGTATGTCCTGATTTAGCAATGCCTCTACCGAGAATTTAAAATATTAAAAAGTGAGGGGGGAGGAGCACCATGTATGTGTGAATTTTTTTTATTATACTGAATATGTAAAGAAATGAGAATCTAAATTTTGGTTAAGCACATAAATGGTAGCACATAAACCATACAATGAGTCATGTCTGTGTGACACAGATGGCTACTAAGGACCATACATGTATTCCCTAGATATTTTAAGTCTTTGTGGCATTCTCTTCCCTTTTTTCCTTATCAGAAACGTCTGGAAGGATGTAGTCTCAGATCTCAAAACTGGATAAACTCTGAAGTGGTTACTGCGTTTCCTCTTCACTCCTTAAGCATTTCTCATTTTATTTTCACAGATAGCATTAAGTTGACAGCAAATAAATAAAACAACAAAAAAGATAGTTCATCCTCAAACAAAGACAAACAAACCTAACCTCTTCCACATGGTACCAAAAAGGCTGCTCCAAGCCCGTGGTCCCTATGCAGAGAGTAGAGGTTCTCTAAGGAGCATACAAAGTCCCTGTTTGGGATCACAAATGTCCCTGTACTGGGCAGGGTAACGTTTGGGTACCTAGAAAGATGGGCTTCCTGATCAACAGTGGGCATAATGGCTCATGTCATCTTGGGTTCAAGGCCTCAGACTGTGGTGACCCAAACCAGACTGTGAGATGCAGCAGGGACACTAAGGGTTTGAGAAATAGGAAGGGAGGTGTCTAGGATGCACCAGGTGGCAGGTTGGGGTTGGAGTGAAGAAAGGAAGGATAAGGACTCTGAGGGACAATGACATCGGCTGACTATAACTTTAATCTTGTCAGGGGACAAGAAGGATCTTTTCCAGCTTCCTAATGATGTCTTTTGACACACACACACACACACACACACACACACAAATTAACATTTATAGATGAAGGTGCAAAAATTGTTGAAAATCTTTTAGTTTTTTCAAAGCAATCACATAGTGATGCTTTCCCTATCCACAAAGTGACAGAGCCACTAGGTTCCTATTAAGATGTGACCTTCAATGTGGGGCAAATTCATAGTGACCACATCAAATTTTTAGATAGCAGACTGGCTTCTTCCTGCTATGGCTGTCTCTTCTACTTAGAAAAATCCATACCTTTAGAGGTGACTTGGCCAGCCAGAGATTCAAGAAATGATTAAAAAGGAAGGCCGTCTCAATTAAAAAAAAATAAAAAAATAAAAACCCAGCTCCTTTTAACCAGTATTTTTTAAAAGTTTTTGCATAAACTCCAGCCCTTGTTTGTGATGACCGCAGCTGCCTGAGTGGGAGTCACCATGAACTCAGGGGTATTGTGAAAACCCAAAATATGCTTATCTTGTTTCTTGTTGTGTGCTCAGATATGCATCTTACACATGTGTGCACCTGTCCACTTCACTTTGCAAGTACAAGCAGGTCACCTGGTTCGGCGTGGGATGGCAAACAGATGCACAGTTGACCCAGAAAACCTAGAGCTAGAGTCCCAACTTTGCCTTAAAACTACACTGGTGAGACCTGGTCTCCTCCCACATAAAATGAGGAGTGTCACGGACTCTTTCATGGACTTGGGAGAAGTGAGGGAGGGTGCTGCTGATAGTGTTATCCTGAGCTCTGCGTGTCCGTCTTCCCCCCCCCCCACACACACACCCCAGACACACCTAGAAGGCCGAGGTGGCCTCATTCCCTCTGCCCCGTCACAGGCCCTGGCTGGGGTGCATTTATTGTCTGTTTATTGTAAGATTGGTTGATTGGATGACGAGGTGGCCTGATGCACTCAAGGGACCTGGAAGTAAAGTCTTCATTGACAAGGGCCTGGGACCGAGGAGTTAAAATAAGCAAGAACTTTTCATTAGTTCAGCGAAGACTCAGCAGGAGAGACACACACCCCTGCTCATGTGGAGCTGGGGCAAGAGGAAAACTGCCCTTGAGTGAACAGAAGGGAAACATGGCCCACGGCGAACGTACTTCTGCTGGGGCAGAGTATGGGGACCCATACTGTTTTCATCACTGTTTGTTTTAGAACATGGAAGGAAAATCCCATGTCATCTAGCAGTATGAAGAATAGATCTAATAGAGACTGAGTTCGAAAGGTTGGGGTTCAAATCCTGACTCTAGTTCTTTTTCCATGAGCAACTTTGGAAGTCTCAGATTCTCAACATGCAAAATGGAAATAATGGATGTTCTCCAGCTGGGAGTGCCTGGGAGGATTTAAAGAGATAAAGCACTCTGGGGAGTCTGCAAGACAAAAGGACCAATAACCACACTTCCGGCATCACTACTGACCCTTACTCACGCTCTGCTGTGGCCATTAAAGCACACCCCCTGTTTAGGGCAAGAATCATCCCAGCCCCCACCAAGTGCCCCCATAAAAGCACATCCCTCTTCTATGTGGGCAGGGCTTCCAACCAGGGTGCGGGGAGTACCTTGGGCATGAAGGCCTCGCTCCATCACTCCATGCTTGACCTTCATGTGGCGGGTCAGGTTCCCCTTCAGAGTGAACTTGCTCGGGCAGTAGAGACACTTGAAGGGCTTGCTGTCGGAGTGCAGGTGCATGTGGCCCATCAGGTTGTGCATGCGGTTGAACTCCTTCCCACACAGCTGTTGGGGACAGAGGCCAGGACACAGTGATCTTTCCAGGGAGGACCTGGAGAGCAGCAGCCACACCTGCTTGGCGCTATAACTACTGCCAAAGGCAACGCCCCTCTGGCCATCAGGAAGGAGCCAGGTGATGCCCAGGCTCCGAGGTGGAGCAGGTGGACTGGATTTCCGAGACACAGGTGTCCAGTATCTCTGAATTCAAGGACCAGAGCGCAAAGCTCTTAAATTAAATCTTGTTTTGTTTTGTGGAGGCGTGGCATGTAGTCCAGGCTGACCTCGAACTCACTGTATGGCTAATTAAAAGGAACAGAAATCCAAGAAAGGAGTCATCTTTTCTCTGGGTAGAGATTTAAGAAAGTGAGTTTTTTTTTCCCCCTCGAGATACTAAAAAAAAGCAAGCATTAAAAATTACATATCTGTGTGTATGCCTCGGTCTATGTAAATGTGCCTGTGTGCATCTATATCCATGCAGGTAACCAAGCAGCTGTGAGCCACCCAGCATGGGTTCATACATGATGGATCTCAAGAGTGAATTTGACAGTCTCTGCAGAAAGAAGGGCACAACAATGACTCTGGGGCACCTGCTGTCCCTTTGCTTCAGGAGAAGAATGTTTGGGAGCTCCAGCCCTTCCTTGGTTGTGCTATGCGGGCGACAAAGAAGGATTCCGTGTCTGTGCTTAAACTTGTGTGTTAACTGATGGCAGAGCAGTCCCCTCTGTCCTCAGCCTCTGACGGGCAGTGGAGTGGTGACAGCAGTATGTGTTGAGAGATGCCACAAGGAGGATGTGCGGTACGGCATCCCCTGGGGCTCACATAAGCTTTTTCTCCTCATTGAGAGAGACCTTCAAGGCTAATGTGGAAGATTCTAGACTGATTTTCCATTACCAAAGACACTATTTTCTTTAGGGAAGGGCAGTGGAGCTAGCTTTGGCAGAATGGACAAAGCTGGCAAGACTAACCTTGAGAGGCTAGGCAAAAGCATGCTGGGTATAAGAGGACCCAGCTTGGGGTTGCACAGCAGGCCCAAATAATCCACATACAAATTATGAGTGGCTAGCTCAGTATTCTTGAATGATTTGTATTTGAAGAAAACCGTTTATCCCCTTTGATTCCTTGCCAGCAAGAATGAATTTGGTGTCCTAGGCAGACCTCTAAACTCAGAGCAGCTGTGAACCGCACACATTACGAAACAGGGACCCCCAAAGTCTGGGGTGCAGCTCAGCGGTACAGTGCTGGCATAGCATGTGAACCCCAGCATGAAGTGAGGGGACAAGAACAAAAACTGGCACCCCAAGAAGAGGAAAGGATGAGAAAACAGATCTAATCCCAGCTTTCACGAGAGAAGCCATGTGAGAGGTCGATTCTTCCGTTATCCCCACTAGACAGAACTCACAAAGACAGAGACGTACTCAGTTTTGCACATCTCAAGGGTTTTTTGTGTGTAAATTTATAATTGTTAGCTTAGTTAACCCACTTCTCTATATAGCTAAGGAATAAAACTTCAGCTCTAAAGACCCATGTTAGCCTCTTATGTTTCATGGGACGATTCCTGAGCGCTTGCAGGTGTGTCGCTGGTGCGACTGCTGGGACCAGTGCTTAGTCAATACTGAAATTACACTTCCCAGGGTTTGCAGAGGCTCTGCTGCCATTGCCTAGGGTATGTCTGACACACGACAGGTCCTCAGCAGTTAGAAAGTGGGACATGATGCAGGATAAGAACTTAGTGGGAGAGAGATGCAGAAGGCTGGAAGTTTAGTTCAATCACTGGGCAAGTCCAGTCATAGACAGATCAGATGCTCTGCTCAAAAGCAGGCAGACGTCAGTGAGAGGATAGGATGAAGACCTTCCGAACTGGCTTCTGTGGTTGAGACATTCCTCCTCTGGTTATTATCTCTCTGCTCAGGGATTAGTTAGACTCTGGACTGGCCTGAAAATGCTCCATCAGAGAGATGGATCTGGGGCAGCAGCTTAGCTGGTCAAGTGCTTGCTGTCCAAGCCTGAGGACCTGAGCGCGTGTGTGGCGGAGGAGGTAGAGATGGGCAGGTCCCTGGGGGCTCACTAGACAGCCAACCTAGGCTGATTAGTGGTCCTTAGGTTCTGGGAGGGGGGGAGACTGATGACTCCTGGAAATGACATTTGAGGTTGATCTATAGCCTCCACATGAACACACACACACACACACACACACACACACACACACACACACACAGCCTTTCTTGAAGGATGTGTGGTGAGCCCTGCTTTGGCACAAGTATCAGGCATCTTCGCAAATATCTGTAGAGACTTCAGCCTACTTTGCAGCACGGGTGAGGGACCTGCTGCTTCTGTGGTGAGAATCAACCGCTTATTGCTGTCATACCCATCATACCTGGAATGTGGGGCCAGAAAAGGCCCTGCAATCTGTCTGCCCCAAGGTCCCACCCGTCAACTCTCAAAGGACCCACTTATCAATTTCCCTCGCCACAAGTCTACACTCAGAGGCGTGTGTTCATCAGAGTGGCCACCTTTGCAGGTTCTCCTTTATGTCCACGTGGCACAAGCTAGAGCTATCTGAAAGGAGGGAGCCGCAATTGAGAAGATGCCTCCATAAGATCTGACTGCAGGGTGATTTCTTGATTAGTGGTTGGTTGCGGAGGGCCCAGCCCATTGTTGAGGGTGGTCCTGGATTCTATAAGAAAGCAGGATGAGCAAGCCAGGGGGAGGAAGCCAGTAAGCAGCCTTCCATGACCTCTGCATCAGCTCCTGCCTCCAGATTCCTGCCCTGACTTCCCTCTGTGATGGGCTGTTATCTAGAAGTGTAAACTGAGAAAGAAACCGTTTTCCTCCGAGTTGCTTTGGTCATGGTGGTTTCGTCACAGCAATAGTAACTAAGACAGACAAGCTGCCCTTTTGAGCCTTTCTGAAAACCTAGTGAATTATTCTGCTGCAGATTTTCTGGCTCAGTTTATTTATTTAATATGAAACTTCATGGGACATAGTGGCATATATGGGGACATTTATTTTTAAATTCATATTGGACTTTAAAATTATATTGTCAGAGCTCTGTGAATTCAAGACCAGCCTGGTCTACATAATGAGCTCCAGGACAGCCAGGACTACATAGAGAAACCCTGTCTCAAAACATAAAACAAAACAAGACTTTATACTATCCTTCAAAGTAATCCCAGTGGTCTAAAAGAAAGTACACTGTGGGGCATGACCAGTCAGCTCTATTCTACCTGACTGGTAAAGGAAACTAGTTTTTGTTTTGTTGGCAAGCTTAATTCTTTTTTTATAATCAAGTTACCCCTGCATGACTGATGGTAGCTATTGGGTGTCACAATGGGGATAAGTGGAGGCAAGTCAACTCTGAAGTCCCAAATGTGGCCCAGACAGTTTTCAATTCAAAGGTCACTTCAATTTCCTTTGTAACCAAGCTCAGTATCAGGCACAGAGCTACAAACATAATACCCTAATGAGTAGGTAAGCATTAGGCTGGGAGAATATATAAACAAGTCAGGAAATCTCATCACCCCACACGAAATATTAAATACAGCCATTACTGCTCCTCCTCATCTCCCCACGAGCCAACGCACACATCAGTGTGTAAACTGCAACCCTCAGTGTCAGACAGGTGGAGTCAGGTCACAAAGGATCTGAAGCACCTGGTCTCCATTCACCTATCACTCAGCTTCTTCCTCCACCTCTGACCCCCACCAAGCCCTGTGGTTCTCATCCGGAACACTTGCTCCTCCATTGTTCCCGGAAGAGTGTCCTCACATGACCATGCTCAAGTGTAGAGAGCCACACCTCTTAGACAGTGAAGACTGGGTAGAGAAAGAGCCCTGGGGTCTGCTCCTGATGGAGTCCTGGGATGTCAGCTCGAAGCAGAGTCCTCGCTTAGACTGGAAGGAGGAAGAGTGCCAAGGGAATGACAAAACTCATTTTTTTCCCCTCTGAGAAAAATCAGTAGCTGAAGTGAAGGCTTCCCTTAATCTTGAGTTGAAAATATAAGTGCCTTCCCAAGCCGGGACTGGATGAGTGATCTAACAAGGTCTGTGTCAAAGTAAGAGAGCCGTTGGTGCAGGTGCTGGTGGAGGGTTGGAGACTCGACTTCCATCCCTCCAGATGTGAGCCACCCAGCAAGGAACATCAAAGGAACGGAAAGGGAATCTTCTAGCTAAATCCCTGCCAGGTGACCTGGGACTGAATAAAAGGCCAGCCCAGGATTCATGGGTGGAAAGCAAAGATTCACCACGGGCTTTTGGAGAGTCCACCAGGTGGCTCTCTGATGTCCAGGATGCCCTTGACACAGCTGTCACATGTCTTCTTTGCTTCAGCCTCCTTGCTCTGGCCTCCTGGTGCTCTTCCCATCTGCCACCCTGCAGTACAGGGCCTGGAGTTACTTGCTTCCCATGAGCCCCTGTGGCAGCAGCTGCCACCCAGGTCAGCTGTGGGCAGAGATGGAACAATGGCAGTAGCAGCCACTTGGCTGAGTCCAGAGGCCCAGAAGGCCAAGCAGCACTGAACCTGGCTCCAGTTGCCTGAGGTGAGCTTCAGAGACAAGATGCCCCCGGAAGCTTTTTTGGTATCCTGAGAGGAAAGGTCAAAGAGCTCCAGCCAGTCCAAGAGAATGGCCTCGGCTCGGCTGCCCTTCCTGTACATTCTTCTCCCTCTCCCTCTTTAATAAGAAGGGTGTTCCTTTCCTCAAAGGGAGAGGGAGGGAGGGAGAGAGAGACTGTAAACTGTCCAAAAGGACCGTGAGAAAACAGGAAACTCCGAAAAGTACAAGAGAAAGCAAGATGAAATCTATTTGTAGGCGGGCCCCTGGGGACACGCTGGGCATTGTTCAGCAGGCAGTTCATACAGCTATATCCTTCCTTCTGCCTAGGAGGAGGGCTTTGCTGCCAAAAGGCTGCTATCTGGTCACTGCCTTAACCCCCTCCACGCCAGCCTGAAAACCCTGACCCCGGGGGCACTGAGTCCCTGCAAACTGCCCAGCCTGGTCTCTCTCCTTCCGGTGCATCGAACAGCCAGCAGTCCGTTTGGGAGAGGAAGAATAGACCCTTTCCGAGGCGACTTCGTCCTTCTGCTTCACCCCCAGGCCTCCAGCCTTCAGGCCTCTGCTGTGGAAAAGGCTGCAGATGACCCGGTGATTCATAACTTAGGCAGCTCTGGGCTTCACCCATCTCAAAAGAGAATTTGTCCCGGAAATTCTGGATGGAAGCTTTTCCTGGACAGGCTTTCCAAAGACGGCAGCTGGTCCTTTGCTATTATGGAGTGCAGCCACCACAAGGATAGTATCCAGATCAAGGCCTGTGTGCTCACGCAGAATGTGGGAAGCACATTCGAGAAACATAGCTTAAGTCTACAGGCTGGCTCTCTGGACTAACTCCAGCTGGCTCCCAGGAGCAAGGAGTCTAGAAGTCGAGCCAATAGCAAGAGTCCAGAAGGGCAGTCATAAATAAATATATGACATGTAAGTGTGTGTGTGTGTGTGTGTGTGTGTGTGTGTGTGTGTGTGTGAAAGAAACACAGAATGGAAAACTTCCCTCTCCACTAATTTCCCATCCTGTTGTTAATGCTTAAGTCTACAGCCAGCGAACATTTCTGCTCACTGGGGACAGCTGTTCCCAGTGAGAACGAGTCTGCGCTACAACAGGAGGAAGGATTTATGTTGAGGAGGGTGTTTTAATGGTGAAGATCCCAAGAAATTAGACTCTATTACTAAAAGAATCTTCCTCATTGCAAATTTGGGGGGAGCGGCAGTAGAGCCAGCTCCCTGCTAATGTGAAGTAAGCCTCGTCGTTTTTTTTCCCCCCAGCATGTCAATCGTTGGAAGAGACTAACTATCCTCTGTTATGACTATCAAACTTGGGTGTAACTGCCTAGGCTCGTTCCCCATCATCGCCATGCGGCGGGCCAGACATTAGTCTCAGCTGCTTGAGAAGAGCAGAGCAACGAACAAGTCGCCTCTGTCTCGCATCTAACCCTTCCGGTTCCCTACAGCCTTCACCCAGGGCCAGATTTCCATCCCGCTCAAAGCAGACAGAAAGCAAAGTCCACAGGACATCTCAAGACCACCCTGCCCTTCCGAGATGTGAACTGGGGCCTTGGACTTTACAGATCTCTCTACCCTGTGGTTTTCATGCACACGGAGGAACCTGCATGACATGTAACCCAGACATGCCAGGAAAGTCTGTTGAAATAACGAAGAGTGATGGTACCAAAGGCTAGCTCAAAGGATGCCACTGTTAAGAAAGTGGGAATGAGAAGAAAAAGAACCTGGAAGCATGTTTCTGGAGCTTTTAGGAAGAAAGGGCTTGGTCAAGGTGACCTACAGGGCTTGCTATTTCAGAAATGTCCAAACTTTGGAGCAGGGCCAGCTAAGTTGATGAGAATGCCTTTTATCTTCCAAATTGTTTTGCCTAATAACAGACAACACTCTCTAGGTGAGGAGCTGTATTCCGGCCTTCTGAGAGAACCTAAACACCACATAGAAGGGCCGCCCGTCTCCTGTTCTCCCTGTACCGGGTAAACTATCTCTCATGTCAAAGCTGGGATTTCACTTTGCTATGGGATCTGGTGACGTGGGCCGGACATCAAGAGCCTAAGCAACCCGAAAGAAGAGGTAAAATGGAGTTTCTGAGCCACACAGAAGATTATCCATACTCTTGGGACCATGTATGATGATTCACTGTTGAGGAGGAAAGGGGTGTAGTCGTCTGTGAATGGAGGCTGAGAACACCCTGGTTCCACAGAGAATTTTCTAGACGCTCGTGTACCCCAGGTCCAAGAGATCTTGCAGATCTTTGAGAGTAGCAAAGCAGAAGTGTCCCTATATCCCACTGGCCCTGCCCGACTTCTACTCCAGGCTCTCCCCTAGACTGAACGTCTGCACTGACTCACCCTTCCATCTCAGGGGCTACCCCCTCAGGCAGATTTTCTCCATGACCTATCTCTCCATATCAGGGGCTCCCAAGACTGTATCTCTGCTCTGACCTACTCCTCCATCTCGGGGGCTCCCCCAGACAATATCTCTGCCCTGACCTACTCCTCCATCTCGGGGGCTCCCCCAGACAATATCTCTGCCCTGACCTACCCCTCTATCTCAAGGGCTTCCCCCAATTCTATCTCTGTCCCAGACTGTCTCTCCATCTCAGGGAGGGATATCTCTCTGAGGGATCAGAGGAGATACAGTATAGATGGGGGATGGTGGGACTGAGTGGGTGTGTATTTCTTTAGGGAAGAAACTAAGAGGTAGCTCCCTTTATAAAATAACATTTGTACTCCAACCATCAGTTAAGATAATTAACGCAGTTCACGCTTGACGTCCAAGCAGAAGAGAACCTGACTGCCTCTCCACTGTAGGAGACAGCAAATTCTTCCAGGGAGAGCAACTGTCAATGGGTGAAGCACTGAGGAGGTCAGTGGAGTGAGAAGTGGGGGAGTGTCGGAGGAGAGAGAGAAGAGGCCCCTGTGGAGCTGTGACTGGAGAGGCTCCTGGGCTTCTTCCTCAGGAGCGTCCTGAGTTTGAGTTAATGCTTTACTTGCTCTTGAAATTGCTCGTCTCCTGCAAAGAAGCCTTTCCCTCCATTCCCCACTGGGCCCCGAGAGCGATGCCCCCCGCCCCGTCCGACACTCTACTTTCTCCTCCTTTAGCTCGCAAACTCAAGATGGACATAATAACAGAAAGCTTGGAGAAAAGAAGGGGAAACAGAAGCGGGTGGCAGGAAAGGGAGTGGGGGGAGAAGGCCCCTCTCTAGACAATGTCCACAAGGCCTAGGGAAGCTCTGGTTCCTGACCCCTCACCCTGCCGAGAAGCTGCCAACACAGGAAAAAAAGCCAACTTCACAGGGGGTTCCTTCAAGCGGGGGCCACACTACCGAGGGATGAAAGCAGCTACCCCTCCTGGAAGGAGGGAATCCAATTGCAGGGATATGGATTTGCAAAATGAGTCACCCACACTCCAGACAACACACAGTAACAGAAAAGGAAAACTTGGATCTCCACACAGACACACTCAACTGTCTGAATGTAGATTCCTTCTTTCCCGCTGCTCTCTCTTCCTGAGTGGGATGGTACCCACCCTACAGTCCCCCCACTACCTAGGCCTAAGAAAGCCTCTTGAAACAGCCCTGGGAAGCCACGGTCTCGTTAGATCTCATGCATCCTCTCAGCTGATATAATAAGAATGAACCAAAGTAGATATAATATATTATATTATATATAATAAGAATGAACCAAAGTAGTCTGATACAGCTGAACTTACAAAGGAACTTAGACCCTGGGTCACATGGTACTTAGGAATAAAGGGAAAATACTGTAGAGGCTGAGCTCACAGTTAGTATTTCTCAGGTCCTTTGAAGGACTAGCCTTGGATCCTTTTCTACTTTCTCAGAATAACTGGAATTGACACATAGTAACTACACATATATGTTGGGTATAGTATGATATTTAGATTCATATGTCGAACACGTGGTGAGCAGATCAAGATCATCCGTCTTGATATTGGAGTTGCTCAAAATTTTTCTTTGGGAGAAATACTCAATAAAGTCCTGAGAGCTAATCACCTGCTGTACTGTGGAACACTAGACCACATTCTTCCATTCTAACTGTATTTCTGCATCCCTACTAAAATCTGTCTCCTTTCCATCATTCCCTTCCTGGCCTCCAGTAACCACTGTCTCAGCTCTGTTCCTATGATGCCAACTTAGCTCTTACATGTGAGCAAGGACACGCAATATTTGCTCTCTGTGTCTGGCTTATTGCACTTAACATCATGTTCTCCATTTTAGCCTCCATTCATGTTTGACACAGATCAGGGTTTGGACCCCTTCTCTTCACCTCATCCTTTGATGTGCCCATAGGTTGGTTCCCCATTTTAGCTGTTGGGGATAGTGCTACAGCTATCTTCAGAACTAGTAATGTAACTACTGAGCATATCCAGAGAGAAGGAAGTCAGCATTCCAGAGTCCTCTTTGGGATGCCTGCTTTCACATTATAAGGGTTTAGCCCAAGTGTGAAGACAGGAGGAGGGGAGGCAAGAAAGGGACTGGATGGGGACAGGGAGAATATTAGATTTTCAGATTCCTTTGTGTGCCTACTCATTGGCTTATAATGGAAACAGGGCCTGCCTGATTTTTCCACTCTAGACCAGTAGTGCCCCCCAGCCCCATCACCTTACTCCTCTTCCAAGTCATTCTATAATGAGCTTTCTATACTCAGACTTTTCATGACTCTCCTCCTACTCCATCCCCAACCCAAGCACTAATGCCATAGTCACATAAACAGGGACCAGCTAAGAACTGCTGTGATCACATGTGGCAGAAGCAGGGTCAACATGATGGATGCAACTTGGAATTGGCCACAGACCTGCTCTGAGCCTTAGTCACACCACTGAAGAAACAGAGCAGACGGCTCCCCAGGGGCTTGCCTGTCCTACATTTGCATAGCCCCGCCCCCTGAGCACTCCCTTCTTCTCACCTTGCATTTGAAAGGCTTCACGTCAGAGTGGACGATCATGTGCGCCTTGAGCGTTTGCTTCTGCACGAAGCTCTTGTAGCAGAGGTGGCACTGGTAGGCGCGGATGTTGGTGTGAATCAGCACGTGTCTCTTCATGTTGGCCAGCAGGGTGAACTCACGCCCACAGATCCCACATTTGTGCTCTTTCACGCCCTGTGGGGAGGCAAGACTCAGAACAGTGAGTGCTGAATGTGTGCCAGCCTTTCATGAGTGTTACAGACTGTTCCTCGTCGACACACAGATCCACAGGAAACTCGGAGACAGACGTGAAGTTCCAAATGACACAACTTTAGCCATGTTGTGATTTCCTGGGAAAGTGTTGATGATACAATCTACCTTTTTTTTTTTCTGAACAATTCTACAGCATCAGATTTGAGGACTAATGTGATTTTGGTAAGAGCACTGTAGCATGATATGTGAAACGATCTATAATCTGGCTTTCATGATGATGAAAAAAAATCTCATTATCATTTCCCAGAAGGAAGTCAGTGTCTCTCACCAGTTCTCAGTAATGGACTCAAAAATCCCCAAAGAGCCATTCATCCTTGCTTCAATCAACTACAGTGGGTCCCCTGGGTTCCCATAGGCCATCCTGATCCTTGGGGGACGTAGCTCTGGAGCCTCCTGTATATAGTCCAGCTGCTTCTGGTGGAGCATTTTGGCATGAGACAACCTTCTAAATTGGAAAATAGAACAGCAGGTCGTCTGGCTTCCCCACTATCTATAGAACAGTGTTTCAAGGCTTGCCTGCTGATGCCATGAACTCAGAGTCTTCCCAGGGACTCCCAGAGAGAATGTTAGCTTTCTTGGCAACCTTCACTTCCCAGGAAAGTCCAGGGTGGTCATCCACAATGCCTTAAAAACAACGTTAGATTTGTTTTATGTGTATGAATGCTTGCATGTGTGTATGTATGTATGTATATTGCCGGCATGCCTAGTACCTGAGGAGGTCACAGTAGGGAATCAAATGCCCCCTGGAACTGGAGTTGCATATGGTCATGAACCACCATGTGGGTGCTGGGAAGCATACTCAGGTCTTCTGCAAAAGCAACAAATGCTCTTAACTGAGCCATCTCTCCAGGCTCCATAGTAACTTTTTGATACAGGGATTCACTATGTTGCTGAGGCTAGTGTTGAATTTCTGGGTTCCTGTTCCAGGCTCCTGGGTAGTGGGAACTACAGGTGTGTGCTGTTGTTCCAGGCAAGAGACTTTTAAAAAAGAAGAATCAAAGAACCTTGGCACTAAAATGAGGATTAGAACAAGTTACCAGATTACCATCTTAAAAATCCATACTGTCTGGTATCCATAAGTGGCCTAAGGAAGGAGATATTCTAAGTTAGCACTGACCCTAGTCATAGTCTCACTTATTTAACCTGGAGTGTGGTAAGAGATTAGCACTTTTTAGTTTTGGTGAGCCCGAAGGGTAGGTTCACATTTCTGTCCAACCATTTAGTTACTATGAAACCTTGAAGTAAGTTCCATGGTCTTTTATGGTGAAGGGGTGGGGGCTGGACCCATAACTCCATTGGGAAAGCACTTGCCTTGTATGCTTGAAGCCCTGGGTTGGAGCCTCAGCTATGCATAAACACGATGTCCAAGCATTCACAGTGCTCACAGAAAAAGCCAAGCCCAGCAAGACACGTGTGTAATCCTAGCACTAGGAGGCAGAGAAAGGGGGAAGCCCGGAGGCTCCCTGGGCAGACTCTAGTCAGGTGATGAACTCCAACTCAGTGAGAGAACCTATTTCAAAAAGATAAAATGGAGAGCGACAGCAGACACTTGACATTGACCTCTGGCCTTTCGGTGGGCATGTGCAGATGTGTGCACATAAACACAAAATAAAAAAGTAAATGAATAAATAGACTGTGTGTGTGCTGGTGCTGGGGTTCCTGAAAGACCTCATCGCATCCCAGCGTGTTCGCTTTTCAGTCGGAAGCAGACCCCAGTGTCCCTGAGAATCTGCACGGATAAGTTGGGAACCACTACGCAAGCATTCGGTGAGCTTTACCACTCACTGGTTGCGTAGGGTGCTACTGAAAACACATTGTGTTTACTGATTCATAGGAAATACATGTCAGACAATAGGTTGTTTCTCCCATTTGAGCTTCATGTTCTGTTTCCTTGCAGAATTCATATGGTGGAAAAATCAATAACCTTTGATTCCTTATCCACATACACAGGCACCCCTGAGCTAACCCCATGGTGCTTTTGTGGCCAAATCTAAGTCCAGGTCCTCTGCCGACGGTTCCTGCACTTGGCAGGCAGCTCCCCTCAGATGGTGTTTATGGGTGTCCTTTGTCCAGCAGGACGTATATCTCTGTCATAGAGCCAGAAAACACTGTGTGTTTTGTCCTAACCTAACAAACGGAACTCAGGAGACCAAAGTGGCAGCATTATCACCTCAGCCGAGCAGGCTGCTCATGACCTTTCGGAAATAAAGGATGGCTTAGAGACCCTGGCTTCCTAGAAGCTTTTCTTGCCAAGAAAACCACTGAGGTCAAAGGTGAGACTAGAGGTCAGTGGGGGCAAAAGTCACCTTTTGGCATCTCAAAACAGACCCAAGTCAGCCCAACTGGAGTAAGATTCCTAAATGCCACTGGGACTTTGCCTATTTTGGCTTGATGACCTCCAAAGCAATGGTTCCAAAGGAGGCAAGAACTAGAGCCTTGGGTCTGTATTTCTCCGAGAAGATCTGAGCCCAGAGAAATTAAAACCAAACAGAGAAGGAAGCTTTCACCTGCTTTCTAAAAGAACACCACAAACTAGTAAACCCAAGCGACAGGTAGGATCTGGTCCTGAGTGACTAGGACAAACTCTGTTACAGTTTATAGCCACCTGAAGGAAGCAGGTCTCACTGCAGAGCCAGCCAACAAACCAGAAGTAGCCCCTGCTTCAGATGGAAAGAGCTCTCAGGGAATTCTCCAGAAGGTGGCTTTCATTGGCATAACCCAGGCTGGTAGTGATCCCTAACCCTGGACACAAAATTCCAGGGCTTCTTGGGGGCTATGCAGAACCTATCACAGCAGCCAGCTGCTTCCTTCATCCTTCCTCACTGTCCTCTCCAAATGTCTGCGCTGGTCATTTCCAGTCCCACCTTAGATTCTAAGGCTATTCTGGGAAAGGCCTTAATTGCTCGTCTACTGTCATGTTGCTCACTGTTGGCTGTGCAAAGCCGGGATGGCTCCCAGGACCCAAGTAAGGCGAGTGTCTTAGACAGGGTCACACAGATTCTCTGCATTTTAGGTAGGAGCAGCGAGTGTCTCCCCACCCATCGGTCCCCAGCTCTGTTGCTTTCCTTGCTGGTGGCCTAGGAGCCTCATCCCCCCTCCCCCTTGTCCCCACCGGTGCCCCTCCCCCATACCTTGTGGGTGAGCGAGTGCTGCTTGAGGTGATGGGGCTGCACGAACTCCATGCCGCACTCGGAGCAGATGTAGGGGCGGATGTCCTTGTGTTTCATCATGTGGTTCTGCAGCTGGCTCGGGTACTGGAAGGTCTTGTCGCACTCGGAGCAGTTGTACTGAATGGGGCCGCGATGCGTAGTGAGATGCCTCTTCAACTGAGCCAGGGTAGGGAAGTCGAGGCCGCACTCCACGCAAATGTTCTCACGCCCGCTGGCGTGTTTGGCCTCGTGGGCCTTGAGCTCGCTGGGGTAGGCAAAGCCCCGACTGCACACGCGACAGTTGTGCGGCTTCACCTCGCTGTGCTGCATCATGTGGCGCTTCAGGTGGCTGGTCTGGGTGAAGGCCTTGTGGCACACCTGGCATTTGTGGGGCCGCGTGCCCTGGTGTGTCAGCATGTGGGTGTGCAGATGGCTGAGCTGCTTGAAGAGCTTCCCACAGCGGGTGCAGGCGTGCGGCTTGATCCCACTGTGGCCCAGGATGTGGGTCACCAGGTTGTACTTGGAGGTGTAGGACTTGTCACAGGTGGGGCACTGCCAGCGCTTCTGAGCCCCACCCACGTCCACATAGTAGCTGTCATCGATCTGGACGTTCACATCCACCCTTTCCACCTTCTGTTTGCTCTCCTCGCTTTCCAGGGGCTCAACTTTCCGGGGTAACACTGGCTCGGCGGGCTGCTTGGGCAGGAAGGCGTGCCTGCTGAAAGGGAAGGGTGAGGACGAGGGCATGAAGAAGGGGAACATGAGTCCTGGGTGGACTTTGGGATAGTAGGGGAAAGGTGGAGGCAGGAAGGCAGGAGGTGTCGGCTGGGGCCACACGGCGCTGGGCTTCACCGGCTCCTGCTTGACGGGTTTGCCCCCCAAGTGCTCCAGGGTGCGGTAGAACTGCAAGCCCACATTGCACAGGTCGATCATCTGAGAGTCACACTTAGGGCGCTGTGGTTGCGGGAAAAGCAGAGGCAGGTTCGGAGGGCCCAGGCTCTTGCTCTCCTCAGCAATGGCGGCTTCTTCCGCAGGATGGTTGTAAGGCATCTTTGTGGGCATGCTCTTCCGTTTCCGGGACCCTCCTCCCTCGAAGACCTCGGGGAATCCATCAAGGTCACCGGGAGGAGGTTCATACCGAAACTGGGAAAAAGGGCCCCGGAGAGCTTCAGGGAAGAGGTGTCTTTGGGGAACCTTCCCTCTGGAAGCCTCTGGCTGTAGGCAATGGGGAAAGGAGGGGACGGTCTTCGCAGCTGCGTTGAAGGGTCCATCCTCATCCTTGACCATCTTCATTGCCTTCTGCATCCTTGGCAGGGTCCCTTTAAAGAGAAGGAAACTGTTGTGTGGTTTTGCTTTACTTTGTTTTCAACCTTCTTGTCGGAATTAGGGTTTGGGTTACGGGTCAATACTAACTTATAAAGAAAGAGTAATACTTGTTTATATTGACCCTATGAGTTCGTTCTAAACTCGGCTGCTAATGTGGAAAGTACTGGTCAAGGAGAGTGAGATCCGAGGGCCTATTGTAACCTACAGAGCCATAGACCTTCAGAACCATAGAGGCTGGGAGTGGATCTCTTCTGGAAGAAACCTGAAAACTCATCTGTCCCTTGTGTGGCCCCCCTTCTCCTCCCTTCTATTTATGGTGAAGGTCCCAAGGGCCCTGGAGATGGAAGAACGTGTTCAAGCCACAGAGCTACTCGGAGGAGGAGACAGAACTGGACACATTCTGTTGCAGCTGTCAATCTAAGCTATGGTTGTATCTGTCCAAGATTTTGTTAATGTGCCTCATCTGTCCGTTTCTTGCACAGGAAAACTGGTTTCCACCGCTTGTGCTTCGTTGAGTCTGTGCTGCACGGACTAGGCTATCCAAAGACCGTGAAAGGGGCTAGCCTGCCATGCTAGGCTCAGACATCCTGTGGATGAGCATCCACCCTGAGCAAGGGAAGCTGCTGAGTAGAGGAGACCGACATGAAGAGGAAACGTATAGGCATTTCCATGTTCTGAATTCATTCTGACAGCCCACACATTCTAAATCTTCCATCAGAAGCAATTTCAAGTCGGGGGATTCCAATGCTGCGAATTTCTAAACCCACATGTGTTTTTCCCTTCATTGGAGTTAAGTCAAGGCAGCCTATGGAGCCTGCCGTGTCTCCCACTAAGCCAGATACCACACCATGGTGGCCCTCTTGGGCACTGCTAAAAGAAGTAGACCAAAGTCTGGAGCAAGGATACATTTTTTTTTCATGGATCTCCTTGTCATTTCCCTTCCTTTTCTGTAAGGACACTGGTAGAATACACCAGTGGCTGCTTCTGCCTTTTCAGTGAGGGTTCTTGCTGCACAAACCCTCTGAGTTTTGGTGGTCCTCCCGGCTTACTAGAAACTCTCAAGGAGTCTCTACATGTAAAGGCTGAACTAGAGTCACTGGATAAGGGGCTGGAATCGGGACCTAAAGTGGTTGGAGGCTGTGGCTCAGAGCAGGATGAGATGACTGGAAACATCCACTCACTTCTTAGAACCTTTGGTAAGACATTGAGTTTTTTTACAAATATACAGACATTCTCAAATTATGTGTGGGATGTTTTTGAGACATTTGAGAGGTACAGTGCAATTAAAATAAAAATGGGTTTTTAATATTTGATTACCAAAACAATCAGTTGAGGGAGAAAATATCCTTATTATATAAATATTTAAACACTGTTTAAAGCTCTTCAGGGAATTGGCCTGAGAACTGAAATAATAATAACACTGGTGAAAATGATGGTGTTGCCTACTACACTTACTTTACATTTCGGAAGTAGGAGGATGGCCCTGTTTTGTTGCTCTTTCTTTGGGCTTGGGCCTTAGTAATTAAGAAATAAAAGCTTGTGTATCCATCAAATGTAAGTCCTACTTCCTCGCAAAATTCTTATTTACAAAGTGCAAGATCTCTAAGCACCCCCAGGGAATTGTAGGAAGTGATATGGTTCTCCAAGAACATGTATGTGGGCACTAAAACGGAAGCTCGGCCATGCTGCTGTCAAGTAACACAGGCCAGAGATGGGGGCAGAAGGGACTCCATGGATTCTTCCCATGTTTGCTAGGTGGTCAGTAGGCTCTATCTCTAGACTCACAGAGCTATAAGAGTGTGGTCTAGACCAAGAGTTTTCTAGATTAGCCTTCAGGAAAGACTATAGCATCGGAAAAGGCAATAGTGATTCTCTGGAGTTTTGTGTTAGTCAGAGTTGCTTTCAGAATCCCTTTAGGGAGAGATTCTCTTTGGTGAAGAGGCCAGTGAGACCGAACAGGAGTCTTGAAGGAGGTAAGTACCTGTCACTATCTGAAGAGCCTACCCCAAAGCAAAGTGGTTTTCTGTTTTACTCCAATGTGGTTAAAATAAGCAGTTATTCCTAGTTTATACTAGGGAACTTGATTTGAGAGTCCGTAGCTAATAGGCAAGTTAGAACATGATGGTCTTTTTTGGTGTGCTTTCTTAAGTTACTAAGAAAATACTTGAAAAGCTGTGGCTGGGGATATGTGGTCCCTCTGTTTCTATCACATGCTCCCTCTTCTATGGGGACTCTACTGGGACAGGAAGGTCATCACTGATTTTGAAACTGAAGATGTTTTAGTTTATTCCCACTGTTATTGTCTTGTTTAATATTTAGTTTGACATTAAGAATTGGTCAGCTCCTTTTTATATATCAATAGTGACACTCTTAACATAAACCTAACCTCAAAAGCACACATTTGCAGTTTTATGCTGCAACCATTAACCTGGTAAGTCAAAGAAATACTTAGAAACCCTGTCTCTAAAAATCCAAAAAAAGAAAAAGAAAAAAAAAGAAATACTTTGAACAAAAATGCCACTACTGTGAGCAAAAATGACACTATTATGTTGTCAAAGGCAGAGATTTTATGTATATTTATCCTGATATCATGCTCACTTTAACACCTTAGAATGAATAACCTCCAGCTTTGCCTTTCTAGTCTCTCATTCCTGAAAGAGTATTTTATGTGCCCTAGAAAAAAGTCAGTGACCCCAGGAAGTTTTAAAAGGCAGGGGATCCACCCATGGATGTTTGTTTGAATCTTTAAAACAGCAGGCCCCTTCTGCCGAAGAATCTCAGGGAACCCTGCCAATCCCTACAGAGGTCAAGGAGAATTAGCCCTGCTTCCCCCTTGGCCTTCTTGGAGAGTAATCAACTGGAGGCTGCTGCTAAGCTACTAATGCCCCTGGCTTTGAGTGCCAGGTGCTGGAAGAAGCCCTGGGGAGCAGGGGAACAACAGCATAGCTCAGGAAAGAAGCAGTGCTGGGAAGGGGCGGTGCTGAAGGGCAAGCTCACCTCCAGAGATCATTCATCCTGAACTTAAGTCAAGTTACAATTCTGGGTGTCCTCAGGAAAAAAAATATATTAATAGACCCTACAACACCTCAAATGCGTTCCACCCACATGCCTGCCTCTATTTCTAAAAATAGATCCTCAGGCATCCAGGCAGCTGCAGGATTCCTGTTCAGGAGGCAAGGGAGACTTGAGAGCAGGCGACTGACTAACTGTGAGACCTGTGTCTGGGAACAGCAGAAATCCTCTACTTGGTGGCCATCGCAAGCTGTGTCCAGAACTCTGGAGAAAAGCAGCGGGCCGTAAGGCAGTTTCCCACCTGTTCCGTGTGTGTTGAAACAACACACAGAAAGAAAGAACTGAAATTTTCAAGTGAACACTTGTGGGATCATGAAAGGAGCATCGGTTTGGAGCCTGAGGGGTCTGGGCTTGAATGCTGGGTTCATCAGTGGCTGTGGAAGATTGAGCAAGTTAACTTTGAGGTCTGCTGTTCCCATCTGTCAAATGGGAGCTTGGATATCCCCATATGGTTACAGGCTTAAAATAGAGTGTGAGAAAGTCTATTAACAGTGTGCCCTTAAGAGGTAAGAGAGTAGATAGAATGGGAGGAGCAGGGTCTGTGATCAGTGGGTTGATATTGGCTGACACTTCTGTTTTCCAAACAGACACTGTCAGTCATTACTGACTGGCAACTTAGCCTCTACTCTACAAGTTCAAAACCAAGACTTTACTCTTTCGGGCTGTGTTGGTCTCATCACAGAGGTGAAGGTGTACACACTCAAAGGGTCAAAGAGCTTGCTAATTGCATGTAGTGACAGCTTTAGAGTTTAGGAATATTTCCCCATGTCTCTTTTCCTGTGCTAAAGATGCCCACCTGCCTACATTAACACCAGATTGCTTAGGGAAGCAGAGTTGAACATGGACTGGGAGCTACCTTAGCTTGTGTTAGAGACTGAAGGATTGTCCCTATCTCAAATTGGAGGTCACTTCTCTGGGAAGTCCAAAGGTACAGTTGCTAGGACAGTGCTGGATCAACCCGGACAAACCAGCTTGCAGGGCCTCATAGACAAGTGGTTCTCAACCTGTGGGTCGCAACTCCTTTGAGGTTGAGCAACCCTTTCACAGGGCATACCTAAGACCATCAGAAAATGCAGGTGTTTACGTCACAATTCATAACAATAGCAAAATTATAGCTATGAAGGAGCAGCAGAAATAATTTGTGGTTGGGTCACCACAACATGAGGAACCATATTAAAGGGTCACAGTGTTAGGAAGGTTGAGGATCACTGTTCTAGGCAGTAGTGAGTAGGGACCTGATCTGTTTCATCTGATGCCATGTCTCTAGACTCCACCGTGTGCCTGTCTCAGAAGATGCTTTGAGAGAACTTATTAATTATTTCTTGTATGCGAAGCCCCTACATGAAGCCTAAATGTGTGCAATTTTATCTTACAATATGTGACGAACATGACTGGCGGCACCCTCAGGAGTTCTAGGGCCAACCTAGACCTCCTATACTCCATGCTCTCTTACCCCCCAGAGAGCACACTGCAGTTACTGAAGGAGTTACTGCACACAATCCCTTGGTGAGCAGTTGGTCCCTGGATAACCCTCAGATACAGCATTACCTACACTGATGCCTTTCTCCAAGTGCCACAAAGTTCTACAGCCTCGCCAGGGAACAGATTCCTGAAAAGCCCAGAGGTTATCAGTGACAGGATCCTGCATGGAGAAGAGTCTGTGTGCCCTCTCTGCACTCCTTCTCCCTTGGGAAGTTAGTCTGCTCTTCGTATCAACGGGAGAGACGACTGTAGAATACCAATGGCTCAGTTCGTTGAGCAGAGAAGAGTTTGCTCTCAATGCTGTGCACTCGGTCACCAGACTCAGTGGGCACTGAACCAGGGAGGGAGGGGTGGGGTTGACTTGTCCTAAAGCAATTTGGAACTTACAGTGTCTTCTTTGAGAGGCTGTATTCATGGGAGTCAGTTATGAGGAAATAGGGAATGAGTGAATTAAATAATAATAATAATAATAATAATAATAAAAAATTTTTCCATCATGTGGATCAATTAGAAGTGCAAAGCCTAAAATGAAACCATGTGGGATTTGGAGGGAAATGTTTCTAATAATGCCCTTTAATTAGGAATTCACCTACCGTACCAAAATATAAATATTCCCCCAAATAAAATTACTGGTATTTTGTGGTTCTCATCTGAACTGAAGGTCATTCTAGAAAGTGGTATTAGAAGAGTCACAGTGAGTCAGCATGCCAGGGACAGCCTTAGCCCCACTCTTCCACACCGACTTCTGTACATCCTGAAACAGACCAAAGAGTATTCACGCTCGCATGAAAGGGAGGAACTGCGCTCTTCATTCCGTGAAGCTTGCCAGTGTTCTGTGGCAGGAGGCTGCCTGTTAACAAGCCCTGTGGTTTGCTTCTGTAGTTTATCTTTGAGCTCTGCTCTCAACAGGGGTGAAGCAGGGAGGAGATGGGGAGCAGGAAAAGTGTGAGTATGAGAAGCAGTGCCAAGGGGTAGAAGGGGGGCGTGCGTGTAGGAGAACAACAGAAGACAGGGTGGGATAGTAATCCTGCCTGTCCTCTCCTGGTTCATACAAGGGACCTCCTTACAGATCCCTCTGGAAAGAAGCACTAAGGGGTTTCCCATTCTTTCTGAACCTAGCTGGAGACTTTGAGACTTAAAATGCAGTTTCTAATGAAGCAGGAGTCTGCTGGGTTTCTCTGTGAGGTAATGGGAGGCAGTGGCTCAGTCTCATGTCCCGGGACTGGCAGGAAGTGAGGGGTCTGCATGTACATCCTACTGGAGGAGCAATCTGTCCTCAGAATGAAGATTCTTTGCCTTGTCATCCTCTATGTCTGTAGTAAGACCAAAAAGAGGTGTAAGATGCCTAGTAAGCAGAGCCCAGCAACTTCTGGATGTCTTTCTAGCTCCCGTTTGTCTTACAAAGCTCATTTCTCCCACTAAAGAAAATGGTTTGACTGCTGACAGTCGCCAAAATACGTTATTGGGTTGGAAGATTCGGTCACATATAAAACAGCTAGTTGACTGTGCACCAGAATTCTTCAGTATGGGGCTGGCGAAATGATTCTGCGATTGAGAGGACTGGCTGCTCTCGCAGACGACCTGGATTCAATTCCCAGCACCCACACAGAGGCTCACAACTGTCTGTAACTCCAGTTCCAAGGAGTCATAGGCACCAGGTACACATGCATCCCCTTTCTGGTCTCTGTAGGCACCAGTCCAGGCATGCTCATGGTGCACAGATGTATACTCAGGTAAAACACTCAAACACATAAAATCAAATAAAAATTTTAGTCAGGTGCCGTGGCACACCCCTTTAATCCCAGCACTTGGGAAGTAGAGGCAGGCAGATTTCTAAATTTGAGGTCAGCCTGGTCTACAGAATGACGACTGCCAGGGCTTTGCAGAGAGCTCTTGTCTGGAAAAAAAACACAATTCTTTAGTACAACCAAGAGACAATGCAAAGCCAACTGGAGTTTTGTGTTGTGTAAAATCTCCAAAACCCACATGGATATATACTATTTTATAAATAGCTAAGAAAGTCCTAAAATTGTTTTACATTAGTTATTGTGTGCATGTGTTGTACAAGCACACACATGTGTGTGTGGATGTGTGTCAACTTGCACACATGGAGGGAAGAATCGCCATCTGTGGAGTCGGTTCTTTGCTTGTGCCATGTGGGCTTCAGGGGTACAATTCAGATTCTAGGCTGAGCAGCAGGTGTCTTTACCCTTGAAGCCATCACGCCAGGCCCCATTTTAAAGAATGCCATCATAGCTGGACGGTGGTGGCGCACGCCTTTAATCCCAGCACTTGGGAGGTAGAGGCAGGCAGATCTCTGTGAGTTTAAGGCCAGCCTGGTCTACAAGAGATAGTTCCAGGACAGGCTCTAAAACTACAGTGAAACTCTGTCTCGAAAAACCAAAACCAAAACTAAAAAAGCAAAAAAGCCCGCCATCATAAAAAATATCCTCGCGGTGAATTCAGACACTAACTTGTGCAAGTCAAGATGGATATGAGTTTTATGGTGCTGCCTAAGGCTCCTTTCTGAAAAGCACGGTGACTCCGGTGACTACAGAGGCTTGGGTGCTTGGGTATAAGAGAGTTTGGGGTTATCTGTGTGTGTGTGGCTTGTTTAGAGGAAGAAAATGAATAGAAGATACGGTTTAGCAGTTCTCTTTCGCCTTATCTCCTCAGAGTTAATGTTTCTCATTTGGATGGAATTTGTCTCCAACTCTCTGGGAAAAAAATGTACTTAGAACAGCTGTCAACTTTTTGTTTTGCTCTTTGTTCATAGATAAAAGGCGCTGAACGGACTCACGTGCAGCTAAGCAAACATGCGCATGCGTGTTAGGAAGCATCATGTGTCCATCTGCAGACATGACAGCGTGTTACAGAAAAGGTTGGAAAATGCGACCCTTAGAGTGGCATTCAACTGTTGTGGGCTCTGTGCAGAAGAAACTTATTTTGAAAATGTTATTCAAGGCAGTATTTCTCCAAGAAAAAGAGACAATGCAATGCTTTACATTTTGATTGTGGAGTTATACAAGTCTGTATTTGTCAAAGTTTGTATAGCTCATATAAGAAATTTTCCTCATTTATTTAGGAATATATGTATAATAATAATTAAAGAATTAATATAACAACTAATTAAAGAAAAAGAGCATAAATTTGGGAGAGAGCAAGGGGGTTGTATAAAATGGGTTGGCAGGAGGAAATATAAGGAAGGGAATGATGTAATTATAATTTAAAAAATAAAAAGAAATTATGCTGAATATAAATTTCAAATAAGTTTTAAAATGTAAAATAATTACTATTTTGCGTATCATTATTAAATGAATAACTAGGGATATTTGTCAGATGTCCAAACAGTAGTCATGATGACAAAGACCCCTCTAATAAATTCTTGGTTATGGAATGTGCCCAATAATTTGCATATGGTTTGTAGAAATGAGCATGGACTGGATCATAAGAATTCAATGATTCCTACTCAGTCCAAAAGAAGAACTTTAAATATGACATATACTAGCAATGTGTACACTCATGTGTGTGTATGTTTGTGTGTGTGTGTATCCAATTCAACAAGAATGTTGTAAGGCAGAGAAGGTGTACTTGGCTTGAAGGTCTTGTAATCTGATTGCACGTTCAGTAATCAATCTTCTCTAATTGCGCCAATGGTGTTTTAGATGTAGTTTACCGTGAGCTGGCAAGCTCATTTTGGTCATTAGAAAGCATACTTGTGCCGCTTGTAAATCAATGGTAACAATATTCGGGCCACCGATCACCCTTCTTCATTATTCTTTAAATCTGCTTAACTGAGTTCTGTCTTAAGAGTGGAACTCACTTATACATCTCTACACCCAGAGGCCACATGCTGAGTCCCACAGTCCTCACCAGGCCCTTCTGTCTCAGGCAGCTTATCTGAGCAGCCATCTGCCCTTGTGTCAGAACACATTGCATTTGATATATCTGGGTTTCTGCAACATTCAAGGGCGGGGGCGGGGGGTAGAGAGAAACTGCCATCCTGGAAGTTTCATGGGAACGTAGAGGAAAACCTTTCTTGCCACAATCCCTCTCATGTTTGAATTCTATCACTGGCAGTCCTTAATCTCTCTTTCATGTGTGTGTGTGTGTGTGTGTGTGTGTGTGTGTCTGTGTCTGTGTCTGTGTGTGTGTGTGTGTGTAACATAGTTTACTTAGAAAGTCAGAAACTTAGTGGTCTATAAATGTGTGGAACCAGCAATTGCTTAGGAATTCACTCAGTAATCCCACATTCTAGCTCTCTTTTCTCCTTGAGCCCAAGCAAATTCGGGTGTTCTCTAAAAAAAAGGATTAACTGTTCAATTTGTGCTCCTCCAGTCCATCCATGCTAACCCATCCAAGCAAATCTCATACAAAGTCACTGCCAAGAACATCTCTAATGAGGGTGAAATATTGACCAAAGTGTATCTGGGACTATGGTAGCTGTTCAGAAGCTCCCAAGAGCCTTTGCTTCATCTTGGCTTGAGTTTCTTGGTGAATGTATGCCTTATTTTTTGGCCCGCAAGAACACTCTCTCTTGTTAAAGTAATACAAATTGATGTGGGTGGTCTCTGGAAATACTCAAGGTGACAGTGGTCAAAAGCTGTTGAGCCCCTAAGAGAGTGTGTCACCCCAGAGGGTCCCTGGAGGGCAGGCCATGGTGCTTTGTCACCTGTGAGCAGCAGCTACAGCTTCCCGTGACATTGTGTAAGTGCCTGTTAGCTCTGGGGAATGACCCCTGTAGTGCACACACAGATCTGAGACCCTGCTCTTTCCTTCCATTGACGTGGATTGAACCCCCACTCTGTTGCTGCTTTTTGGCGATGAGCCATTTGCGCGCCTTTGCTCCCTCCGCCGACCTCTTACTTCAGTATCTTCTCACTTCCTAGTGACTTTTTCCTAATGATTCTGCTCAACAAGCTCATTAAAGAAAATATATAAGGATGGGCGGTGGTGGCGCACGCCTTTAATCCCAGCACTCGGGAGGCAGAGGCAGGCAGATCTTTGTGAGTTCGAGACCAGCCTGGTCTACAAGAGCTAGTTCCAGGACAGGCTCCAAAGCCACAGAGAAACCCTGTCTCGAAAAAAAAAAAAAAAAAAAAGAAAAGAAAATATATACCCACAAAACATATATGCATGTCTTTTCAGGTACACGTATACACGGCCTCTCCCTGGAAGTAAATATGAAAACCTGATGTCTCTGAGGAGGACTGAGTGGCTAGGAAGGGGTAGGCTTGGGAGCTAAGCAGCAGAGTTACTGACATTAGAAAGAGCTGTTCCTGTCAGGGCCCATGGGAAGGTGGCTCTGCAGCTGGGCAGTTCCCTAAGTGCAAGTATTTGTGCCCTTCCCCACCCAACACTTTCATACACCAGCAAGGCATAGCTGTTCAAACACATATGCATAAAAATGCAAATCCACGCTGGTTGTCAAGCATCAAACATTGAGACAAAGTAAGGTAGCATCCATCCCCTTAGTAGCTTGGGAGAATCACCTTAGAGGACTTTTCAGCCGGTTTGATTTATCTTTGTTTTTTTTTTCCCCCTGGGTCTTTTGTTGGCACGATAGAGTTCATCATGGTTTATTTCTTGAGTTTACAGTATTATGATTCAGGCTCAACCTATCAGGGAAATAAGTATAAATTACAGCTAAGAACCTCTTCATAGACATCTGTTGAGCAAGCAACTCTGTGCCTGCCCAAGGGTGGGTGCCAGGAACACAAGGCCCTATTGGCTAACCATGTTCGGGAACTCCATGGTAGGGGGAGAACAGGTGACCACCAGATGTAGAGAAAAACGTAGGAGCTACCGTGGAGGAACCTTGACCTGGAAGCTTGATTTTTTTCAATACAACAGAACCAGAAGCAGAACTCTGTTCCCTTGACTGACTCAGTGAACTGTTTCTTTCCCAGTGTTCCCTTCTTTAATCTTAAACTATCAGGACACCTGGCAGAGGATGCAGATCGGTGCAGACTTGAGGGGGAAGAGGAAAAACCTCTCCTTCCCCACCCAATGTCCCAGCCTCCCTACCTGTGTGCTCTGGGCAGCAGAGGAAGACCTGAGAAGTGGGGCCCCCTCAGGAAGCCATGTCTGTATAGAAAAAGGACGAACTGTACTCGACCCTGAGCGTTCAGACAGGTGAGCAGAGCGCGAAGATTCTGGGTCATGGCAGAATTTCATACTAATCCAGAACTCTGGGAGGCTACGGTGACACTCTTGGGTCTCTCACCATGCCAGGTCCTCTCCCGGGGCTCTAAAGCCCCAAGATGCTTTGGGGTGTCTTTCAGCTACCATAAAATTCCCAACTGTTTGTGCTAACTGCTGAAATGTTAAAGCGTGAAGTTTGCTTCAGCCCTCAGCTGGGCTAGTTCCCCCTTCTGTCAGCTTCCACAGTGTTCTCACTGGCCTGACTAAGCTTCTGAATCGGGTACTGTGATATGCTGCCTCCTCATAACCCTGGGTCTCCCAAGGCCAGAAGCGCCTCTCAGCCTGCCAGCATCTACCCTCTCTAGTGCATGGTTGATACTTTTAAAGGACATATTTTCACAGTCCAAAATTGTCTAGCCTTCGATTTGTATTCTGTTCTTTTGTAATTAAGAAGTAAATAAAACTAAAAAAAAAACCAAACAAACAAAAACAAAAGCAAGAAAAAACCCACCATCTGTGAGATCCCTTCCTTTTCCATCTTCCCTTTGCTCTGATTCCTACAGGCAGGCCTAGGGCTTTCTTTGTTGAGGGTTAGTCACAGAAAGGAATATGAGCTGTTTCCAGGCTTAATTCTTAAGCACAGACATATTCTGAGGGTTTGGCCTGCTGTGTGATATGCAGATATCCCTGGAAAGGGAGCTCAGCCTCCAAGAGGGAGGATTCCTATAGAAACCCCTCCTTGGGCTCCCGCCTCCTTTTCCTGCCCTTAAGACATTTTCTGTGTTAAAACTCAGTAGCACCCCAGGGTTTATTAGTGTTGCAATCTTTCTGATTGCGACACTTTTCTTTACCGACCTCTTCCTTCTAGTAAATCTTCCCCCTCTATCTCCTCCACATGTTAGCTTTGTGCAGAGCGAGAAAATAGCGAACCAGTAAGTTGGCTTATCAACACTTTCCTTCTTGCCCACTGCTGGGCAGTTACCACAAAATCGTGTGATTTCTCCTGAGAATAACTGATACCTTGCCTCTTTCTTTCCCTCACGTACCCAGAACTCTAGTTCAAATGTCCACTTCACGCCCAACTCCCTCCCAACGACTTCCAACTGCCCTCCTGGGTATTTCTTCCCTTTCCTTCCACGTATGTCCCTTTCATATAATGTCCAATTCACCCACAGATATGTTGTTAGTTTCTCTAAGACAGTTCTGCTCAGGAACCTAGGTAGCAGCATACAGCAGCAGCTAGACATACTGTGTGGAGACGCTAATTGCACTCAGAATATCTGTTTTCCCCTTTTTGCTTATGGTGATGCTGTATCTGGGATACAGCCAGCGTTGCCTGGCAGCCAGTCATGGAGAGGACTGCACGCGAATGTTCTTGTGCCTCTCATGGCGGAGGCTTTCCCCTTTTCAGCTTGTCTCCTGTCTGGAATGTGGAGGAGATGAAGCTGGAGGCAGAGCAGCCACATTGCAATCATGAAGCAAGGGGCTGGAGAGCCTGGCTTCCTGACAGTTCAGCTAGAGGAGGGAGGGAAAGCGGCCTCACGGAGGTCGGTGCCCATGCAATGCTCGCCATTGTGCTCTTTAAGCAAATGGGTCCTTTGCTATGTTGAGCAAAAGCATTCAGCTAGAGAACCTCTACGTGAGCGAGTGCAAACTCCTATTCCTGCTTCCCCAGGGAGGAGATACCTGCTCTCTGAATTCCTGTCTGCTGCTGTCTGTTTGCAAGCCGACCAAGCCAGTCACCAACCTACCTCTTCCACTTTGCATAGGCTGGATGGCTTGATTCTGGTTGTCTCATTATGTGCTGCTAAACTGTTGTAAAGCAGTTCTCCCTGTGGCTTTAAGAGCATATATGAATTGCAAGTTGCATCTCCATCTGATGGAGTTAATATTTGCATTGATTGACAGTTCAGAGCCAGAATGAATTAATTGGCCATGTGGAGAAATTTGCAACAGCCAACATTATCGCTGTGTGTTAGTTCTTGCAGAAAGAAGTATGTTTGGATTTGTATGTTGTTTATAGAACAGATCTTGATGTTGACAATAAACCTCTAACTCTCCTTAAATCTGGGTTTTTAGCATGAAGAGGAAGTGAGATCAAGACTATGGCATCCTGACATTAAAACAAAAAACCCACAAAACCAATTTTAAAAATTCTCAGTTACCTGGCTCCTGGGTGGGCCTGCAGCAAGACCACATTGTTGAGCCATCAATTTCAAGAACTAGGTTTTGTCATTTATGCAAAGGAGCAGAGAAGAGGAGAGGGGACAAGACGTGATGATTTAACCTCTCAGTTTATCACTCTTTAAACTGATTGAAATCGTCACAAACTTGATATCTTAGAGAATGTCCTTTTGTCCTCAGGTCACTGCAACTTCTTAGTTTTCTGGGGTTTTTCCTTTTCAATGAAATATCACCATAGTCACACCCTCACTTTCTTCTTCTCTGTCTCAAATTTGTACACACACTCACGCACACACACACACAAACACATACAAGCCTTAGAAAAAACACATTTTATATAACCTGCCATATTGCTTGTGTTAAACTAACAAATTTTTTTATTCCCTTTGAAGACAAGAAGCTTCCCTGAACTTCTTTCTGTGTGGAATCCTCTGCCACCTTAAGTACAGGACATCCTTAACTGAAATTCTCAGTCTACCTTAGTAAATAATGATTCCTAACCTGAAGATTACAGTGACACTATTCTGTGTTTTAATCTCATCTTAAAAAAAAAAGAAAAGAAAAAGTGTTAGAGAAGAGAAAGGTTACAAGAAAGAATGTTTCTTTTGAAATTTTTCTTTCCAAGGAACAAATGCCCACGCGAGTCCTTTAAAAACACCTGTGAGGTCCTCTAGGACAAGGATCCTCTGTGGAATCTCAGTGCTGCCTGCTGGCGGTTCCCCTGGGAATCTCTTTGTTCCAACACAGAGAATCCTGTGAGGGACACCGGGGGCCTATGTAGAAAACCTTCCTGGGGCTTCAGGGACTCAAGAGCAACTACCAGAACTGGCTGGCCTTCATCACCACAAGCAAGACTCCTGACGGGTAGGAGAGAAGGGCATCTAAATGAAGTGTGTGCGACAGATGCCTTTCCTGGGGGCTTCCTCCTAGCTGGGGAAATTGACGAGAGACCGAAGGACCACAGGTTCTCTGAGGAACCTGAAAGGTTTGAAAAGCTAAGCTGAGTCCCAAGTTCCTGAGTGAGCTCAGTTTCCATACTGACCAAAGCTGGCTCATTACGCCCATCTTAGCGGTGGCTGAGTTGAGCGAATTGTCGCGCGGTGTGCCCACACATGATTAATAACCCTTTGATAGTTATCGTTATACAAGACAGAAAACTGTGTTCAATAAATGTTGGCGATAGGACATTTCTTCAGAGGGTGGTCAAAGACGTTTACATTAGTGGAAGAAACAAGTGGAAATCAGTTTTTTTAAAAAGCAGACTAGTTCAAGATGTGCCCTATTGGATGAAAGATGTGTCCCCTGGGTGGAAAGGCAGAGGGCAGAGGCACCCTTGAGCCGAGGTCTGCTTTGTGAGAGTGACCTTGCTACCGTTCATCAAGCTGTGAAACCTAGGCTTTGAGAAGGCAAGGAGGCTAACCATCCTGGACTAGAAACATGGTCTGGTAGCTGGTCCTGAACTCTAAGAGAGCTCACCAAGCAAAGAAGCAAATTCTGAGCCAGGGACAGTCCAAGTAAAATTACAAGATACCCTTTCCCCAGCTTCATTCTTTTATAGCCTGTGCACTCACGCATGCGTGTGTATGTGTGTGTGTGTGTGTGTGTGTGTGTGTATCACACTATCAGAAAAGAGTATATTGGCTATTCAAGCATTTATTATCCGACTTGCCCCACTAGATCAGTCGGCCAATGTTCTAGAAGAGGGACCAGCACACAGTAGGGCTCGACGCGTTAGAACCAGCACATAGTAGGGCTCGATGAGTTAGAACCAGCACATAGTAGGGCTCAACGCGTTAGAACCAGCACATAGTAGGTCTCGATGCGTTGGAACCACTTGGAGAGTTTTAAAGATATACTACTCCTTTTCTCCATAGACTCGATGACCTGAGGGTCTTTGGGCAGAGACTTAGGCATTCATGTCTTTAAAGAGCTCAGCAGGTGACCCTCATTGTCACCCATGGTTGTCACCATCGTTGTCACTCATTGAGTCCCTGCTGGATGTACATGGCAGAGTTCGGGCAAAGGGAAAGCAAGTGTGACCAGATGTGCCAGTGGGCAATGGGGACAGAAGAAGCATTCCGAAGGGGAAAGCCCTGTACCAGCCCGCAGCCCCTGTCTTCCCACTGCCTACCCAGAACACTGGAAACTGGGAGTGGGGAGAGGAGGTCACGGCTGTGTACCACGTCTGAGTTAATGAAGCATACGCTTTGGCAGTGGTCACTCTGGACTGTATGATCCACAAAGCGACATGTCCTGGCCCAGCCTTGCTCCACTCTGATGTGGAGAGGGTACCACAAGTGTGCTGGAGACGTTTCCTCACCCATGCGTTGCCTTCCCTACAGGGGTCCCTTCTTCAGGGTCTGGCCCTGCACATGCTAGGAAGCGAGCCCACTTCAGGTTGGTTTTTTTTTTTTTTTTTTTTTCTAATCTGCAAAGGTTGACAATGAGGAAGGGCTACAGAAGCTGTCTCTCTGCATGACAGCGATACTTCTGAAAGGTTGGGCTGTGGGGTTTTGTTTTCTTTTCAGTTCTCTCTTGGAAATCACCCCCATCTGTGACAGCACTTCAGGATGGAGCACGTTTTCTACACTGTGCAGAGGAGGCAAAGGGAGGCTGCTGGGTTTTTCGGCTCCCTAATAGCTTTCGGTACCATTTGTCGAGAGGTTGAGTTTTCTCTAAAAATTTTTTATTTCTCCCCCCCCCCAACAACAGCAAGTAAATTCAAAATATTCTTTGATACTTTGATTGATGGTTCACACTTTTTGGAATATTTAGCTCATGTTTTGAAAAGGAAGCAGCTGGCAGTCTTGACATTTAATTCTAGCAGAATGTCTCCCTCGATTCCCCTTCTCCAGATAGGATGCACAGACTACTGGGGAATATTCAATGACAGTCATCCAAATGTCTCCACGGTGTGTGGAGGAACGGGACAATGTGCCAAGCTGATAGCGTTGAAATGGTTGATCTTAAGAAAGCACACTGGTGGCAGGGGAAGGAGACGAATTTAGCTGCAATGGTATCTATGCACGCGTGCTGGCTGGGGGGGAATGGTGGTACTTGAAAACCTGCCCAGGGTATTTTACCCAAAAAGATTAGCTGACAATCAGTGGTAGTATTAATAATTTTGCTAGTTATTGTCAGTTGAGAATTATCACATGCAAGTCTCTTTCATGAACTATTGAGTTTAAATAGTATACCTCATTGTTCATTCCTTTATTTATTTATTGCGACAACATCTTGCTATGTAACTCAGTTTGACCTCCAACTCAGTGAGAAGCCAAGGGTGGCTTGAACTTGTTCTGCCTCTTGAGTGCTTGGATTATAGGTGTGAGCTGCCACCTCAACCCATCTGTTTTGAATTCATTGAGAATTTGAGGCACTGTGGGTATAAAGGATCTGTGTAAGGCCGCATAGCCTGAAAGTACAAGGTCTTCACCACAGGCTGGCAAATAGTTGCTGTAGGGGGACAGATGGGAAATATTTTTGGCTTTATGAGACACACAATCTCCTGTTGCAGATAATCAACATTGCCATTGAAAAGAAAGCAGCGATCAGGTAACTAGATGGGTGTGTCTGTGTTCTAATAAAATTTTATTTTCAAAAACAGGTAGTGGGCTGGATTTGTCCTGAGGGCTGGCTGTAACTTGCTGACTCCTTTCTGCTTTTAATCTTGACCTCAAGCTCTCTTTGGACACGTACTTCTAGAATCTTTCATTTCAGTGGGGATTTTGTACATCTACATGTGAACGCTTGTGAGCAGTCATGGAGCTCAGTACACAGGGTCTCCTACCCTAATAAACAACTGAGCTCTTTCCAGCATGTCTTCTCAGTGGATCAGGCCACAAGGTCTGAGTACAAAACCACACAAGGACCAGTACATCTTGGCAATTTCATGCAACACCCACTGGGGGCCAGATTCCATCTCTATACGACTGATTCTCCCTAAGTTTCCAGACAGCATTCAAAACTGCACAACCTCAAAACAAATAAATATTAGAATCCAGGGAAGTGAGATATTGCATAACTGAGGCCTCACCTGAATCCTGCAAGAGAGGAGCCGTTATTCCATTCTGTAGGAGAAAGGCACAGAGGGGAAGCTACCTGCCTGAAGCCAGAGTGTGTGTGCCTGAACTACGAGTTTGCTGTGCACCTTCCCTTAGGTCACATAGGCTCTCCAGAACGGGTTGCACACTTCACCTTGCCTATCGACTCAACTACTACCACATGAGCCAGGATGTCAGTTAAAGCTGAAAGTCTCTCTCTCTCTCTAAAGAACAGGAATCCCAGAGATTCCCTACGTCTTTAACATGGTTGCTAGAATAATCAACGTCTGGCACGTGAAGGATCTTTGCAGGGTGGGGGCGGGGGGGGGGACCTGGTACACGTGTTAAGTAGGGGATCTGCAGGGAATTGGCCATAGGACCCAGGCCAGCCTTTTGCTTCCTCATAACACTGCTGGCCCCCAAAAAGGACTTACCCACCCACCCCAAGAAATCCCATCACTGAATCACTCAGGTTATTTAAGTCTGGGGAGAAGTTGTCCCTCTAAACTCTGCCAAGCACTCAGCAGCTTGGTAAAGGTTACAGGACAGTCATTCAGTTACGAGTCACATACCTGACTCTTATACGCACATAAATTCTTAGAGTCATCACCAGCACTGCCTTCCCCCAGAGGCCACTTCCCACTTCCATTCTTTCTGTTTCAGAGGGCTTTTCCTCCTAATCCCTTCTCCAAGACCCGCTCCTGCCCAGATGCTTGGACAATAGAAACCCACAATGGAACAATGTACCAGCTCTGCCCACAGAGGACTCTCTGATCACTGAATAGCAGACCACTAGGGTCTTGACTTAAAACTACAATCTCCTAAGCCCTTCACTGAAGTAGGAACTAGAAAATTGGATAGTATGAATACATAAGAAAAAAATCACACATGCTCCAAATCACATAAAGTGCATCAGAGACAACAAAAATATGTTGACATCATTTGACAAATGAAGTAGCTCACCACGTACAGATGTTTAAGTCAGGGAAGGACCTTCTGTTAGTTCTAGACGATTCTATTGCCTGTTGACGTTATAGCCATACAGGCTTATGTAAGTATGCTCCGTGATGTATGCATGATGATGAAACTGACAAACAATATCTTTTTCAGGAACTCTTTCCATCGTTAAAGGACATGAGACAGTAATATTCAACATCCAGGTCAGCCTGGATTCAAAAAACAAAAAAGAAAGAAAGAAAAGAAAAAAAGAAGACAGAAAGAAAGAAGGCCATGCTGCTAACATCATTTAGTAGTACATTCCAGACATCCCCTTTCAAGTTTTTATATTGATTTTTGTTGACTGAAGATGGAGAAACTGACCTAAGACAACTAATTCAAAGGATGAAGACATGTCTATGGAGTATCTCATGTGGTTAAGGGTACTCATTTAGAGTTACTAATGAGAATACTCATTTATTGTCACTAATAAAATACTAAATTCTGAGTTTTCATAGTTTGTTAAATGTCTGAAACTCCTGACATTTTTGGAGTTATCAATGTGAAATTCAATATGAATGTAGAAAGTTCCCATTTTAGAACTTCTCAGGGAGGATTGTGCAAACTGAATTTTACAATGACTGTCTTGTGGAGGGTTCTACCCTCGAAGAAATGGGCTATGAGCTAATTAATAACATGTAAACTTTGTGTACAGGAAAGGTGTATAGGAAACAGAAGGGAAAGCCACACTTAGACATCCGATGATCGACAGGACTCAGCTCTTTGAATGTGGGAAAGATGTCAGGGGGACGAGCTGCAACATAAGCCCATGCCAAGTGATGGGAAAGGGAATTCCAGAAATGCAGAGGAGATGCACCAGCTATTGGTCATAACATATTAACCCCCAGAATATGCTGGCACCAACATTTGATTATGGTAAAGGATTCCACATAATTTGCTTTTAATGACTTTTAAATAATATAAATCCATTAGCATTGGAAAAGTTAATACCGAAGGAGAAAATTAAAATAATCAATAATCCCAAAGTAGCTATGCTAATATTTTGGTTAGTTTCTTTTACTATGCATGGATGCTTCCTTTGACAGCACTATTAAATCTAAATCTCTGTGTAGTATACAAATAAATATACAAAATAAACAATGTCATTCATAAATCTTTTTTGAGGATCATTTCCTGAAATTAGATTCTTTCGAACTAGAGTTATGGAGTAAAAAAAGTCTATGAGTTTCTGGGTCTTGGCACACAGCGCTAAATTGTTTCAGATCAATCTAATTCATATTTATATCATTTCTCCCTTTAGATGTATCTTTTCATCTTTTATGGCTACTTCCTTGGTCCACATGTGATCAAGTAAGCTCCTAAATGCAACCCGATATTGAAGTCACAGAGCCATGGCAACACTGAGATCATTCTCAACATTTTCAGGAACTATCATGGCCACGATCGCATTAGATTCTCGCAAATCTTCCTAAGAAAAGATCTGTTCAGGGCATGGGAAAGGGTTTCTGGTACCATCTTGTTCAGATTGAGGGAATGTTTCCATCCGACAGCTACATAAAGATGATATGAAAGTTTTAATATTCTAGAACTCAGTTTTTAGAGTCTCTGCTCATTCATCACCTTACACTAGAGCAGAGGTTCTCTACCTGTGCATCTCCATCCCTCTGCATCAAGTATCAGACAGCCCACATATCAGATAGTTACACTGCGATCCATAATTATAGTTATGAAGTAGCAACAAAATAATTTTATATTTGGGGTCACCACAGCATGAGGAACCGTATTAAAGGGTCGCAGCATTAGGAAGGATTGTGGCTCTAGCTTGGTCCCTGGGAAGTTCTTTGGTATTTGCAGTTCCCTCCTCCCCCAACTGACTAACAAATTCACCAGGAAACATTGACTAGATTTCTCTGTGTGGCTCAGGATGAGTCTCAGTGGTAGAGCTTGCCCAGCAAGCGTGAGACTTCTCCTTCTGTGACAGGACTGAGAAAGAAACTGGAAATCTGGAATTCGAGTCATAGAGGTTTAGCATTCTCAAGATAAACGTTTTAGCGTGGTGTGGACGATTTCCCAGGAAGATTCCCCCAAAAACAGAGGACAGCAAGCCAGCAACAGTCAGGAGGGTCAGAGCTGAACTCAGAGTGAACTTAGTCAAAAACAAACTGCTCAAGGGAAATTTTGAAAGAACACATGTAGTTTCAGGCCCAACGTGCTTGACTGTCAGAAGGCTGACCACAAGGACGGCCCAACGTTGGGTTTGTGAGACACAGAGGAAGTCCGCGCTTCTCGCTAATTTTCACCTGATCATTCAACTTATGTAACACAAATGGGTTTTTTTCAGGAGGCGGTGGGATGAATCGAAACTGTCGACAATCCTTCCAACCCAAAGTTCTGGACCTTGGTTCTGTGCAGAGCTGGAGGTCTTCAACTGAATAATTAATGATGGGATTAAGGCCTGTGGCTTAGAAGACCAAGCAGCGCCCTGCTGATGCTGGACATGAACCCCACTAAGCAGCTGCCTCCTTTTGTCTTAAGGGTCAAATTCCTTTTATTTACAATGGTTTGTTTTGTGTTTGGGTTTAAATTTGGAGGAATCGTTTCTGAAGACATCTGACATTTAAGAAAATCTGGCGCCACATTGCTACCACTGGAGCCAAATGGCCCGTGTGTAGAAAGTAACGCAGTTCGGTGTGCTGATTTATGCCAAATTATCCTTAACATTAACACTTGTGCCTGATGTTGGTACCCTAAACTCGATACTTCTTTGGCTCAAATGCAAAAGGAAAACATTCAGACTGAGTCCTGTTCCCTTTCTGTGTAGACACTGTTCTAAAGAAGTCAGCAATAGGACTCCTTCAGGAAAAGGAGGGTCAGCTCCTTCATTCTCCGTGAGAGTTGTGGCACCGGAGTGTGCGGATCACAGAAAATCCAGGCTTGCCAGCCATGTTGCCTGAGATGTCTGCCTGGCCACGTTGCTCTCTGTTCCTAATTAACCGGTACAATTCTTCAACAGGTCTTGGGTCGTAACTTGGAGGCACAGGCTGGCCACCAAGGCGTGGGGGGGGGGTAGGGGGGGAGAAAGCGAAACCAATAGGAGGACAGAGTTCTTTCACCGAAATCAGCGTGGCCTTACGCTAGACACTCAGACACTGTGCAGGCGACTAGGGTAAGACTAGTCCCCAAAAGCTGGTCCTCTGAGACTCTGAGCTCACAGTCCTTCTGAATTCCTTGTTCAGTAGGTTCTACCCATCTCTGTAACATGTTGCTCCAAACGGCAAGCAGGAAGAAACAGGTTGGTATCATCCACCATACCATTGCCATTCTGAGTGCAACAGGCTTTGTCCAAGATGGTGCTATAGTTTCTTGGGCACCTGTGTGGCTCTGGCAGTAACTGACCCTCCTTGAATCATGGGAGCATAGCCCCCCAACTTTAGATATTGAGATCTTAAGCAGTACCAAAAGGAAGGACAATGAGGATAAAGTCATCTATTACTAAAATTAGCATCTATATTTAAACTATGATTGGAGACTGTGCTTGGGGCTTCATTCTGTGCTATAAGTAAGGATTGTGCATTCCTGGAGTCCTTGTGGCTGGTTGTTCGTTCGTTTGTTTGTTTTGGCTTTGGTTTTTTTTGCTGTAACATAAAATATACGCAACAATGAAGGAGAATATTTGAAGTCCAACAAGGAATACAACCTAAAAAAAAAAAAAAACAAAAAACAAAAAACAAAAAAACAAACCCAGAGCCTGATTTTTTAAGAACTGTTTTATTGTGGAAAAATTCAACTTGTGAAAGCAGAGAGAGTAATATAATGGATCTCCCGTCCAGTTTTCATCCAGGACCAACTTTCTTTCACTTCTAACTACCCACTGTGCTTCCCAAATAAATATACAATTTCGAAGTTGATCCATGACATCGTATCAGTTCACCCAAAAATATAGCTGCCCCTAGGTGTCCGTAAGAGATTGGTGTGAAGACCTCCTCAGTTATCAAAGTTCCCTTATATAAAATGGCACAGTCAGCTGGGAATGGTAGCCTATGTCTTTAACCCCAGCATCCGTGAGGCTGAGACAGGCAGATCTCTATGAGTTCAAGGCCAGCCTGGTCTGCAAACTGAGTTCCAGGTCACCCAAGGTTACAAAGTGAGATCCTGACTCAAAATAAATATTGATTAATTCATTTAATTGGCATACTGTTCACATATAGCCTACACACATCCTCCTGTACCCACCATCTCTAGATTTCTTAGCCCTAACACAACGTAAATGCTGTGTTGTATTATTTAAGAAATGATGGTGGGAAGGTCTATTCATGTTCAATATAGATGCAATTTGAAAACTTTCTTTTTAGTCCAAGGTTGGTTGATCTGTGGAGGCAGAACCCGAAGATGTGGAAAGCTGACTATATTTTAATCTAAGCTTTTAGTCTGAAAATTTTGCCCCAGTACTGTAGATAAGAACAAAAGCAAAAAACAATAGCTTCATTAAACATTAAACAAGAGTCTAGTCAGAATTCAAATTTCCCTTAACAAAATCTTTTGTTGTGATTTTGCTGTTGTTAGTATGAGAAGTCTTCTTGGGGCTCTGTCACTTTTTTTTTTAAAGAAAAAAAAAAAGACAGTTCCCCACTTTTCAGTTGTCAGGGAAGAGTCCACAAAGAAAGGTCAGGACCACCGGCATGCAATCTAAGAAGGGAAAGCCATTTGGACTTCCTTAGCCTAGAGTCGGTGATGAGAGCCTACCTTACGGAAAACTGAGACATAGAGTCTTGCACTGATGCCCACAGCTCATCGATGACAAGCTGTTCCGTGTTCACTTGTAAGAGGCACTGCTGTCTATGGTATGACTTTTTCCTCAACTGCCAGGGAAGGGCCTGCACTTCGGCGCTTTGAGCATGGAGTCCAGAGGCTGTGGTGGCCGTGGGTGCAGAGCTGTGCTCTCCAATCCAGGCCACTCGTGCCTTTTGAGCCCAACAAATGTGGCATTTCCTTACTGAGACATGTAGCACCTGGGAAATACACCCTGGATTGCAAAGATTTCAGGAAAGGAAGTAAAATTCTCATTCATGATTAACCTATGGATGACATACTGAAATAATATTTGTGAGTGAATTGAGTTCAATAAAATAGATTATTTGAGTTGCTGTCACCTGTTTCTTTTTCACTGGGTTATATTATGCAAGGACATACAAGAGCAAATCATGGCTTCCCTGAGATAGTATTTCGGGTGGGCAGCAGCTGTGGTAAATGCTCATGGAGTCAATGTTCTTTGATCTCATGACATGTTGTGGGGTAGGAGAGGGTGGGAACAGCTCATAGACTTCGTTCCTCTCTTTGTGTGAGGCTGAATACTACATCATCTGAGACTCCATTTTTCTCTTAAATAGTGGTTAAAAATATACATTTTTTTCTGGGGATGGAGAGCTAGCTCCGTAGTTAAGAACTGACTGCTCTTCCGGAGGTCCTAAGTTCAATTCCCAGCAACCACATGGTGACTCACAACCATCTGTAATGGCATCTGATGCCCTCTTCTGGTGTGCAGGGCTTCATGCAGATGGAGCACTCATACCATCCCTGTGGTTAGTCTAATACAAGAAAGTGAGTTCTGCACGCAAGGGAGCCGCAGACACAGCTGTGCTCTGGAAACGATCCCTCAGTTCCCACACTGTCAAACCTCATGGCCAATCTGAAATTGAGTTCAATTCCTTGACCATCTTTTAGACCTTGGCATGGGTCCCTTATCATCGTCTTATTCCCGACCATCTCTCCCGCGCAGCCTCAGTTGGTTCCTGATCTATCCCCTCCCACTCCACAGCCTTAATTTGTCCTCCATACCCACAGCCACAGTGAGCTTGCCCTAAACATGCATATCTCATGTAAGCGTGACCCTGTCATTCTGCTCTCTCCAGTAGCTTCTCGCTTGTCTGGGGATACAGTTCAAAGTCCATCCAGGAACAGTGGCTCGAGCCTGGAGTTCCACCATTGGCAACTAAAGCAAGAGAACGTCCATGGTTTAAAAACTAAAACTAAAACAAACTTCAGGTATTACCTACAAGCCCCACCTGGTCTGACTGCTACACCATCTTATTACCCAATCCCTGAGTCTACTTGGGGCATCAACAGTCTTGGTCCCCACCACACACACATACACACATGTTCTGTTCCCACTCCTTCAGAACGATTGTAGCGTTCTTCCCATGGTCTACAGTCCCATCCCTACCTCCCCAGCTGCCTTTGTCTGGGATGACACATATGTGTTCAGATACTAGTTCAAGCACCCCTTCCTCCTGAACCCCCAACTGGGATAGACACATAAATGCTGCTGCTTACACAGCAGGGTGGGGACACACATTAATTTGGGGGATTGCTTACTTAACATCTGGTTCTCCTGGTAGATGGTTTGCTCCATGGGGCTAGGGATCTTGTCAGTTCAGGGTCGCTTTCTGCTGATACATGACTGACTCTCAATTAACAGGAAGGGACAAAGGAAAGAAGAAGAGACCCCCTCCCCACCTTCATAGCTAATGTACCCTCTTTCTTCGTTCCTTGAGTGAAGAGGGGACGGACAACCTTCATGGGGCATTTATCCACAGATCATTAGCCTGATTCTGGTAAAGCATCTGAGATCCTTTGTAGACAGGCTAGCAAAGTCTAGAGACTCTATTGTCACATCTTCCAGCACCCTATGTCCTCACTCTCTGATACTTTGCTAGAATGTAGGCTCCTTGAGCACATGGACATTGACTTCCTGACATGTCTCATCTTGGCTTTAAACTTCCCATCCTAAACACGCAGAATGGGCCTGTATCTTCAGGGGGACCCACTTCAGGAAACTCGGCAACTTCCTAAGCTCAGGTTGGTTTAGGAATCTCCCAGCACAGCAGTGTGCTAATTTCATTCCAGACAGAGTATAAAGGACTCCTCCCCACATCCTGTCCAGCTCCTCTTCCTCTTCTAATTCCACACAAACACAACACACAACTCCCTTCTTCCCAAGGACACAGCTCAAGCCGTTTCTAAAACCGAGATTCCGATCCGAACAGTAGCCAATGCGTCCGCAGTGCATCTCGCTGCTCACAGGAAGACAGGAGGCCTCTGAGCAATTTCCTGGCCCTAGGTTTTTCCATTCCAGTAAATGAAGCCTTCTTCGGCTCAGGAACCTGTCTCTGAATGCAGCCAATGCCTTATGGAGCGTGTCAATTGTGACAACCCGCCTGGTGTCTTTGTTCTTATAGTTTTTCCATTTTTAGTGATCAACAACTGGATTCTCTGCCCTGGAACTTGAGCAACTGGCTCTTCTAAGGGTCGGTGACTTGTTAGGGCGACGGAATGTGACTGGAGAATTTCCTTCCTAAGTAGACATTTTGTTTAATAATACATGATTCTTAAATTGCGCTCTTCACCCTGAGAGATTTTCATGCTTTTATGCTTCATTAGGTTCATCAGCCCCTGAGTTATGGCTTGGACACCGGCAAGGTTAAACCATTCGCCTCAATCCACAGCTTGCTTCGCTTCTAACAGAAGTACTTTGTTTTTTAATGCACATAGGAAATACAACGAATAAAAAC
>JAQHUG010000088.1:6548202-6559542 GCA_028555095.1 Dicrostonyx torquatus | reverse complement strand
GCTCCATAAACTTTTCTTAGCCATGTGTGGGTTCTCCTTGTCCGTACTGACTCCTCTTTGTCTTCTGATGTCATTTCATGCTCCTCCTCCTGGTTCTCCTCTTGGTCCTCTTCTTCCTGCTGCTCCTCCTCCTCTTCCTCATGCCCTCCTTCTCTGCTTCCTAGGGTGCTGTAGCTGCTAACGGGTCCACTCATAGACCACAAACCTGACAATAGCCCTTGCCTTCCCCAGAGCCCCACTTTCAGCTGGTGGGTATATTGTCATTGCATGCTAGGATGCTGGGATGCTGGAGGACGGACGGTGGGGAGCACAGAGCACCACCTTCTGTAGTGTTGATGAACTTAAAACGTTTTCGTTGGAGATATAAGTATGTGACCAAACAGAACAGGAGCACGCGGACAGTTTAAAAGTCTAATTCACCACTTACATGACTCGGGATTTCTTCTCAAGTTCTGCACTTCCCTTAGGGATGCTTGCACTAGAAAAGTCAGAGGCAAACTGACTTAGCTGAGCACTTCCTGATGTAACTGTGCCCCAGGGAGATTGAATCCCTAAGATCTGGTCTTGTTTTTGTTTTACTGTTCCTTTGAACAGAGGTCATTTCCCTCTAGAGGTCTTTTTTTTTTTTTTTCTGAAAGTAACTTAAGCCTTCTGGATCCCTTTCTTCTGCATCTTGAAGATCCACTGGGTAGAAGCCTTGCTGAACTGAGGAGAAAGTGGCTGTCTTCTTGCTACTTAGCAAATAAACGCAGTAAGCAAAGAAACACCTATGACACCCGAGATTTGAAAGAAAACCCTGCCACATTTTCAAACTAAAGATTCTGTTACATAACATACTAGATGTGTTGACGCCCTCAAAAGGGACTCAAAATGGGAAAAAGCATGGATAGCAGTTGAGAATCAATGATTTTTTGAGTTAGCTTTAACCCAGACATTCTCAAGTGCATATGCACACACCCTTAAACCCCACGAGTTACTATCTCAATGGAGGTGGGGTAGGTACCATGTATGCAGCGCTCTGTAGAAGGCACCCGTCGCAGAGGAGCCAAGCGCTCAGGAGACAACGTCACAAAATATGGCTTTGGAAGCCTGTTCTGCTCATACCAACCTTCCTGGGCTTCAGTAAACAAGAGTCATAATGCCCCAAATTACCCATCCCCTGGTGTTTAGGTTGGACTTCCTTATCCTCATCGTAGGTAGACATGAACATGACACTTAATGCACTATAAGCACAAGTAGCATGGGACATTTCTTTAAAATGTTAGAGAAGCAGTTTATGACTCCACATCATTTTCTGTCCTAGCCACATGAAACTTTTTCAGTGACAGTTACTATATTAGTCTAGGACCCAAAGTTAAGATGCCAAGGTCGAAGCCACAGCTTATTCCTTTGATTGATAAATAATGAAGAAAAATAGATCTGTGTTTGCCTTTCTCTCTCCCGATGGAGAACTGAAACTTTTTTGTATTGAATCATAGCCTTATCTATCTTGACAAATACACTTTGGATCTGCAGAAAAATTAAAATGCAGTCACTATGCATGGCAGAAGGCAGGGGCTAAATAAGTGTTAGTGCTTTCTCCTGTTAACAACGTGGTCGTGCCGGCCTGTGTCCACTAGCCACAAGCTAGACGGCTCTTCGATGTGTTTTCGGGAAAAATGAAAATGAACTCTAAGACTTGTTAAAGTAGTCTGTAAAAGCCTTTAACAAAATGAGAGAATCTTAATGGAAAAGAGTTGGGCATTCCCTCCCTGGAAAGAGAATTTTCTCTTTGAAGTTTGCCGAGGGGAAAGGAGCTGTGGGTCTTCCCAAGAGGTTATTCAGAAGGTAAGATTCAGATCAGTGGATGCTGAAGGCACCACAGGTGCTCACTCACTGTGAAGTGCCATGCTGTGTGGCACTGGGCTGAGATCAGGTGCAAGCACCTCAGGGGACAGAGTTCTGTCTCTTCCCTGTTGGTTCATCTGTCCGGGGGAAGCTGGTGTCCTTGTGTGGCTCAGCATCCGTCTACCTGATATTCTAGACATCACAGTGAAGATGGCCAGACCTCAGTCTGCATTTCCTGGGCTCCTCAGAGGGAGAACGAGCAGGGTCACTGTTGCTGCTTTGGCTGCATCCCTTACAGTCATTGACCTATTCACTGACTAATACAGTCAATTAAACAAAACCTTTGTAGAGCACTTAAATCTACTTTTGAGAGAAAACACCTGCCTAAAATTACTCTACAAAGCAGTGTCTTTGATCTGAGAAGGGTAACCTCAGTTGATCAGTTTAGAAGACACAAGCCGGTGCGGTGGATCTCATATTGGTGACACATTTGAGCATGGAGGAAAGAGGAACAGAGTGTGGATAGAACAGCTGAATAAGACATTTACTTATGAAGGTAACGCCAGACCTCAGAGGCAAAGCCTCTCTTCAGAGACAAGTAGAAATGTAGGGAGGTGACCAAGGAGGATACTTATTCAAGTAGCCAAAGACCCGTGAGGGAGCACTGTGTTCAGCATGGAGGGCATTGCCAAGCAGGCAATGATGGTCCTGACGTTCTCAAGGGGGCTTGTTCTTCGCCATACTAGACTATGGTGTACATGGAAAACATCCGACACCACTGCCCACCACCACCCATGACATGCCAGCTGTATGCCTTAGGCATTGTGACCCCCAAAAGCACACTTCTTACTCTGACATGCCTCCACGGAGGGCTACATTGTTCTTAGATGAGAATCACAAGCCTTGAGTACGAGTCGTTGAAAGCGATGTAACAGAACGCTCCCAACAGGTCACAGAAAACCCCACTGAGGAAGAGAGAGCCAAGGGAAGGTCTACACTAAGATGAGCTTCATTGCTGTCTGTGTCTTGCCCTGACCTGTGAACTTGGAGTTGAAAGAAGTAGAGCCAGCATAAAGTGTCATGGAGCTCTGAAGACGGGCTGTGGGATGGAATAGAATGACCTGGAGAAAGGGGAAAGGAAAAGCAGAGGGCTGTTTAGAATGACCACTCTGACCTTCCTTGGCCACTGTAGCTGTTGCAGGAACCTTGCAGGCTGTGCTACACAGAAGATCACAGAAGAGACTCGGCTGGGAAAAAGTATCCCTTCAGCATTTATAGCAACTGCCCACTTGGGGATCTGCCATGCCCATTGGAAACTCTCTCCCTGTGTATTTGATTGTTGTAATATTGGGGAGGAGAGAACAGAAAATAAAAGAAGAGAAAGTATCATTTAAAGAGGTCCTGTATGGCCAGGCAAGGTTCTCAATACACGCAAGTGTGTTCTATCACAGAGGTTGATAAAGAAAGAAGAAACATACATTTGAAAGCCAGAGGCCTCAGCTCCGATTTCTGTCTTCTTACCAGCTATAGCAACTTGCTTAATCTCTAAGCCTCATTGTTTTTTTATGCAGAAAAATGAGTATTATAACAGCAATAACTGCAGGATTATTTAATATTATAAAGTATGAAAGATAAAGGCTATCAAACAAGGGAGTAGCTAATGCTAGCATTTGCTCTTCCTAATAATGCTGGTCAGATATTCTCAGGGCTATGCAGGTGACAAAAAGAGACTGGAGATAAGGTTAGGGCTGGAGACTAAAAAAAATCTCTAATTTTCATTCATTCCAAGCTTCTTGTTTTCCCACTCCAGTGCACTTCACTTGGGCTTTTTAAAAGACAACCACAGTGGTTGCTCTCACCTTGAAAGAGGGCCCAGGATGTTCTTTACTAGCTAAAACCATCGGGAGGACAGGGGGCGGGAAATGTCCTGGGTCAGCTGTGACGGACAGGACAGAGAACACGCACATGAATGCAATCTGCTGGCCAGGAGACATGGCAGACCTATGGACATGGCTGAGGTCACCTTATGTTATAGAATCATGTTAGAAGCCTGGGAATTATTTGAAGAGACGGACTTAGAAAGAATGAATGGCAGGGGTGGAAACAAGGCTGGTGGGCGCATCCGTTCAAATTCCTTTCCAAAATAATTTTCTGGAAGGCTTGAATTTAATCATTTTTATTTAAAGGTCCTAGCACCAACATAGAACCTCCTCAGTGGCCAAGGACAGTAGCTGCCACATTGAGAATAATTATTCTCAGAGAAATGACCAATTCCCACAAACAGGTTATTTCTTCATTGTCTGACTTGCCTAACAATTCTGTTTTTTAAAAAGCAATGTCTGCCTGCACCAAACTCAGGGCCAAGTGGTCCATTTTAAACTCTGCCTTCAGGTTCCTTTCTCTTCTATTCAAAAACCTCAACTCACGTGACACCCCAGTAATCTGGACAATTTTTTATGTAACAGTTAAATAGATTTAATTAATAATTTAATCCCCCTTGCAAACACTATAACCCCCAAGTCAACTGTTTCTGTTAAGCCAGAAGGTTGCTCTTAATAATAAAGCTAAATAACCATCCGTGAGATGATCTAGAAGTGAAATTATCAGCTGGCTAAATATTGAGTCTGCTGTGAGAGTTCACTCGAACTTCCCTTTAGCCCTCTGATAACTGTGACCCTCAGCATTTTGGTTTGTGGCAATAGAGCACACTTGGCTTCTCTTTTCTGGTGCAGAACGGCTCGTAGGTTTTTTTATTTTTTTCGCAGCCATTGGTGATAGAGAGAAGAGTGTGCTTCACACAAACTCTAGGCTCAAGCTCAAGCTACTGTCCCTTTAGGTGTGCATTTTGATGCATCAAATATATTATAGATATGAACACGGGAAGCCACCTGAAGCTGAAGATGCAGGAGCATGTCCTTCCTCTAGCCTGAGCTCCCTTAGATGAACAGCTCCCCAGATGACCATCTGCATGACGCTCATCTTCACCACCCAACTGGGACCATGGCAATGTGGGTGAGAAACTGTTGCCCATCTCCAGCTGCTCCGCTTCCTCCTTCACTTTTTCTCTGTCAGCTCAGCCTCAATAGCTCAGCAGTGACAAGTGGTGCCTAAGCAATCTTGGCTGAGTGTTTCCGGGGTGACAAGACCGTGTTAAAGACATCACATGTGCTCGTTCATATGACTGTCACAGCATCACAGGCAGTAACATTCTTTCCTTCATTTTTTCCAGTGAAGGAACTAAAACACAAATAGGATAGGAAGGTTGCCCAAGGTCAAATGGACAATAAAAGAAGAAACTGTGACCTTGGAGATGGTTGATCGATAAAGGAAGAAATAGGGCAATAATAACAAATACTAACCGGGTAGTAGTGGAGCATGCCTTTAACCCAGCACTCAGGAGGTAGAGGCAGGTAGATTTCTGAGTTTGAGACCAACCTGGTCTCTGGTCTACAGAATGAGTTCCAGGACAACCAGGGATATACCAGACACCTTATCTCAGAAAACAAAATCAAGAGAGAGAGAATAAGAATGAATGCTTCTAAATACTTTATCAAAAACACTAAGATGGAAGTGTTCTCTGTCATCAAACAGAATCCTGCCCCAAAAGCCCCTCTACAGGTTTGGTTCCAGAAGTGGATCCTAGATTGCTCAGCATGGGAACACTTAAAAAAGTTGAAAATAAACCTAATGATCCTGAAAAAAAAAGAAAATAAATAAAAGCTATTTTGAATTTGGTAACATCTTTACATCAATTTCTAGATAGTTAATTGCTACAAGGGCACCAGATTTGAATAATACAACTGCTTCTCCTTCCTAAGCAGCCGGTTTGCAGACACTGGGAACCTGACCCCTGTATGGTAACTCTACATTCTAAGATCCCCTGTCCTGGCCTCTGCCACGGTGCTTGTTGTCTCTGAGCCTCAGTTTCCCCATCTCTAAAGTAGGGATGATATGAGATGTTTTAAGCCTCCCACAGAATTAGTGTAAAACCATCAGGAACTCAGGGGGCTTCTGTCTGGGACAATAGAAAAATGGCTTACCATGCAGTCCCTGGCCTGTCTAATTCTCATGTGGTTATGAGGGACAGCAAACACCGTTGGAAGATGGGTTCATGGAGCAAAGCACTAAATGTGCTCCCTAAATTCTAGTTCAAGGACAGGACAGAGTATTGCCAAAGGGGTTCACTAGCCTCACAGGCACACGAGGGACAGTCACCTTTAAGTCATCAGAGACATTTCTACAGCAAGGTGTCTGTCGGGATGGGGTGGGGTGGGGCATTGGCATGTATGGTGGCAAAGATGCTTGAGGTTACAGGGTCCACAAAGAGCCATCTGGATTGAGACGGTCTCCTCTCTGTGAACTAAAACTGTGGTTGAAACAGGAGATGTATCCCTCACGGTGAGAAATTTTTGGCTTGATTCCATTTGATTTGAAGACATATTCAGATTTTTCAGGTGATACTCTGGAGAGAGGTTCCCTGACATTAATGTTTGACAGCATGCCATGCTGATCTAATTTAAGACAAATTCAGCTTGCAAACTGAAATTCATGGTAACGTAATGGCCTTAAGCCCCCGCACAATGCCACACTCTCATAACTTCCAACTATGTCTATCTCAGTTTCAGGTCGTCATTGATGTCAGCTCCTAGAAGATGCTTACCTTGGTGACATTAGCTTAAGGGGAGCAGAACATACTGCAGCCTTTCCCATTGAGTTGTCAGAATGCAGAAGAAGAAGAAGAAGAAGAAGAAGAAGAAGAAGAAGAAGAAGAAGAAGAAGAAGAAGAAGAAGAAGAGTAGGAGAAAGAGAAAGGAAGGAAGAAAGGAAGGAAGAAAAGAAGGAAGGAGGGAAGAAAGAAAGCCAAACTGGACTTGAGGCCTCTCTTTCCTCTACCCTAGGAAAGCATCCATCTTATGAACAAGGATAGCTCCATTTCATAATCAAAGGATTCTCACATAGCACTTAGGTGTGAGGTCCCAACTGCACTAAGTGATCACAAGAAGCGGTCCTCTCAGTTGGCACCAAAAGAGCGCTGTGTCATCCAATCCCTGCCATACAGGAGACGCCTGAGAGATGAACAATGTGTGGTCCCAGCGCTGGCAAGCAAGATGGCGGCAATTCATTCCAAATAGCCTTAGCATGTGATTGGGACTGCTGCTGAATCCTGTCTTACCGCCATGCCCTGATACCTTCTTAGGCTGCCAGCTCACCCAGATTTTACATGTTGCCAAGAGGATAGGAACCAATAAACAAGGAGGCTTTGCCTGCCTCTAGATGCGGCATTTTGTGACAAGTTGGCAATGAGGTTATAAGAGGAAAAGAAAACCATGAGGTCATTCTTAAAGAACAACAGGACTTAAAACCACATGCATCCTTAGACGTTATTGGTCTAGTCTGCTTCTTTTTCAGCCGAGGGACCAGCAGCTCCATCATGTCACATGGTTAAGGTTCTATTGTGGGTGGCCTGGCATGCCTATCTTGGGGCTCAAGATTCCTTTCTTTCTTTCTTTCTCTCTCTCTCTCTCTCTCTCTCTCTCTCTCTCTCTCTCTCTCTCTCTCTCTCTCTCTCTCTTTCTCTCTTTCTCTCTCTCTCTCTTCCCCAAAGCCAAATTCTATTAGCAAGTCTAACATATCTTTCTAAAGATAGTCTATGTAAATTGAAACTAGACTCTGGTTTTCCATTTGCTTACGAAACTGATTCGCTCTACACCATCAAGGCACCACGGCCTTTTCCCTGAACCATACAGGTTGGATATTATTCCTCTAGGAGATCATATAGATTTGCATCATCCTCCCTCACTGGCTCTTTAATCAGCTTTCTGAGGTATGATTTACATAGTATAAAATTAAGTCTTTTTAAACATTCAGTGTGGTGCATTTTAGAAGTTCCGACCATCACTAAAATCCGACTTTAGAATAACTTCGTCAATCACGAACATTCCTTCATAGTTAATAACAGTCCTTCTATAACTCCTACCCCAGCTCCAGACAACCACAATCTGATTTGTCTCTCTCGTTTTGTGCTTCTAGAACTTTCACATGACCAGAAGCTCTCAGCATTTCTTGTGTGTCAGTCTCCTTCAGTCATGCTGTGCCTGGCTCCTCTAATTTGGAGGATGATTCGAAGACTCACCCACAGTGTTGTGTGTATCAGAAGTCCCCTTCATATGCCTGGATGCCATCCATTCCATAAACAAGCCAGAGTCTATCTAAGTCTCTCTGCTAACCAACTGATGGCCCTTTGCACTATTTTCAGTTTGGAATTATTACAAACAATTACATTGTGAAGTGAAGTTGAACTGTATGGTGGGTGCACATCTGTACTGGTTTTCAGTATATCAGTAGTACCCATTTACATCCATTCCGTTAGTGTGCAGTGAGAATCTGGCCTGTGTGTCCTGTCCGCTCTTTCCATCTTCCTGGCTTGGAACATGTAACTGGGTTCACGAAGGCATCCCTGCACAATTCAAGTCTGCATCCCCATACTGAAGCAAGTGCTTTTCCATTTTTACATTTCCTCCTTACTTACACATTCAGAAAGTTTCCCCAGTTTTAGTTGAGCTAGTGTATCATTATGAAATTCAAGCAGTTTTTTATATAGTCTGGAAATAAAGTCTTCACCAGACGAATGTTTTGAAAACATTTCCTTCTAGTTTTTGATATTTCATTTTTCTAGTGGTATCTCTTTTTTTCAAGAATAAATGCTTTTAGCTTTGATAAATCCCATTTATCCATTTTTCTTTTTGCTGTAGATCAGGCTGGCCTCAAACTCACACAGATCTCCCTGCCTCTGCCTCCCGAGTGCTGGGATTAAAGGTGTGTGCGACCACCGCCTGGCCAGCATATCTGACACTTTTAAGTCATAGTCACGGCAGAGCCAAGACAAAGTGCTAGTGCCCCACGTGTTTACATGGGTCTGTCGCGTGGGTAAACACTGACGTCTGGGTTTAGTTTGTATTTCCCATCTATAAAGTGGGATGAGTAGTGTTCCTTTTTTTACATGCTTACACGGCCGCTCCATTTCATTTTATGTGAAATATGTGTTCTGTGCTATTTCCTCGTGTTTCTATCTCCCTTAGGCATTATGTGATACACTCTGCAAATGCCCCCCATCCCACCTGTTTCTGTTTGTTTACTGCGTTTTGGCCCTGAAGAAGCCTTTTGTTGTAATGCAATGAAGAGTATAATACATGCTAAGGCTTCTTCTGGGTCAAGCTGGAAAGAGCCTCTCTAATCTCAGATTAAAAAACATAAATCTCAAGCCGGGCGGTGGTGGCACACGACTTTAATCCCAGCACTCGGGAGGCAGAGGCAGGTGGATCTTTGTGAGTTCGAGACCAGCCTGGTCTACAAGAGCTAGTTCCAGGACAGGCTCCAAAGCCACAGAGAAACCCTGTCTCGAAAAAACAAAAACAAAAACAAAAAAAAACCATAAATCTCTCATTTTTTCTATTATTCTATGCTTTCATTTAAGGGTAAAAAATGTGTTTTGATACAGGTTCTTTGTGTGGACCTGGTTGGTCTGAAACTCCATACGTAAACAGGTTGGCCTTGAACTCATAGAGATCAATCTGCCTCTGCCTCTGCCTCTGCTCCTCAAGATCTGGGATTAAATGTGTGTGCCCCATACCATCCTTAGAAAAACTTTAAATTATGTGTGTGGGGGGGGTATGCACATGAGGGCAGTGCCCATGGAGAACAGAAGTGGTCGGATCCCCTGGAGCTAGGATTACAAGCAGTTATGAGAAGTCTAACATGGCTAAACCTAGCTTGTGTCCTTTTCAAGAGCAGCAAAAACCCTTAACCCCCAGACCATCTTCCCACCCCCCATCCTTTCATTTATAGAAGACATCATGTTAATGTAATTTCAGAGACATGCTTTCATTTTTAACATTTGATGTTCCTGGTCTATTTGAAATTATTTTAAGGAACACAGCATGTTGTCAGATTATTATACAGGGGTCTCCTGCTCTCCTCAACTGCACACAGTAGGCAGATGAAAGACTCTGAGTTGTTCACAGGAGCTCTTAGCTCGTCTTTCACCTTCTCCCTGGTGCCTCCTGCTAATGACATTCAAATGCTAGAGAACACCACCCAGAGAAACACATGAAGATGGGAAGGTCTGGGCACGCAGCACGAAGAATCGGTTCACCTTCAACACAATATTCTCAAGTCAAATAAATGATTGATGGCCAATCTTTGGGTTCTTAGTCTTCCATGAAGGCCAGTGGTTTTGAATGGGCTGTGTATTCTCACAGGCGCGTGTAGGACGCTGTGGCAGATCCAATAAGTGGCAGTATTTTATTAAGTAAACCAGTTCTCCCTTCCAAAACAGCCAAAGCAATTGAAGCCCAAATGCACTTAGTACTTTACATCCAGAAGACAAAATGGGATTCGCTCCACACGAACCATCCTCCCCAAGGAATGCACTAAAATGTGAGACTGCCTCTCTCTCAGGAGAGCCAGAGGCATGTAAGTCGCCATACTGCTCGGGGTGGCAGGGAAAGGTTCTGAAGAAACATGGAACAGGTTCACCTTCTTCCAAATAATGCAGTATTGGCCAGGGCCTTTTGTACTAAAACCTAGGCTTCAAACCTGGGGCCTGAGCTGCAGCCAGGACGCTCAGTGAGAATTATCTGTTTCTCAAGTTCTTTACCTCGTGACCAGACACAAGCGACTGTGTGGGAAACAGCTGGTGTACCACGAGGGCAGTGGGCCACACGGGAGGAGATGCCGCGTGCATTACCAGGGTCTCTAGACGGCCTAAAAGGTGATCCACACAGACGATACATACTGCCTTAGAAACCCTACCAATGAAGCCTCAGCACGTTTTACATGCTTCTGACCCCACAAAATCCAATTCTGGTATTTCAGGACCGTCCTCAACAGACTGAACACTGAACTCCCGAGTATTCAAAACGGGTCAAGATAGACTTTTTTTTTTTCATCTTCATACTAGAAGATCCTGCTCTGTGCCCTACCCCCAAAACTTTGGGGGTTAAAGGATGCCAGAGCTAGGAGAGCAGTCAGCAAGAAACAGTGGCGGGCCCTGCTGCAATGGTTTCCCCAGGAGACAGCTGAAACCCAAAGTTCCTCACTCCCTGCACTGCTATGGAAGGGCGCCAGTGAAGGAGAGAAGCCACCGGGTCCTTTCAGCCCTCTTGGGTCCCAGCTGCAGCAAGCGCAGGCACTTCCTGTCCTCTCCCTCGCTCTTTCCGCTGTTTCCTTTCCCCACCCCTCCAACAATAGCCCCTTTTTGATTTCTGTTCTGAGAGGGAACGGTGAGTCCTCAGCAGAAAGGAAACTCTGAGGATTCTTTCCGCGGACTTTTCTAGATGAGGGGAGTGAGGTGTGTGTCCTGGCCGTTCCCCCTTTGGCTCCCGTGCTGGACACAGAATCCCAGAGACACTGGCTGACAGCGGGATTTCTTGAGTCATTGTGGAGCTTTCTAGAGAAGAAGCTGGGATCGTTCTCTCTCTCTCTCTCTCTCTCTCTCTCTCTCTCTCTCTCTCT
>JAQHUG010000088.1:6524764-6548020 GCA_028555095.1 Dicrostonyx torquatus | reverse complement strand
ATTACTTTTTTTTAGAGTATTGTGTCCCCAAATCATCACCCCCACTGCATGACCTTTGGGTTTCTTCAGCCTGAGCTGCTGACCTGGGTAAGCAGCAGAGCCTCACTTTGGTTCCTCACCCCAGATTTCTGCTATCTTCCAGAACCAGGGATCTGCCCTGACTGACTTTGATTTTTTTTGCACCAAAACCACACTGGAAATGCAATACCCTGCAGAATAGGGATCTTTGGGATGGAGTTTGTTTGCTGGGCAAAACCATAACAGACATGTCAAATGTTGCTCTGAGCTGAACAGAGCAGAGACTAGTCTGGTAATGCCACTGCTAAAGCACAGTCTATTGTCTCAGAGTCACAGCTGGCGGACGGTTTTGCAATGCCTTGAAACAGGGACCTACATCACCCTGTGTCCCGCAGGCCAAACCCTTATTGGTGTTCCTTGGATTACAATAGGTGGCAGAACTGTGTGAAACTGTGATTTGACAGAAGGACGTGTCTCATCCAGTAAGTCTGGGTTGGGATCTGAGGCTCCCCACTCCTAACATTTGTGGGGTGTTGCCTGAAGGGATGTGCCACTTTCAAAGGTGCATCAGCTTCAGCTGCCCCCCCCTTTCTCAGTGAGGAGCAGAATACTAGCAACTTCAGTTTGGGGGAGCATTCCACTTCCTCTGGCTTGTCTGCCTTTCTGTGAGTCAAAGATGGGAGAGCACATGCTGCCGCCTACAGCAGGAGACTCTGATGCATTCAGGCCCTGGGAGGGCCCCAAACCTGGTAAGGGCTCTGACCCAAACGCCAACTCTGGTTACATCATCATGGTAGACACAAAGAATGAGGTCAACGTGGGGCCACCATACATAGAAGGAAGCAGAGGGGTGGACCAGAACAGCCTTGTGTGTGGCCCGGGATCTAGGGAGCCAGGCTTCATCAGTACGGACAGGCAGAGCTTTTCTGCAATAGTTTCTTTTAGTTTCTTTCGTGTGTATTAAAATCTTTGGTCATTAATGGAAGGCTAAAGCTTTCTTCATTGTTATGCTAGACACAATATCATTTTTTCCACTGCAATAGCAGAAAGCCTGGACACTACTGTCAAATGTAATGACCATCAACTTTCTGTTAGGCATTTATACTTTCCCCACTAAATTTGCCAAATAAATGGAAGACTGGCACAAGCTGTTTTGCCCATCTTCATAGATTTTAATTAAGTGAAATGCACTCAACAGAGGCTTCCCGTGTCCCTCCCCGAACTCACCCCATGTGTTCTGGGCTCTCTCCAGACTTGGCACTCCTTTCATTTGCATGCACAGCCTTGCCTACAATAAACTCAAGAGTGCTGCCATCGTTCTCTCAGGGCCGAATCCTGGCTCATGGCTCTTCAGCCAAGAGAAAACAAAGAGTCATTCTCGCTCTCTTGCCAAAAACAATTTGCTAACCCATCATCTGCCCAGAAAACAAATGGAAAGTAAAATGCAACCAATAGCTTTCTAGTGTATCTCTCTGATAAATGTTTATCTTCCATGAACAAATAGGTGGGTTGCCTGCCAGCATGACACCTGTAATACATGGGTAGCAGCCCCATACATACCAGTAGAATGAGCCCATAGAATCCCAGTCAATACCAGTGTGGAATTGCCGGCACTGTGGAATTAGCTAGACCCTCCTTTTGCCCAAAGCTTGACCTGTTTTCCCCCCTTAACTAATTAATTGCTTCATTTGGCATTATATAAAGACAGCACATTTCATTGGACAGTCTGTTTATTCATAATTCACCTATTCAACAGATATTTATTATGCATCTATTTTATGTCATGTGCTGTTCTAGCCCTGGGCATTTGACAATTGACAGAAGCAAGTCCCTCTCCTGTGGTTCTTCTCACTTACCCTCATCCTCTCATCACTAGTTTTATCCATCCCTGTCATCTCCAAACAAAAAATGGAGACCCACACAAACACACAAAAAAACAAGCAAACAAAAACACCTGTCAAGCCTTGTTCGGGGAGCCGCAGAAGTTGGGTCTGTGTTCTGGCTCCTGATCTGGCCTTTTTCTCCAACACCTTTAGCACAGTGGCATGGGGTCCCCAGACTCCATTGTATGAGAGCCTGTGTTCTAGTGAAAGAATCCCAAGAGCTTGGCCTCTGGGTGGTAGGGTCTGGGTTGTTTTCTCTGTTGCACGTTTTGTTTTCGGAAAGTGGAAGGAAGTTTGGGAGCTAAATAAAAGTATCATTTTTACTTGATGAGCTAACAGACATGCTGGTTGCAAAGTTTAGAGTGAGAAACAATAGTTGGTGCAGGCATGCCTCCTCCCCCGCCCAGTACACACAGCGGGTGCTGGCTGACACCTTCCTCCTGAGGAGCCCATCACCATCTGAGGGCGAGGGCTTGCTCTGGAATGCTTAGAGAGAGAGAACTCCACTTCATGTCCCTTCCACTGTTTTGCCTTTTGCCTAAGTCGTGACACAGCCACCATCGCCTTCAGAGTGAGTGAGTGTCTATGCTCCTCCACAGCCAGGGAAAAGGTCACCCACAGTGAAAAGCATGAACATGGGGAAGTGGGTGAAAGGAAGTACAGACGTCTGCAGCATCATTCAGTGCCCTTCCCACGTGCATCTAAGTGGAGAAGTTTAGTCCCAAAGGAAGCCTCTCCCAGCATGAAACGCTGGAATGCAGCTGTCACTCGGTCAGCTAAGATCCGAATTTCTGATATCCAGAGAGATAGACAGCCCGCTGGTGGTGGCACACATCTTTAATCCCTGCACTTGGGACTCAGGGGCAGGAGGATCTTTATGAGTTTGAGGCCAGCCTGGTCTGAAGAGTGAGATCCAGGACAGTCAAGGCTACACAGAAAACCTTGTCTTGAAAAACTGAAGAGAGGAGGCGGGGGAGGTTCAGGATAGCTGTACTTGGTGTGTGCCCAGCTTGAAAAGTATAAGGAGTAATCTCTTTTTGCTAAACCATTGATACAGTATCGAGCAAGAATAATTACCCAAAAGATGTGAATTGTAGTCTATTCTCTCAATTTTCAAAACACGGGCTACCTAAGTATGAATATATAACTGAAAAACAAAAAAAACCATGGCTGACAGTGATTGCCACCTGTGACTTCCCAAGCATTGCATTACCTGCTGCTCATCCACAGTTCCACTTAATTCTCAGAATTTCCTATATTAATGCAGTTTTATATTTGGAGACACAGACTTAGGACCTGATCTGACCTGAACCCGACAAGCTCCGTTTGTATCTCTAGAGCCTGTGCTGTTGGTGCTCTGCTGCTGTCATCTGAGCACCCATGCACACACAGCCCTGGGGTGCACATAGCATGGCGAGAGCCAAACTATATTTAATTGAGGGTGGGGCATGATCAATGGAAGAACAAGTGCCTAGCACACACTGTAAGTTCAATCCCTAACACCACCCCAAATATTGATGACACATTGGTAATTTAGTTATTGGTACTGTTTCGGCGGGAATTAATGAATGAAGTCTTGTATGAGTTCTGGATCGTTCCAAATTGGAATTTCCCTAATGATACCAAAAAGGAGCCTATGATGCCCCTAAACAAGAGTCACTCTGGAAATTTCCACAAATGCCAACACGCTCTTTGGAGTTGAATAAAAGATAAATTGAGTAGCAGTGATCTAGGCTAAAGTCCCTGAAGGAACTTTTTTCTGAGCTTCTCCCCACCCCAAAAGTATCCAGCAGCTATCCTGGCAATGACTTCACGACCCCAGCTCCTTAGTCTTGCCCTCCATGAAGGGACACAGTGAACATGGTCTCCCCACTTTTGCCTGTCTTGTCTTTAAACAGAGTGACCCTGAAGTCATTTATCTCCCTCCCATCACATCCCATCTGAGACTCCTTCTCCATAAGCGAAGTCCCGCGTGCTATTCTTTTAATTGGGCACGACATTAAGATCAGGAGAAATGAAACCGAAAGGAGCCAAGCAGGGTCCCGCACAGCCCTGCATTTTGTCTGGGGTCACACTGGCCAAGAACTCATGCGAAATGCCCAAGAGGATCAGGCTTAGAGCCTGCTGCCCTGAGATGGGTAAGGATGGAGTGGCTGGGGTAGGTGGTAGGAGAGCCGGGCCCCACTTGCCACTGCTGTTACATACTCATTCACATCCTTTAGCGGGCAACTGCTACTCACGCCTCTGTCATGTAGCGCATTTTATAGGAATTCTAAGGAAAGCTTTTGTTTTCCCGAAACAAAGAAAAATAAGCCTGTTAAATGGGACAAACCCTACGTTAACCGTCCGGTTCTATTAGAGTTTTCTCAGGTTTATTAAGAAGATGGCTCAGTTTCGAATAAATAATCTGGCCAAATTATCTTAAAACGACTAGCTAGCTTTCTTGCACTCTTCCTGTCCTGAGGATTTCAGCCCTTACCCACCATCGAAATGAATAGTTTGAGAAGTGTGCACGGCCACTGCCTTCTCCCCATCCAGCACCTCACTGGATTAAATTATTAATATCAGCAGCCATGTCCCCGTCTTGGCCCGACCTTGATGATCTGTTTTTGACAACATGATTCTGGCTCCCTCATGGCTTGCCATAATAAGTTCTGGGTAACATTATCCTCTGTGACAAATGCAATGGAAGCAACTTGGACGTTTAAACACCGGTGGCACAGTGTGTCTGCGCCCGACTACTTTGCGCTGTTCTGTTTGGTGCCTAGAAGAGTAGGCTCCGAGAGACTATTTTTCAATTGCATCCGTGTCTTAGCTTTTCATTCTTCCTGACACAAGCAATCAATCTAAATCCTCCCATTCCAGTCACACGCTGATTTTCAAAACTAAAGCTATATGCCTTCGAATCTTTGCCTTCTTTTGTGTAGCACATGACACCCCCCCCATCGACAGTGGACAGTAATTTACATTTACCCCACGTGTGGCACTTCTCCCAGAAGCCCCCCACATGCACCACCATTGCAGAGCAATTTTCCCCTCCTTCCCCTCCCTCTCCAGTGACAGAGCAACAGTCACACATGAATAGTTCTCTATGAGGACGGTGGTATACAGAGTGGAAAGGAAAAAGCAGAAAGGGACATCAAGACAGACAATTTAACTGAGCAAATAGCAGTTCTCAATAGACACCCCAAGAGGGTTCCCAGGATGCAGCCCTGGGGAGCAGTGATCCCACCAGTGGGACATAGCACATGTCCCAGTGGCTCCTAGTAAACCCAACCAAGTTGTCTGTGCCAAAAAAAAAAAAAAATTCAGATTTAACACAGCATCCTCCTCAGCCCCGATACAATTCTATATCCAGTTCTGCCAAGCATTCCTATTCTCTTCTGCAGAGAGGCATGAGTTTACATTCTGGACCATCCATCAGTCACACCTTTTGATTAAGGAGCAGCCCAGTGGATTCTGTGGAAGATGCTAGGCCAGCCTCCATCGCAAGGACATGGAAATGAAGGTAGAAAGGATTGTGTGGTCACTTACCAGCTCCTGAGGGCTGAGAGGCTGCGGCCCCACCGCTTTACCTGGTCTCTGGCTGTCTCTGTCTTTCCCTCTCTCTCTCTCCCTCTTTCTCTTGTGTACAGACTGCAGGGGAACTTAAAGAACTCGCAGGGACAGTGTTTCAAATGACTTAAGAAGGAGAACAGGAACAATACTTCGTTCTCTTTTTCTCAGATGAGTACCTTCGGGAAGAAGGAAGGAAGGGAGGGGAGAGGGAGGAAGTCAACAACCCTTCGCTTTCCTGAAAAAAAATAAGGAAACAGAAGATAGACATCTCATTTTCTCTTAAACAAAAATGTTGGGGGGGGGAAGAAAGGAAGAAAATCTTTACGAGAAAGAATTTCTCAAATATGCTCTCTGCCCTGGGAGCTTTAGTGAGATGGAAACTCCTGAGTGGCCCTATCCTGTCCAAACAAATGCAGGCTCTCCTGAGTCGCAGACTCTGGTATCTGGCTTGCAGAACTGACACAGCCCAAAAGGAACAAATCATGTCATGTCGACTCTCAGCCGGGGAACGTTTGGGCTGCTGTACTAACCAAAGGAAACCTGCAGCCTTTAACAAAGGGCTTGGTGGCTGGTCACCCAGGCCTTTTGGCTTTTCCTAGCTGCTTCGAGAAACCTCTGTTGCTACAGTTCCCTGGCTGACTCCAGGTTTCTTCAAGTTCCTCATGATCGAACAGCAGATTTATGCATTGCTCACCGAGCTCTGTGCAGTGGGCCAAGTCCGGCTCCATCTTTGCTGATGAACGAAAAAGGAAAAGAAGCCACTGAGCACAGTGCTGCCAGCCAGGCCATGGTTAGCTCCGACTGTTGTTTACACTGTCCTGTCTTCCTCGGATGTAGTCACCTCTGGAACTCTAGAAGAAGGGTGTTAATTTGTTTTGAAAATACCGTGAAACAGCTGAGGTCTTAGATAAATCAATCTCTGTTTTTGAAGGAGGGTGGGAAGGCTGAGTAGGGGCAGAAAAAAAATGGAGTGAGCATCCTTTACTGAAGATGGAGCTGGCACTCAGTGGGCATGCCTGGGCTCCGTGAAGCTTGCCTGCACTTACTGAGGGAGCTGGGGCTCAGTGGGCAGGCCTGGCTCTCTGAGGAATGTTTGGACTTCAGGGAAGGGAGCTGAGGCTCAGTGGGCAGGCCTGGGCTCTCTGAGGAATGTTTGGACTTCAGGGGAGGGAGCTGGGGCTCAGTGGGCAGGCCTGGGTTCCTTAAAGCATGCCTACGCTTACAGAGGGAGCTGGAGTCAAATCGGGCAATTAGCATTGTGAGTCTCGTGCCCGCCATTCATTCAGTTAAGACCATTGCCACCACAAACAGGAACCAACAGTTGTGGTCCTTTTGGGTGGCACAAGATATATTGTTTATAAGTTGCTTCCTCCATTTACTTGATAGTGGAAAAAAAGGGGTGGGGTGGGGAGTATACCTGATGGATGGCCATGGGAAAGGTGACTTCACAGAAAGCGAGGTTTGGTTCAGAGCTCATATGACAATTTCCCCTGGGTACTATGGTTCAAGACGTGTTTATCCCACGTTTTCATTGTGTCTCTGTCTATCTGCCTGCCTATCTACCTGTCTGTCTGAACGTGTGTAAGATCAGAGAGGGCATGTAAGAAGGGGTGGTCTGGGTGTTTATAAGAACCGGGGTGACCCCATTCTTTGTGTTTGTGGTGCATCCGACTCTCCCACAGAGACTCTAGCCTATGAGCCTGTCCCCACAGGTGAGAGCACCAACAGCCAGCAAAACTCCAAAGGCACACAAAGCAGTGGGGAGCAAGCACTCATGTGCCTCCTGAGTCCTCTCCAGGGCTCTTGCCCTCTGCTGGCCTTCCTCTGCATCCTGCCTCTGTAGGGAGGGGAGGAAAAGGAAAATGGAGAGCCAGGAAGACAAGAGAAACACACCAGAGAAGGAAGGTGGCAAGAAGAGAAGCAGAGGCTTCGGAGGGGAGGCACTGATGGGCACACCTGGGAGGAATGCTGTGGCTTTGGAGCACAGAGGTTTAGCATACAAAGTGGGTCATGATAGAGAGGCTGGTGGGAGCCACAGGGAGAGGGTGGGCATTGGTCATCACAGCGAAGGGGGAGGGGAGCAGACAAGAGTCCCTGCAGCCAAGAAACCTTCACCTGAGAAGCCAGTCACACCCCATGGCCCTTCCTACTTGTTATTCTTCTCACAGCCTCAGGCCAGGCCAGGCTGAGCCCCAGGAGTCCAGACCCAATCCAAAGGATTTCCCTTTCAAGTCTTTAGAATGTGGGGACTGTCACGTTGAACCCTGTTGTTTTCTCAAGGCTAGCTGACCCACCCAAGAGAGCCTGGACAGGGACATGTCCACTCATGTGCTGGGCTTGGCTTCCAGGCATCAGCCTCTAGTGGGCTCTTGGGATGCACACAGGGCTCCCCGAAGTTGCTCCATGCAGACACCTGGCTGGAACCTGCCTGCTGGTGGAGCCACAGTGAGGCTTCTTCCTCTTTCTAGCAGTGCCAGTCATATGGAAAGTCACCTAGGAGCCTTGTCCCATCACCACTGGGTGTCAGAAACTGAAACTTCCTCAGTCCTGAGAGAGATCTGGGTCAGTCTCTAAAGTCTAGTGAGCTGCTGGAGGCTAGAGAAAGGAATGGGCACTTGTGCTGAGCCAGTGTGAGGATGCATGTATGGCATGGGTATAACTTGAGTGTAGATCCCCACCTCTATAATCTATCTCCACATAGCATGACTCATTATAGAGATCATTTGAATTGGCCAGACAGGGCTGTAGACCCATGGGACTTGGAGAAAAACAATGATGGACCAAAACAGTAATCTAACAACCCAACATCAGCACCAGCTTCCTCTCTCCTCTTGTGAACTCAGCTCATCACAGCTTCCCACTTTTAAGCCATCCCAACTCACGGACACCTTCGGCTATGGTGACAAGAACTTGGGGGCCTTCTGTTCACCCTGGGAGAAATTTAGTCCCAGATCCTGGAGGTGGGAAGCCAGGGTGGAGGTTGGATGGAAACAGAATGTACATTCTGAAAAGTGAACCAGGAGTTTCCTGTACTGCTCAGTGAAAGTCTGGAAATCCATTGGTCTGAGTGGCCAGCGTCCACAGCCAGCAGGGATTTCACGCTCCTTCTGCCACACCTGTCCTCAGGGGGGCATCATCTTAATGTCTAACAACAGTTGCCTTTGAAGTTGCATAAGGTATGAAGCTGACTTTTGTTTATCTGTGTGGGGCTTCTCAGCCTTGCCATTCGCGAGATTCCTCCCCAGTCTTGGGAGTGTTGGCAGTTCATTCCATCTCTTTGCTGCCTGGAGCTTCAAGTTGGAACTAAACCACAATTTACATGTCCACTGCTCTGAGTCACTTCTAATACACAGCATCACATCTGTCCCTACCAGATGCCTTCCTAAAGGTCAGAGGCAGGTCTCATTTCTCTCTGGGAAGAGAGGTCTCTCCAGTGACTCACTATTTTTGGTTAGTTGGTTGGTTGGTTGGTTGGTTTGACTTCCTTTGGCATCTAGTTCCTCGCACCTGGGATACACAGCGTCACGGTTTCTTTTTTAATCATATGGATTTGATTTGAGGATCTGGTGATAACTGGAGGTGCTGGCAAAGTGCCTGAGAAGCTTGAATGAGCCATCAGGGTGCTTGCTGCTCTTATTTCCTGCAGAGACCTGGAGACGATGGCTCTTGGCCTTGGTGGTGGACTTCATGTCTTGGGGCTCTGTGGACTTTAAGTCTCTATGACCCCTGGGTTCCACGAGGACAATCAGAGTTCTATCATCCTACAGTGTCAATGGTTTGGATGAATCTCCAGCCTGAAATCGTTTTGAAATATCCATTGTCTCTTTGATTTTATTGTCTCTCTCTCTCTCTCTCTCTGCTAAGCCCTGATGGTTTTTAAAATACAACTCTTAAAATCTCAGCAATATTCATTTCTTTCTTCTTTTTCATTTTAGTTTGTTTTGTTTGCCTGGAAAATGATATGAAAGATGCATTTGAACAAGTTACTGGGGAAGGACGTCTCTCACAGTCATCGTATATTTACTATGGATTGGAGTGGCGCTGTCTATGTTTTGAAAGTCATGATCTACCTAAAGACACAATGGCTCTGTGGAGGAGGTGCTGCCACTGTCCACCCATCCCAGTGGCTGAGAATGTGTAGTCACGGCACGGCCACACCATCTCAGCATCACGCCACCAGCGAGATGGCAAACCCCTGAATTCTCGGAACCCTAATTTTAAGCCATGGAAACAACCGACTTTGCCGTCTACATAAGCAATCCCCGTCAAGAAGTCAAAACACAATGAATGGGACCTAAAATTAGAGAAAACTGTGCTTTATACTGTAGAAGCAAAAATGGATGGCCAAGAAGCTCACTAAGCGATCACTTAGTGAGCAAGTCCGTGCACCTCAAGGCTCCATGCTGTGAATAGTCAATGTTCTTCTGGATTTTGTTTGCCTGATAGAGGCAAGAGCTATATTAAGCAAATTAAACAAATCATGCCTGGATACCTAAACAATCTTCACTGCTTAGATAAAGAGCCTTTTCCAGGGAAAACTGTGTGTCAGCTGAGGCCCAAAGAAGGAGCACGAGCCAAGTAAAGATGGTGAAGGGAAACTTAGGTAGGGGCAGCGTGGTCGGTCTGAGTTCAGACTCTTTAATGGTCACAAGAAGGATGGAAAACCGCTAAAGTTTTCACATGAGAGATGGGAATTCCATGTAGCTTGGTCCCTGTGCAAAGGTGGATTGTGGAGAGGCAAGAGTAAATGCGGACAGGCGGTTCTAAAGTGCAGGCTGTGTTGATGGTTCTGGTGAGGACTGTCAGAAATCCAGCCAGGCATGCTAACCACCGGAGTTGAGGAGAATACATGTTAGCTATTGTGTATTAGAGCCAAGGTTGAGTTTGTCTAAGCCAGCTCTGCCACACACAGGGAACTGGCAGTGTTAGAACTGGGCACACATAGCTGTAAGGATTATCTGAGACTAAGAAGAAGAAAATACACAGTGCTCTGGCCACATAGAGCACTCACTACCCTCGCAAGCACACACACTTCCCTACACACCAAGCAAGCAAACATCTCTGCATCAGGTATCAGGGTCCTCTAACCCAGTTCTATTCCGACACTGTCTACAGAGAGAACCCATTTGGCCAGAAGCTGTGAGCTCAGTCTCAGGAGCCTGCTCACTGCTCCGGGCACCAATTGCAAAGCGAGAGGTTGTTTCACCTGTGTTTTTAACCAGCTGCCTATGAGCTGGGACTTTCAGAACCCTTCCCTTGGCTTAAATAATTTGACAGAACAACTTTCAGGACTGAGGAAAGCACTAAGCTGCTCACTTCTTTGTCACGAAGGATGCTACAAAGGATGCCCATGAACACCAGGTGGAGATGAGTGGGGAGGGATGTGTAGAAATGCAACAAAGCTCCCCCCTCCAGCACACCATTGTCCGGGAAACCTCCATGGCAGGCTATCTACAAGCTCCCAAACTCGTGGGAGCTTATTTTATGTGACCATGGCTGAATTATTGGCCACTGGTGAACCGGTGAATTCAGGAAGAATTTTAGGATATACATTCAGGAAACTAAAGGAGGGGTGTATGTGTGTGATTATACACATATAATCTGTATATAAAACTGTCCCCATCTGCATTCTAAGGTAACTGGCTGTATAGTCACTCCAGAGGTTAGCGCTCAAGTCCTCCAATATTCATGAGTAATTCAGAAAAGCCAACCTCAGTTTCCTCTGCTAAGGTGGTTGCAAAGCCTGTCTTCTCCTCACAGGCTCTCCAAGAGCATCCAGGAGCCTGTGCGTATACCACGCAAGAAACAAAAAAAGACTTCTTACATAGACATTAAATTGGCTGACGGCTCTGTGTCAGTTTTCACAGATCCCACACTCTTCAGTTAGTTGTTCCAGACAGAGGACACAAAGCCCTGAACCTTGGCCTGATCTGGGTCACAAAAGCAGGCTGGCTTGTTGATAGTTCCATGCCTTCATTGTCAAGACTTGTCACGGGGACATGCATTCAGAATGCCAAAGACCTATTAACTAGCCCCGGAGCCCTTTCCCCAGAGAAGAGCACAAGGTCACAGCTGCTCTAATAAAACTTGATTCCCAGTTGAGTTTTTTCCTCCATCTTCTGAGACTCGGTTCACACGAGGGTCAGGGTCCCCTCTTCTTCAAGCCTGTCATCTGGCCTCACTACCGCTGCACCATATTTGGACACAAATGCAGATGCGTGAAGGAGCCAAGCAGCTAACGCAAACTTGTAAAATAAGGCTCGTGTGTAGTGTAGGAGGGTGTGAGGAGAAGCAGGATTAATTAATCAGTCATAAACCACCAAAGGTCTGTAACTATGGGAGAACACAGAGCTAGTGGGATGAGACCTTATTACTTCAAAACCTTTTAAAAGACAGAGCTGGGCATGGTGGCACACACCCGAGGCCAGCCTGGTCTACAGAGTGAGTTCCGGGACAGTCAGAGCTACACAGGGAAACCCTGCCTCAATCCCCACCCCGTCCCCGCTACTGCCAAAAACACAAAACACCAAAATTAGAACTTCTTTGTGGAATCCCTGATTTAATATGTCAGAACCACGGATTACCTCTTTAACTACCGTGGAACTAGCACTAATTCTGCTGACTAGAGTAAGGAGAGGGCAGTTTTGCTTTAAAGATCAGCAGATAAAACGATATTTTGGTGCTGGAAGGATGGCTCAGGAGTTAAGGGCACTTGGCTCTTGCAGACGACCTGAGTTCAGTTTCCAGCACCCACAGAGCAATTCACTACCACACACACTCCAGTTCCGGGGGTTAGAACACCCTTTTTTGACTCCTGCATGTACCAGACATGCACGTGGTACACATACATACATGCAAACAAAACACCCATACACATTAAATAAAAAATTTTAAATTAAAATTAAAAATGCTTCTGCACTGGTAATGTGCTATAGAATTCTCTAAGAAAAATAAACTTGCCGCTGGGTGGTGGTGGCACACGCCTTTAATCCAAGCACTCAGGAGGCAGAGGCAGGCGGATCTCTGTGAGTTCGAGCCCAGCCTGGTCTACAAGAGCTAGTTCCAGGACTGGCTCCAAAGCTGCAGAGAAACCCTGTCTCGAAAAACAAAAAAAAAAAAAAAGAAAAAAAGAAAAAGAAAAATAAACTCTTTATGTGAAGAAAACCTAAGGATAACCTTCTTAAAATATGCCCACAAACTCTTTGATATTACTTTATTTGCTCAAAAATACCTGATCCTCATCCTTTTTCTGTGGCAGGAATTGGTGGTTTAGTCCTAAAGGAAAAATAAATTAGGTAAAAGTGACAGTGAGGGACCTGGGGACAAGGTCATCAAAGACACCAAGGCTTCTCATGCCCACACTCTTGTACTACTGCTTACCCTGGGGAATGAGCTGCTAGTCACGACACCCAAGCAGTCTATGGAAAGGACCACATGGAGGAGAGGGGAGGCTGTTATCTATACTGGTCATGTCACCTGTGGGGCCTTCAGGTGACAGCAGCCCTTCCAGTCCTTGCCAGTCCCACTGTACCCTCATGAGAGATTCGAGACAAAACACCCACACACTCTGAATTGTTGATCCACAGAATCTGAAAGACAATAATTTCTTGTCTCCATCCACTTGCTACTGTATATGTAAAAGAACATTCACTTAGCTCATGGGTCTACCCGTTGTAAGTCCAAGCTTGGGCAACTGTAGCTGGTGAGGACCTTTCTCTGTCTCATATGACAGAGAACTGCAAGAACAAGCAGGCACTTCTGGAGGAGACAAAACATGGGGGAGGTCTCAATTCATAATGGCCCATTCTTGTGATGGCCAATGAGAACACCACTAATCCATCTATGAAGGTCCCCATGACCTCATGACTCCTAAAGGCCCCACCACCTCATATTATTGCCACATTGGGGCCGAACTTTCCAACAAACAATTCCTGGGGATATGTTCAGACCACAGCACTGATACTTTTTTGTTTTCACTGTTGTTGGTTTAGCACTAAGCTTTCCTGCAATTTGCTATGCAGCGAAAGATAGCTAATGTAGTTAGCATCCAGGAGGCTTCCAGTTTATAGCTTTTGGCTTCAACTTTTCCAACCAAATATCCCAGCTGAGAATATTCACAGGCTTTTCTAGAAGTCTGACTCTGACACTAAGCAGAACTGCTAACCATTGCATCCTGAACACCAACCAAGGGAGGGTGAGTTCAGTCTCCTCATGGTGTTCAAATACCTGCCCAGTGAGACAGCAGGCAGATGCACTGGGGACCCCTGGGAGATGGCAGACCAACACCCACACCATCTTCCTGCTGCTTTGTTTTCTCTCCTGCCTCTGCGGGGCTGGAGAGGGTGGAGGTGTCATCTAGGCAAGTCCTTTAAAAGAGCCTTTCCTTGGTTGGTTTTAAGTTGTGACAGATTTATTCATTTGTTTCGTACAGTACAAACTATATACCCGTTTTATGCATGCCAGTTAGTGCTCAGAAAGTTAGGCATTGGAAATGTCTATGTATGAGAAGCAAATCCACAGAGCCCTTTGCCCAAAGGCTGACATTACTTAAAAGTGAATGGAAGTTTCACGGGAATTGAAGAGGATTGCCTGTGCAGGTCAGGAAGTCACTTCTGGGCACCAGCTGCTCCATAACCATTGTTGAATGGTTGGCCGAATAAAAAAAATGAAAATGACACCAGAAAGAAGTGGCATGGTGGTGCTCCGTCCGCCACTCACTCTCCTGACTCCCCTTCAAGTCCTGCTTCTGAGCTGTCACTCGTGCTGAGCCACCGTGTGTGTCGGGCTGAGCCTCCTGGAGAAACAGTTTTAAATCCAAAGATCAGGAGGGACTAGGCTAGAGACGTTCCGATCTCCCTTTTGCCCCTATCTTTCCTGTACCAGCCACCAGGGCCTGGCAGGGAACCACTGTTCTTTGGTTCTTATTTCTTCTTCTTCCAGCCTTAATCTCGCAGGTTTTGTAACTCTGGCCCAGGTTTCCTCTTCTTTGAATACCCACTCTGAAGGAGGCAAGTTACCACTTGAGCAAGGCTTTGAAGCTAACAAACGGGAGCCCTCAGAGGGATGTGACCAGAGGCGCACAGCTTGGCAGGTGACCCGCTCTGACTGATGTTCAAAGCAGCTGTCAGGGAATGGAAGGTAGCCTGCACAAAGGAGCCAGCCAAAAATAACGAGAGAGGTGAAGAAAGAGAGAACAAGAAGAAAGAGTCACAGCAGGGCAGCCGCTGGGGTCATTGTGTCTCCTCTGGTCTAGCCTCCTCCCTCCCTTCCTCCCCTAGTCCTCAAACGACCCCCTTTCCTCCTCCAAAAGAAAAGTTAAAAGCTTTCTTTTGGGAACAGAGAGGACTGCCCAGAGTTCTGCTGTTTACCTTTGGTAGGACAGCCATTGGTGGCGAGTTCAAACACAGGAAAAGACCTCTAGTTACAGGAAGAGCTGCAGACGGACTGGGAGGTTGGCCTTGGTTCTGCTGGGCCCTGAGTCGCCAAGGTGGTGTTCAAGTCTGGGAGCTGACAGCAGGCCCCTGTCTTGATTGGCATCGGGCACTCAGCCTACAGCTATTCCTTGGATTATTTCCTTCCCGTAGGAATATTACTAAAATATAATCCTGGTGAGAACTGGAGAGGTGGGGTTGGGGTAAGGCTAAAGAGCCTTATATTACATGCAAAAACATCGTTACTTTTTCCAGTCTGTGCGTGTGTGTGTATATGTGTGAATGTGCGTGTGAGTGTGTATGTGTATGTGTATGAGCACATGTGTAAGTCTCTGTGTGTGAGTGTGTGCGTGAATGTGTGTGTGAATGAGTGCGTGTGTGAGTTGTGTATGTGTGTATGTGTGTGAGCACATGTGTGAGTCTGTGTGTGTGTGTGAGTGTGTGCGTGAATGCATATGTGTGTGTGAGTGAATGTGTGTGTGAATGAGTGCGTGTGTGAGTTGTGTATGTGTGTGAGTGTGTATGTGAACACACGTGAGTCTCTGTGTATACATCTGTGAGTACATGTATGTGTGTGTATAATACATGTGTGGTGTTGAGATAACAACTCACGCTTGTGCAGCAAATGCTCTCACTCCTGAGCCATCTCTCCAGCCTTCTTCCCAGTCTTCTGTTGAAAATAACATCACAAAAGAGAGCAAATTCAGGAGTTATATTTGACAGCTACTAAAATGGAGCTCCGTTTACAAAAGGGATCACAATCATTAAAACGGGGTACAACCTAGGGAAACTGACTTCTCTGAATCCACCCCAACCTCCACCGCCCCCGCCCACAGCTGTGACTTGTTGGGAGAAGAGCAGGGAGCCCGCTGCCTTCCCACAGTTCAAAGCTCTTGTGCAGGAGGAAGGCTCCCCAGATGAGGAGGGTGCGCTAACTGTGGACGGGAAGGGAGCCCACTGAGAGACAAATGCCGTGAGGCCATCAGAACCTTCTGGGCTTTCCCCATCCCACCCCATTTTTTTTTCCTCTGATTCCATTTCAAAAATCCCCCTGGCTTCCAGAAGCACAAGACTTTCTGGACAGGTCATTCTTAAGCCAATCACGGGGCTCTCACTTCTCTTTCCTCGTTTTCCTTTTTCTCTTTCTCTTTCCTTCTCTCTCTTTTTTTTTTTTTTTTTTTTTTTTTTTTAAGACAAGTTTTCTTTATGTGACCCAGGCTGGCCTCCAGCTCACGCTCCTGCTGTTCAGCTTTGTTTCTGGTTCTGAATCTAAACATTTGTTTCAGCAATCACTGCTCTGTCTTCCGACAAGCTCCCGGCTGCCTGTCACCACTAGAAGACATTTCTGCATCATAACTGAAGTGAGGAGCTGTGACTTCTCCCCAACCATGCTTACCTGGCCCATCTGGTCCTGCAGGCCTGGAGGCCCAGGGAGCAGTGATTTCCCTTCCACTGATGCACTCCGGAACTCACCATGCAGTGTTGTGTTTGGCATGGGATGATTCCATGATGAGAACTTCTGCGTTCCTTTAGACTTTTGGCCTTAAACTCAGTCCTTAGCACTTTACCCCAGATATCAACTTCTTCTCCTGTTTCGCTTGGGGTTTTCTCTCCTTTGAAAAAAAAAAAAGTTCTTTTGAGATTTCACTTAATGTACATGAGTGTTTTATCTTCATGTATGTCTGTGCACCGTGTGTGCAGTGTCCTTGGAGGTCAGAAGAGGGCATCAGATTCCTTGGAATTGGAGTTACAGACAGTTGTGAGCTGCCGTGTGGGTGCAGGGAATTAAACCCCAGTCCTCTGGAAGAGCAGTCAGTGCTCTTAACCTCTGAGCCATCTCTCCAGTCCCCTCTCATTTTGTTGGTTTTGAGATCTTTCTCTACATGTGTATCTTTTTCATTTCAAGACATAGATGTTTCAGGGTTTCAAATGAGTAAGCGTGGATGCTACAAGGCCCCTCCTGATCTCCCTGCAAACACAATGTCATTTCCACTGTGCGATAGTTTGGACATGGTGTCCCCACGTGGTCAGCACACACAATGTCACTTCTACCATGTGATAGTTTGAATATGGTGTCCTCACGTGGTCAGCACACACAATGTCATTTCCACCGTGTGATAGTTTGGACATGGTGTCCCCACATGGTCAGCACCCACAATATCATTTCCACTGTGTGATAATTTGGACATGGTGTCCCCATGTGGTCAGCACACACAATGTAATTTCCACCATGTGATAGTTTGGACATGGTGTCCCCACATGGTCAGCACACACAATATCATTTCCACCGTGTGATAGTTTGGACATGGTGTCCCACGTGGTCAGCACATACAATGTCATTTCCACTGTGTGATAGTTTGGACATGGTGTCCCCATGTGGTCAGCACATACAATGTCATTTCCACCGTGTGATAGTTTGGACATGGTGTCCTCACATGGTCAGCACACACAATGTTTTTTCCACCATGCGATTGTTTGGACATGGTGTCCCCACGTGGTCGGCACTTCATGCTATTTTGGAAGGTGTAGAACTTTTTGGAAAATGGGGATCGATGAAGGAACTGGGTCACTGATGTCTTGGGATTTATGGCCCAGCCCCCCTTCTCATCCACTGTCTGCATCCTGCTCTACAGAGACATGACAAGGTGAGTAGTCACTACTGGGAGCTACTCCCTCCTCCATGCCGTCTCCACCATGCTAAATGCATTCTCAGTCCAGGAGCCAAAGAAAATCTCCCCCCTTGAGTTGGTTCTGGTAATCCTTGGTATTGAACAATGTCCAAGGGACTGACATTTATGACAGTCATAAAGTGGAAACAGAGAACCGTGAAGCTTTTTCTTTAAGATTATCTATGGAAGTAGAAACCTCTGTTTGCAGTAATTGAGGAGCAGGAAATCTGGACAAGTCTCTCCCATTAAAGGTGTCTAAAGAAATGGATGAAAAGAACTTTTAATAACTTAAAGTGGCAAAGTATTAACCAGATAGTGGAGTTTACAAAATGAAAAGCGAGCCGTGGAAAACCCAGAGAACAAGACTAACATTCAAACATGATTTCATCCTCAGGGCATTTGCCAATCCTTACAAAACCGGTTTGTAACTTGGTGGCATTATTGGTGGATGTTGGTGTGTGGGAGACTAAGTGAAGACCTGCTGTCCCCCAGATGGGAGGACCCTAATAGGCCCAAATGGCTGCTGCTTCAGACAGCATGAACTGTAAGTAAACGAATTCCTGGAAAGAATTCCTGTCTTGACTTATGTCACAGAGGTGGTCCAGGGAGCCACTAATCTTAGACTTTGATTTGAATTTGAAGTGCCTCAAATATCTGTTAGAAGAGAATAAAAATTCTCTTTGGAAAAAGATACTATCCTCACAAATATCTTAGAACATACATATTGAGAAGAATCATTCATACACAGGTACAAAACACATTTTAAAAAGTAAAACAAGACATCAGAAATAACAGGCAACACTGGGGATGGCAGCTGCTGGGACTCTTAGTCTCCAACTACAAGATAATTTAAAAACTGATGAAAGACATAAATCCATAGGAAGATTAGCACGTTGACACATGGCACTTCCGGAAGCATCAGTGTGAAGCTGCAGGAAACTGAGGAAATGTGTATGCAGAAGGGTAGAGAACATGTGATCCTCAAAGAACTCAAAAAGCTGGTTTTTCAAAGTCACTAAACTGTATTATCAGCCCAGAGAAAGAAAACAGATGCCCACTTAAAAATCCTAAAATTATTTTATCAGAATTCTATTATCATTTGTTTAAATGAGTTTTGGAAATCCCAGAACGTGTACTTGAAGGAGAAATGAAAAGATTCAGATGGAAGGGCCAAGATGAAAAAAGAAATAAAGACAAAAAGGTATCTTGTGGGATTTAAAAATTGTACAGAATTATAAACTGCTAAATAACAAATTAGTTGAGATGTGAGTAAATGGAGTTTAAATTTTTAATGTTTCCAAATTACATAAGATAATGGTAAATATCAATATCCATATTACATTTGGGTAAGTTAATACAAGGTTAAAATAAAATAATAAATAACAACTATAATTTTAGGCTGCCTACCAAAAATAGATAATTCCAAAATACCAAAATTTCTAAGCAAAGAAAAGACTAATGTCTAAGATAATGCTTTAAAGTTTAGTCAATTCAGAAGAAGTCAAGAAAAGAGAGAGAGAAAATGATAAATTAGGTAGGACATTTCAGAATCATCAAATTATATGATAGCCTAAACCTCCAAAACATGAGTAATTACATTAAATGTAAATGGGCTAAGCTTATTCTTGCTTAGTAAATGCACAGAGGGCTGTGGGAGAGCATGAGAAGATGCACTGAGTAGATAATAAGAAGCCTAAACTCTAGTTCTTAGCTAGGCACCATCAGAACATGGAATTCTGAGCAATGGTCACACAGGAAATGAGGTCATTAGGTTGGATAATGTGTGCTTTACAGCCCATCCTTGCAGAGTTTGAAACTGTTCTTACGACCTCCTTTAGAAGGTCCCAGAGTTTATGCCTTCGTCTCCGGTGACTAAGAGCTGGTTCTGTTCCCAGAAGGAAAGGACGCCCTCTGCTGGGGTGAAATAGAGTTGTTTTAAGGCTCAGGTGTATTATGGGGCAAGATAACCTAGAAGGCACATGGAAACGGGGTGTGGAAGAGGTGGCTGGGAGAAGCTTTGCAAAGATGCCATTGCTGTTAACAAGAGAGATAAGGAAAGGCAATCTACATCCTTCTGTTTCCTCTGGACATTGACCCTTAAAATGTCACAATGCTCTGACTTTGTCTTGTGCCAGATGAGGGCAGAATGGGGACATGGCAAGCATGTGTCAGGACCCACTGAGCTGCTGTGTCAACAACCTGCATTTTCAAACCTTGCAAACATCACAGCTTTGTTCTTTATACTACACTGAATGCGGATTGTGTTCTATGGCCTGGAAACCTGCTACCTGATGCTACCTGCTTCCAAGTGACCAACAGTCGAAGGGTCATCCAGCTCAATGCTGTTGGATATGAATAAACATCGGTGATATATATGAGTTTGTTTCAGTGACCACATTAGAAAATAATTAATTTCAATTATGTATTTTACTCAATGTTGTGCGTGTTAAATATTATTATTTAGACATACAATCAGCACAAACACTGTAGAGATACTCTGCAATCATCTTTACATTAAGACTTCAAAATCAGATGGACATTTCACCCTTAGCACATGTCTCTATTCAGGCTAGCCAGTATCAGGGACCTAAAAGTCATGTGTGGCTAGTGGCTGCCCACCTAGACGGTTCTCCACAGGCCCAGGTGGTACTGCAGCTGCCCCTGACGCTGCTGCAGGGTTAGCAATGAATGAGCAGCATCAGCATTCAGGGTGGAGTTTGCCTGGTCAGCCCCCGCGTGCCTCAGAAGCCAGGATGTGCTTGGATTTCAGCCTCCTCAGAGCGTCTCCCAGAAAACACCGAGGCTGACCCCAAGGCTGGAGTGTGTCCCGGCCACTGGCGGGCCTCTTCCCTGACTGTGGGTTTTTCTAGGGGGAGTGACATGTCCTGTCACATACTGCAGACCTGACTAGTCATGAAATTACAAGGAGAAATTATCTTGCCTCTCTTTGAAAACTTCTGTTATGGTTAACTTCCCTCATCAATTAGAGAGATTGGAAAGTCACTAAGAGACAAGCCTCTTAGAGCATGTCTGAGTGTGTCGCCAGGGCATTTCCAGGGACGATCAACAGAGAAAGAGAGGTGGCAGCACTGTCCTGTGGGCTAGGATCTTAGACTGAATGCAGGGCACAGGTGGGAAAGCAAGCTAAGCACCCACGTTCATCTCTGCTTCCCGAGGGCAGAGGTGGTGTAACCAGCTGCCTCACCCTTCTGTCACCACACCTGCCCATCAGAGTGGGCCAAATCCTTTCTTTTATACATACCCTTTATTAACTAGACTTTAGTTTTTTTTAAAGAAATATTTACTCTTTCATAATTTCAGAAGTATATTTGGTTATATGCACCACCAGTTATTCTTTTTTACCCCATCCCCCTCCTACTAAACCCTTTCTTCCCAACAAGAACCCCTCTCTCACTTTAATGTCTTTCTTTGTGCCCCACTACATTTAATTATGGCTGCATGAATGGGAGGTTATTTATTTGAACAAAAATAACATATCCCACTGGGGACTATACCACTAAGGAATGTGACTCTGCTTCCTTCAGCACTCATTAGCTGCCTATAGCTCCTCGAGTAAGGACAGGGCTTCTCTCATTCATAACGGAATGTTATTGTAGCCTATTTAATGCAAGTCTATAACAACCCTGTCAGATCCACAGAATAGTATTTCAAAACACTATTTCCCATCCTCTGGTCCTTACATTCTTTTCACCCCTCTCCCACAATGATCTCTGGGTCTTTTAGGAGGCAATACAGAAGTCCTATGCTGTGGAACAATCTTTTTGTACACGAAATATGTATTACTCTCATTGGTTAGTGAAGAACTGATTGACCAATGCCAAGGCTGGATTTTGGGGGCAGAGAGGACACTGGGAAGAAGAAGGGTGGAGTCTCAGGAATTGCAAGTGAGAGGCAGAGGAAGCAAGAGAGGAACACACCATACTGAGATAAGGAGCCGGGCCACAGGGTAGAACATAAATAAGAATATCCTTCATTTAAGTTGTAAGAGTTTGTTAGTAATAAGCCTAAGCTACTGTCTGAGCATTTGTAATTAATATTAGGTCTCTGTGTGGTTATTTGGGAGCAGCTGGCAGGACAGAGTTGACCAGCGGTCCTGATGAAAAAACTCTGATTACAGTCCCATTTAAGGCTAAACAGTCAGTGGTCTTATTCTCATCAATTAACTGTCACTCCTGCAAACACAAACTTCTCTAACCAAGGCTGAAAGCCATACTAACATGGCTATGAACATAAATACTTTGAAGGAAATTTTACACAATGTATTTTAGGGAAGCAACAGTAGGATAGGTCCACCTAGGGCCTATGACTTCCCCGCTGGGTTTTTGACCAGGTTTAGAGTCTCAGGCACAAATCCCCCTTGTGGAGTGAGCCTCAGATCTAATCAGGAATTGGTTACCCCCTAACAGTCATGCCACTGCTGCACCAGGAGTTCATCTTTCCTGGCAGATTGATATCGTAGTTCACATCTGGGTGAACTGTTGATAATTTTACTCCCTCAACAGGTCCCATAGTATCTTCTCGCACTATGGAAGCGAGATAGCAGGGAGGAATGCAGCTTGATTTCTCTCTGTCCTGCAATCAGAATGTGCGATATCTTCAGCACCGGACTATTATCATCTAGGTCTAGTGTTTAATCAAGGACAATAGCAACAGCCTGTGTGGTTTGGGGGTCTCTGGGATTTCCGTTTAATGACATGACTTTTGGGAACAGCATTGTCTGCTTATGCTGCTCTCTTCCCCTTCCTCCTCCTCATCTTCTCCTTCTAATATATTTTTAGATAGTTTATCAAGTAAGGTTCCATATATCTTTATTTTTGATTGGCTTTCCCCCTCCACCTCCTCATCTCTCCCATCCTTTGCTTCATCCCTATTTAAATTTTTGCATCTCCAATATCACTCTCCTCTCCTTTTGCATCCTGTGTGTTCTATCCCCTTTCCCCAAAGGACTCCCTCCTTCTCCCACGGCTTCTTTCTGGCTTCCTCACCTCTACAGCTACTCCAGGTTAAACATACAAATCTAAAAATTCAAAGGTAGGCTCTACATTCGAGAAAGGATGTGCAGCACTTGTCTTTCCGGGCCTCAGCTATCTGATCCTGTAATGCTCTTTCCCATTTCCATCCATTTTCCGCAGATTTAGTGACTTTATTCTTCTTTACAGAGGAATAAGATTCCATTGTGCATGTGTACCACATTTCCACTCTCTGTTGGTGGCTATCTAGGTTGACTCTGTTCCCCAGCGCTGGTGAGGAGAAGAGCAATGAACGTGGATGTGCAGGTACCCGTACCCTGGAGCAAAGAGGGTCTCAACCATCCTAACCGCCACCCTTAATACAGCTCCTCATGTGGTGCTGACCCCCAACCACAAAATTACTTCATTGCTACTTCATAACTGTAATTTTGCTATGTTTATGAATCATAATACTAATATCTGATATGCAGGACCCAAAGGGACCATGACCACAGGTTGAGAACCCTGGCTGTAGCAGATTAGAGAGTCCTTTATATATCTTACCAAGAAGAGTAGAACTGTGTTATGTGGTAGCTCTGTTTTGGTTGTGGTGGTGGTGGCTGTGTTGTCATTGTTATTGTTGTTAGTGCTATGTGGAGGCGTGTGCGTGCCATAGTGTGTATGTGGAGGCGTGTGCATGCCATAGTGTGTATGTGGAGGCGTGTGC
>JAQHUG010000088.1:6483766-6494030 GCA_028555095.1 Dicrostonyx torquatus | reverse complement strand
AAGGTTTTATGTGGATATAGTTTGCCCACATTGGTGGCACCATCAGGGGCCAGACACCTATTCAAACTAGCTTAGACAGGAGGAATTCAAGAAGTGCTAAGACTCTGAAAGAAGACAACCAGGAAGCTTAGGGACCTGCCACTCTGTTTCCTCTCTCTGATGGAAGCTCAGCTTCTTTACCCGCCTGCTACCTCTATCTACATGCCTATTGTTCTTGGCCTACTGCAACAATGTACTTCCAATCTTCAAATCCAATGGCCCTAATTACCTGCTCAAATCTTACACCGTAGTCTCTCATTCAAGAGCTCATCACTGACCATTAAGTGTCTTTATTTCTCAGGGAAAATTCTGTGCTCAAGGATTCCGGCTGACCTGCCTTTTCTTTTCCAGAATATTCCCATGGCATGGACAACTGAGTGTGGGTTAGGTGCTCATTTCAGGTGACCTGGGAGAGTGACAGAAATCCTTGATTCTCAACAATGACTTAGGGCAGAGACCAGTGGGTAGTGGGTAATGCGTGTGGAGTTTACATTTCTAGGGCATTTGTAGGATTTGGAAGGCTGCAGTGGTAACTTATCTGGGGTGCGTATGTGTACAGGAAACCTCTCTTCATCAGCCTCTGCTTAGCTGCCTCTCTAAGCTTCCTTCTCCTCTCTATATAATTAATCACCCAGTGTCCCCAGAATAGAGAAATTCCTCAGCCAGTCTTCTCCCTGTCTTGCCCCATCATGATTACCATTTGGGTTGTGAGCTTGCCAAGGATCAACTCTGGTTGTTACCATGCCTATTTATACCAGTAGTGCTTTTATTGTAACTATCGTGAAGCTAATTAACTCAGACCTTGATAGAAAAAAATAATAGTTTCTATGAAAACCAATTTGAGTGCTTTGAAAAGACTCATTAAGTTGAACTGAACACATATACAAAAGCTTTGCTATAAATTAGGTGTGGGAATGACAGCTCTTAAAATATTGAAGGGAGTATATAAAGTATATCACACAGACATAATCTGCACTCAGATTACTTGAGAACTGTTTTTGAGTTATTGATTCACTTGAGAACAAAACAAAGTGAATCTTTGAATCACTTGTTGCCAATAGGATTTATTATAGAGCTCCGATCTGCTAATCTAGAACTAAAGCAAAAATTTCAGCCTTCGTGAAACAGCAGAAAGTGGATTACATTATATGCATTTTACATGAATTTTTGTAGTTGCATTTTCTACAAATTTGTACAAATTAATCTTGTACAAATTAATTTGAGTGCATATTGCTATGGTTTGGATGTGAAATGTCCCCCATAGGCTCATGTGATTGAACACTGGTTCTCAGCTGCTGGTGTTGTCTGGGAGCTCATGGAACCTAGGACTGTGGCCCAGGTAGCAAAAGTGAGTTGCTAGGAATGGGCCTTAAAGGTTATACCTGCTCCTGGCTCTCACTCTAGAGCTTCTGGGTCCACCAGGATGTGAGGCACTGTGTCTCGACCTTCCACTGCAGAAGACAACCTACTCCAGCCAGCATCCCTTCTGCACCATGATGGACTGTCCCCTCTGAAACTGTGAGCCAAAATGAACCTTTCCTGTCTGGAGTTGCTTCTGTCAAGTATTTGGTTATAACAATGAGAAAAGTAACTAATTTATCTAGATACAGCTCAGTGTTTTATTGTCACTCACTTCGATAGCATCACCGCAGAGCAGCACTGCCGTCAGGTTCATTAGGCTGACTTCTACCGTCACTTTAATCTTAGTGCTAATATCTAACAGTCACCAGTGAATCCTTGTTCTTTGACAACTTCAAAACAAGTGCACAAGCCAAACCGTGAGCAGCAACACTTCAGCCATTTTCACAGCCCAGTGGTCCTCAAGAACTGAGGTGGCTGCCAATAGCAGTCAACTGTCACATGGGGCTGGGGTGGGGTGGGTTGGGGTGCGGTGGTAGGCGCCTCTTGCTTTGGATTCCTTGTTAGAAACACCTACCCTAGCCAGGCAGTGGGTGGTGGCACACGCCTTTAGTTCCAGACAGGTGGATCTCTGTGAGTTCAAGGCCAACCTGGTCTATAGAGTGAGTCCCTGGGCAGTTGGTGTTATATAGTGAGAATCTATCTTGAGGAATAAGGAGGGAAGGAGGGAGGGAGGAAAGAAAGAAGGCTTACCCCTACCTTTGCCAAGAGAGGAAGAGTGCTACCTGTGAAACTGAAGCTGTCTTCACGCCTCTTTCATCTGTAAAGCAGGCTTTGGGGATTTTGAGCTGGACCAAGTGATCTCTCTGCTCCTCTCCCTGTGGTCATCTAGTGGCCCCAAGGTCCACCCCAACCCTTCATTCTGAGAGCCTTTCTGCCTCTGACGGTCAGCCTGAGTCCTCCAAGATTTCCAGAGGACTCAGTTTCTCTCCCTTCTCGGGACAAGTCTCTTGGGTAAACCATAAAACACAGGTAGAGCCGCCATGAGCTCATTTTGCCTGAAGCTTACTTTTCTGATTAAAGTGCGTCTCTGGTTTCCAGCCTGTTGAACTCAGATCAGTGGCCCTGCTCAGTTGCTCCTTGGGTGACCTCGAGAAAATCCTGGCCAGATAGTTTTCTTGTGAACAAATGAGACTGTTTAAGGTTCTGTAAGGCTTTGAAGTTAGGGGATGTTCCAAGGAGAGCTAGCTTTGGTTTATTGTACAGGGTCACTCTGGTGACAGCATATTGGTGCAGTTTTAGGAGTCCCTGGAGGGTGAAACCCATGGGGAGTCGCTAGGAAAAGGGAATCAATCTTGACCCCTGGTTTCCTCTGTCTAGGAAACAGACTCACCATCTGTACCTGTCCTTCATATGCACATGGCATCCTGGCTGAGGTGGAGGAAGAAAATGGCCCATTCTGTATGTTTAACTTTGATTTTTGGTTTTGTTTTTTGGTTTTTTTGGTTTTTTCAAGACAGGGTTTCTCTGTAGCTTTGGAGCTTATCCTGGAACTAGCTCTTGTAGACCAGGCTGGTCTCGACAGAGATCCTCCTGCCTCTGCCTCCCGAGTGCTGGGATTAAAGGCGTGTGCCACCACCGCCCGGCTAAAAAAAGTTTTTTTAATTTATGGTGCACCAAAGTACAAAAGCACTGATGTGTTCCCTCAGAACATACCTTTTTATAGATGACTTCAATAAAACACAGGTATTGGCTAGCAAATTTTAGGCAATCTTGGATCCAGGTCATTTCCCTGAGCTGGCCTATGAAGGGCCAAGCACAAGATACCCCAACATACGTGACTCAGACCCACACCAGAAATAACATGGCTTCAGAAGCATTTCCAAATGAACCTGACTCCACTTCTGTCATTCTGTGTCTGGCTGACCTTTGAAAAGTCTTCTAACACTGCTGCGTTTTCCGCTAAATAGGAATAGTGTCTCTTAGCCCATGCAGCTCGGTTGGGGCAGTGCTCGCCTAGCGTGCTTGGAGCCCTGGGTTCAGTCTGCCAGGGAACTAGTCATTGACTGCCTGTAACTCAGCAATCCTGAGGTAAAGGCTGAGGATCAGCGGTTCAAGGTCATCTACAGCTGTATGGTGAACTTGAAGCCAGCCTGGCTTACACAAAACTCTTTCTCAGGAAGACTATAAAGGGAGGGGGGCAGTGGAGGGAGTAAAGGAAGGAAGGATGGAGAGAATGCCGGTCCTTCAGAATTGTTAATGGCAAATAATTTACCTCGGTTGGTTCACCACCACAGCAGTCTACTGAGGGAGGCTGAGGAAACACAACCCTGGGAGAACCAGGGAATCCAGCCTGGAGGCTTCCCAAGTTACACCTGCCATTGGGGCTGGCAGGGGCCAGTTTGTGCTACCTGTCCCAGACCTGTGACACCCTGGCTCTTGCTGCTGCTGCTGCCCCTGCCTCCTTGGATCCATCTTGGGCCCCCCAGATCAAACTGGCACGCCTATTGGAACCTTCTATCATTCCTGCGGCTCTCTCACTGGCTCTGAGAGAGAGAGTTCACCTCTTCCAACCTATTTTTCTCCATTGCTGTTTGCTTCATTCGGGATAGTCACCTGTTTTCAAGGCTCCTTCTACCCCAGGGTGAAACTCAGCGTTTCAGCTCCTCTCTGGGAGCAGAGTGGTGTGGCTTGGGCAGAAGGCACATGCTTCTCTTGGAACCTCTCTATTCCCTCCTTCCAGCCCCCCCCACCCCCCTCCACCCCCCCACCCCCCCTCCCGTCACAGCCATGCCTCCCGTGCTCTAAACCCTAGAGTCGACCTTTGGACCACCAGCTGAATTCCCACTTCTTTTTTGAGTCAAGTCCCTTTACCAGATGAGTCACCATCTGCCTGGGGTTTTGGTTTTTTTTTTTTTTTCTCAATACCCAAAGGTGTCTGAGGCCCAGACCCATGGTCCTAGCCCTCACTGCAATTTTAAAGGGGAGAATGTGGTTGAATTGGTCTTGAGCGAGTCCAGGTGTGAGCATTTTTAACAGCTCCTCAAGTTATTTTAGCATGAAAACTGTCTCCCAAAATCCCATCAAAGCTTTTTGCCTCTAACACCAAAGGCTTTAAGCAAAGAGTAAAAATTAAAAATGTAATATCAAACAAGAGTGGAAGAGGGTAATGTATTCCCAACCTTGCATAACTATCCGCAAATATTAACTTCTGAATTTACAGTTTTGCAAATAGGGCTGCAAATAAGCTTTTTCGGGCTTTTCACCTTCTGGATGTGAAAGTCATTTGAATTCTCTCAAGGTCATTGTTATCTATTAAGATTAAATTTAAATGGAAATGTGGATGGGGGGGTACTTGCTGCTCTTCCAGTGGACCAAAGTTTTGTTCCCAGCTCTCACATTGGGTGATTTTAACTGTCTGTAACTAAGACTCCAGGGACCCTTTTTCTGACTTTCTTTAGATACCCACACATATGTGTCACACACACGCACCTTACAAAGGAAAGGGGAGATGAAGGGAGAATGGGCCCTTAAAGGATGTGACATCTTGTTTGTTATTCAGTCTTTCTGAGACAAGGAAGGAACCACAATTTTTAAATTCTGCCTATTTCAAATATTGATTCACTCATTGGCGGAACCATCCAATTGACAAACGTAAAATCTCTGGCAGCTAGGAAGCCCCTGTACTTCCCTGTCTCAGCTCCACGCACCCCACCAATTTACTTAGATATTTGTCCTTCGGAAATATCAGCCGTTGTGAGAGGAAAAGAGCAGAAGGAGGGGATCACTAGGTCCTTACCTGTGGGTTACGTAAAATGCAACAGAACAATCGGAAAGTCCAGGAAGGAGGGGATAGGGTGGTAACCATGGAAACCATGGATTGGCCATGCTGCTGCTGTTGCCGCCACTGCTGCTTTTGAAGCCCGTGAGAGCGCTTTACCTCAAACTGCCACCTGGAATAGAATCTGGAAGAATACAGATGCTAAGAAGCAAAAATGTCCCCAAGAGGTGGACGCTTGTCACTGTCCCTTGAATTGGAAACTGAGGGAGCAGTTCCTACTTCCAGATATATCTGTTGACCAGCAAGTTATTACGCCATCACTTGACTGCACTCTCCATTCTTTGATCTTCTCTTGATGGAAGAATAACAACAGCGGTAAAGAGAGGAGGGCTTGTTTGCTTGTTTTTTTAATCCCAAAATTTTCAACTGTTTTGACTAGTGCTTGCCCCTCCAAGAGATAATGCACCTGCCAGGACCTGTGGAAAAGGTCAGGCCTGCTGAGCCCTGAGAAGGCTCACCTGTGAGAGCTAAGTTTCCCAGGTGAAATCCCATGTCTTCATTGGGCTGAGTAGAGAACCAGTATCTGTCTCAACAACCACTCTCAGGACTAGCAGTTTCTGTTACTGCTCTGCCGAAGGCCTTTCTGTCTGCCTGCAATCGAGTCTCCAGACTCGGTATAATCTCTGCCTTTAACAAAGTCCCCTCTCCCTTTCTGGGCACCCAGACAGCAGTACCTGCCCACTACCTCTGTCCCTGGTCTGTTTCACAGGCCTTATCACCATGTACAACTGTTTCATTTATTTCCACTTTCCTTTGTTCAACCCGTGTCCTCCGCCCCCTCCGCCTACAATGTGTGCTTATGCCTTAAGTCCCAGCGATTGTCCCTCCTGCCCCTAGGTCTTCAGCATCTATCTCAGCTCTGCTTCTCAACAAGCATGAGCAAATGCTGAATTAGTTTACCAGCTCACCTCTAAAATGGCGGTTCTTTTTCCTTTTCTTTCCTTTTTCTGTCGACAAGGAAAGGGACGAGGGTAGACCTGAATAGCAGAAAACGGACAAACACGTCCGTCACAGCCTCTGCGATTTCCTGCCGTATGCCCATTAGCAAGGCCCCACGGTGCTTTCAAGATTGCGGAAGGAAAGTTTTCCACCTTAAATGTGGCCGCCAGCAGTTACAGAGAGGCCGCTGAAGTGCAGAGGTCAGTGCCAAGAGCTGAGGGTCAAACACGGCGGCGAGATTTTCCTATTCTCAGGGAAAGGGGAGGGAAAGTTTCGGAAAAGATCTAAAAAGCTCTTGATCTCTTTGAGGGGGGCTGGATCTTTTCTTCTCTGCCATTTTATCATTTTGATTTCAAACTTGAATTGTTCCCTCGGCCTCCAATTAAACCACTGTCTGTGTCCCGCGTGCCCCTCCCCCTCCCACCTCTTCAGCTTCTCTTAGGGCCAAAGGATTTTGAAAAGAATCTTGTCAATCAGTCTTTTTGTTGAAGAGGATAAAGAAAGCCCGGCTCTGCTTAGATTGGGTCTTGGGTCTCAGACAGACTCCTAAGTCTCTAGACTCCCATTTATTCCTCTACGGTCCATTCAACTCCCATTGACACTGCCCCTCCTGAACAGTGCCTCATCCACATCCCAGCCCCAACACAATAGCTCAGGAGGCAGGAGGCAGCTGGCCCCTGCCCTGTCTGCTCTGAAAGCCAGAACAGCCTCCCAGATGTCAGCCAAGAGTGTCCTTTTTCTGGCAGCACTAACCGAGCCTGCCTTTCTCCAGTCGGCAATTAGCATCGTCCCATCCAGGAAACCCACCCATGCTGAACACACTTCTCTTTCTCCTTCATCAAGCTGGCTATCTGGTGGCCTTTGCAAGTGTGACACACAATGGGAACAGGTGTAGGCTCAGGAAAGCCCCATGGTTTACACCCTGGCCAGAAAGCCTTGCTTTGATTTTCCCCAGATTGCCAGGGCCAGGTCATTCCCGACTCCAGAAAGAAGGCAGAAGAAAGAGGATCCCACAAAGGCTTTGGTAAGTGGCGTTTATGTAGAGGGGAGGAGACTCTGCTTATTTCCAATAATGTTCAAGGGCAATTAAGAGATTTTGTTCATTTCACATGGTTTCTTATAATATCTAGTCCCACTATCACCTTGAAGTTTTGTTGGTTTGTTTGGCATTTTCTGAGAGGGAAATGTAGGAAGTTACCCACATTGACCCCTTTAAGACAAAGTTTCTTGATGCATTTATCTAATTAATCTTTATCAATAAAAACTTGGGAGTCAGGTAAGAACCTGAAGGATCAGAGAAGCGGCAGAAAAGTGGCAGAGAAGCAACCAGTGATCTCCTATATCTTTCATTCCTCCATTCAAAAAGGCTGAGACCCTTTCTAAGCCCCGCCCTACTACTTCCTGTCTCCCTATCAGTCCTCGGTCCTCCAAAACCTCTATGGTTATTTTTGGTCAGTTAGTAGCCCTCTGATTCAAAACAAACTTTATTATCAGTCTTTGCAGCGTCAAGATGCAATCAAAATATCAGACATTTCTCACCCTCCTCTCAACCTAAAAATGTCTGAACTCACGTTTGTCTCGCTACTCTGGCTTGTGAAGTACTTGGAGGGTTTCACTTGCTTTAATGTTCTCTTATTCACGGGTCTCATGTTCTGTTTCCTTTTTGCTGGACGATTATTGATTTTCAGATAAATGTACCTGCAGCTCAACCTCCAGAAGTGTCCGTGTCAGGATAAATGTAGATTTGCTCTGACCCCAGAAGTCAGAGCATCATGGTAGTCAATGGGATGATGAGCCCAAACAAGGGTGCTAGTTCAAGTCTCTCTTCATCCTTTTATAAAATCACGAATGCTACTCTCATGTTGTCACCTAGCCACAATTACCCCCCACCAGACCATCCCTCCAAACAACACCATCAACAGGTACATTTCGGATTAAGTTTCCAGCAGTTAAGTTTGGAGAGGCATATTCTAAATGACACATCCGTCAAGGCTCTGAGCCTCTATGGGGTCCGCGTTTTCATATCCTCTTGGTCTGCAAGTTGGGTCATCATCCACCTTCCCGCCCACTTCTTGCTCATTCACTCTTTTTATAAGGCTCTCATAAGAACTTCATTTTAGAAACTTCCAGCAGCTCCGTATGAGTCACAGATTGAGGCAGTGTCGGCATGAATTCCAGTCAGGATGGTGTTGTGAGCTCACAAGCTGAGACTTTGTTTTGCTCCGAAAGCACTGTGGTAACGGGGGTGGGGTGTGTGTGTGGGGGGGGACACACACCAGAAAAAAAGGAAAACTCAAAATTTACTACCACGTTTAAACAAGAAGCCCATCCCAGCTAGTGTAACCAACAGAAAGCAAACAGTGTCTGTGTTCTACTTCCTGGGGCAGGGGTAGGGTTAGAAGCAGGAGTAGGACAGAAGCATAGAATCCTGGGTTCTTCTGTAGGGACAATTCTGGGAAGGGGACAATTCTGGGAAGGGGATAATTCTGGGAAGGGGACAATTCTGGGAAGGGGATAATTCTGGGAAGCTCTATTTTGGCCCACATCCCCTTACTCTCTCCAAAACTATCAAGTGAACCAAGAGTGGGCTCGTTCCCCTTCAGGTCCACAGGAGGCACTAATTCCCCAAATCCCAGAGGCAGTCCGCATATTCAGAAATGAGCTCAGGCTGGACCACAGGATTTCTGGTGGCTAGAGAAAAGCCAGCATTCCTCAGGAACTTGTGAAACCCGGTTCCCTCTGCCAAGAGGAGTCGCTCCTCTGACTGTAATTCTAGTCCCTATGTTTTGAAGGGACACAGTGAAATGGATGGTTGGATCATAGAGAATTCTCCAGACTTCTACAGACTGGTAGTGTTTCTCCAACGTCAAGCCCAAAAGAGTGCCTTCCTCAGTGTGTTTGGACCACTCACGGTCACTCACTGTGGGTCACCCAGCATGCCACTGCTCCAAAGACCAAAGTGAGGCCAGGGGATTTCATTCCTGAGGGCTGTTCCTGCTTAGCACATCCCTAACCCCTATTCAAACTCGGCTCCTATCTATTTAGCTCTGGACTTAGTACTGAAGAGGATTCTCCATGGTGAGAATACGCACTGTTGGGGCAGATTGGAATCTGAAGTAGCTCAGCAAGCATGAAAGCGTATGGTCTTTTCCTAGCCCTTGATTTCCTAGTTTCCCCTGGCCCTCAGTCTCGACCCTTGGGGACCTGTTCTTTCAAGTCAATCTAGCCTGGCTCTGGGGTTTTCGTACCTTTTCCCACTCTCCCTCTCTCCTTCCTCCTCCCCTCCCTCCTTGCTTCCTCTCTTCCCTCTCTACAACATTCTTAGATTCCTACCTAACCTCCAAAGCCAGAAGGTTCCTTCTAGGGCATATATTAATATTATATGTTGAGCTGGATATGGTGGCTTATATCTGTAATCCTAGTGCTCTGGGGGCTGAGGAAGGAGGACTAGTTTGAGTTCAAGGCAGTTCTTGGCTACAGAGTAAGAGCCTGTCTCAAAACTCCAAAATAGATAAATATATACGATTAGTCTCTTTCTCTCTTTCTCGCACATACACACATACATGCACACACAGAGACAGACACACATACACACACACTCCTCTGCTGGTGCTGGTCATCTAATGTCCGTGTCAACCCTAAAAGCCATAATCTGCTCAGGGCTTCACTATGGTCTAAGTTATTACACCACGCTGAACTCACAGGAGTCTAGAAGACGGGGAAGATCATATTTTCAAAAGAAGAAGTTCAGCCAAAGAGAGCAGAAAGCTCATATCATCTTCTCTGAAAAATCAAAGAAGAAAAAAAATGTATCAAAGAAAGAGGTATAGGCTTTATAATGTGGGCTCTGATACCTGCTAGCCAGGGGATGCCATGGTTTCGTACCCGGCGCCCGACTATTTAGAAAGACAATAGCTGAGGTTTTTGCTCCAGCTTCTCTGATTCATTTGTAGATTGCCCCAGGAAGGTAGCTATCTCTCCAAGCTGATGTGTGAAAGCAGGTGTGGATGCTGAGAGGATGCGCCGGAAAGAGAGATAGAATACATAAGACCCCAAGAGGGGAACAAAAGGGAACAGAGGGAGAAC
>JAQHUG010000088.1:6447860-6468070 GCA_028555095.1 Dicrostonyx torquatus | reverse complement strand
TTAATGTGAAATCCCTAGGCAGAGCTGGCAAGACAAGCAAACCTTTTTTATCAGACTAGTCCAGTGGGAGAGCATGAGGTCGCCAACAAAGAAAACTGTCTGATTGACAGGCTGGAGAGCCAATGAGTCCTGTGTTTACATCAGTTGGAACTCACACATCCTGCCGGGTGCTCTCCAGAGAAGCCCATGTGTGAAAGTTGAGAAGGAAAACTGGTACCCACGAAGGTGCAAGGGTCTGATTTCCTATTACACTCAACAGCATTACTCGGGAACCCCCCTCTAAGATGAAAAGTCCTGACATTAGGCTGGTATTTGAGTGTAAGCTACAAACATTGCTGAAAATGTTTTCCAAAGACAGAGTTTCTCCTCTCAGGTGTCAGGGACAGCGGGAGGTAGAACCAGGCCTGCCTGGCTTCCCATGCAGCCAGCCGTCAAGCATGGCTACCCAGTCTCCACAAGGGTGTCTTGCTCATTCATGCTCAAAGCAAGAAGAAAGAAGGGGGAAAGACTAAGGTGGACGTGCATACGGAAGCTCTTCCCAGCTGCTCTCACTCACATCCCATTGGTCAGAACTGGTCCCAGGATGACTTCCCTCCTGTAACAAAATCTGAAGAGCAAAATGAAGAGAAAGAAGGTGTGAATCACTGGGGTGGTCACCTCCTGCCTCATCTGTACCTACATCCACAAGAGGTCCCATGTAACTCTGTGAATCTGGCTATGGTGGTTCGGTTAAGAATGCCCCCCATAGGTTCATGTATTGAATGCTTGGCCCCTAGTTGGAAGAACTGTTTAGGGAAAGATTAGAAGTTATGGCCTTGTTGGGCAGGTGTGACTCTAAGCTTTCAAAAGCCCACCGCAGACCCGGATTCCCTCTACTTCCAACTTGCTAATAGGATGTGAGCTCTCAGCTACTGCTCCAGCGCTAGTCTTGCCTGCTACCGTGTTTCCAGCCATGACGGACATGGATCATCCTCTGAAATTGTAAGCCAGCCCCCAATTATATGTTTTCTCTTGTATAAGCTGCCTTGGTCATGGTGTCTCTTCACAGCAATAGTACATAAGGAAGACAATTAAGAAATCAAACAAGATTTCTCTTCATACATGACTTCACTACTGTGTGGAGTTGGGATCTAAAATCCCTACCCCTTCACAGAAGAACAAAACAAGTCGATTTGCATTTCAGAAGACAGATGTCTGGGGATTTACTTCACTTGGGGCCAAAGCTGGGCTCTCAACAGCAAAGGTGATTATTTTTCTTAATTACTATTGCTTTGCATCTTGCCATGTGAGCCGTCGGCGTCCTGATTTAGCTGATGGCTCCCAACAATCACTTCAGATTTATTTAGTGCCTAATTTACTTAACATAGCTTTGGCTACAAACATTAATCAGAGGTCCAAAAACTCATAATAAGCTCAATATTTTACATAGAGTGCTGCCCTGAGAGATGCTTTATGAAAATGATGACAGAGCACAGAGCCTGTAGCTTTCGGAATCAGTAGGTTCCCGACTCATGAATTGAGAAGGCTCAAACTTCCGCTTCATGTAGCAGATGCACAGCATTGGCACTGCTGGTTTTTACTGCAAATTTCCCATGAGTCTAGGAGCCACGGGTCGGGGAATAGCTATCATCTTATAAATAATGAGTAAAGAACATAGACCATTCAGTGGGAAAAATGAAATTGGCAATAATGGGCATTGGGGGCTATCTCTTTGCATTCACCAGTTAGAGATGAAAATATGAAAATATTCCAAATGCAAATATCAGTCCCCGATCTGTTATAATCACATATGTGTTTGCCTTCCATGCACATTTCTCAGTACCGAAAAAGTGCCCTTTTTCGAAAAGGAGGCCAAAGAATATTTGTTGAATGAATAAATGATGTCAGCAGTGGAGTGGAGGATGGGCATCAGTTGGTCAGTTGCGTTCATCACTCTTCTCTGTCCTATGACTAAATACTTGACAGAAACTGCAAAGAGGCAAGGTTTATTTTGTCTCACTGTTTCAGAGACATCTCAGCTAATCATTACAGGGAAACCTGGGGTTGGGAATGGCTCTGTCTTTCTTTGTCGCTTGCTGTTTCTATGGCACAGAAAGAAGGCAGAAGGCTCATGCTGGAACCAGGAGCAAGGATGACATAACCCTTAAAGGCTTATCCTTAGTGACCCACTGCCAGCATCCAGGCTCCATACCCTACAGTTCCCACACCCTGCAGGCCTGCTGGCTTTCAAATAGTACCACAAACTGGAAACCACTATTGAAAACACGAGCCGGGGGCAGCCTCAGGCTCAGACTCTAACAGCAGTGGGCATACACCTAGAAAGCCTGGAGTCTTCTGTTTCTCCTGGGTAGACAAAGAATTATGAAAATACAGGAGTAAAAAGAACAATAAAGAGACTCTATCTCCAGGGGTGGGAGGACGGACACCAGGCCACGCTTGTAGGCTCTAGCCTGAATGGTACGGAGAATCTAGGAGGCATTCAGTCACTGGCACTGGGCCAAGAGGAGGAATGGGAGAAACAGAGCAGCTGGGCAGTGACAGAAGCAAGAGACGCCTGGATTCAGGAGCTCTGTCCTCATCCCTAAAGTAAGAGCAGGGCCATGCTTGCCTACCTTTTGGAAGAGCTCGTGAAGATCCAGTGAAATGGTGCATCAGAAAGTCTTCCAACCCTTCAAGGCATTCTGCTCCCACAGTGGGTCCCAGTGAGAGTAATTTCAGCCGTGGGATAAGTGAGCGTGTGGCCCACCCCTAGTGACGCACTTCCTCCAACAAGGCCACACCTCCTCCAACAAAGCCACCCGTCCTAATCCCTGGTAAGTAGTGCCACTCCCGAGTATTCAAATATATGAGCCTATGAGGGCCATTCCTGTTCAAACCACCACACAAGACTTACTGGACACACCCAGTTCCTTAACTGCAGAGCTGATATAGGCGCTCTGGCCCTGTGGTGTCTAGTCTAAAGCACCAGTTATTCCAGGGAGCCCATCAGCATGAATTAAACCCACATTGAGGTAGATACTGTTCTTCATCTGGAAGCTGAGAAATAAATTGATTTAAGGTGAAGCTAAGGAGTCCTGGGTAGGTTTCTCCCCTAGCTTTGTCTATTTGTGCTGAAACTATCCATGTTTTATAGTGAGCAATGGCCCATTTTTTGTTTCAATTACAGAAAATAAGTTCCCTTCTGTCTGAAAAGAGAATGGGATGAACATGTAATGAAATAAGTGGTTTTATGAAGCAAAGTGATGAAGACATATTGTCTGAGAGGTGACCTCCGTTCCCCCTTCATAATGTAAATAACTGTTACCAGGGCAATTTTGTATTGTAAACTTTGTATCAGGGACTTCCACATACATAATTTATGAGTGTGTGTATATATCTGTAGACTTTTATGAGCCTTAAAAAAACCACCAACCTGGAAATAAACTTCATAATGCTTTTATAGTCCATACCACACAATTAGGCATTTAATTATGCAATAATTCTTTCCATACACTAGCTTTGAAAGTCCTTAGAAGGAAAAGGTCAAACACAAAACTTCTTTTATGCTCTCCACAAGACCTAGCACACACTTCAGCACTGTAGATGTTCAAAATATTATTTTTTAATTGAAAGTGATGACTGAGCCGGGTGGTGGTGGTGCACGCCTTTAATCCCAGCACTCTGGAGGCAGAGGCAGGCGGATCTCTGTGAGCTCGAGACCAGCCTGGACTACAAGAGCTAGTTCCAGGACAGGCTCCAAAACTACAGAGAAACCCTGTCTCGAAAAACCAAAAAAAAAAAAGAAAGTGATGACTGAAAGATTAAAAATATTAGTACTTTGATGCAGCATGACAAAAAATATACATTAAAATGTTTATATGCAGCTCTTATGAATACTTTTGCTTCCATATTTTCTCTGGTTTTTTATTAAATACAATATTTTATTTATTCTTTGACAATTGTGTAAAGTTATATGGTGTAGGAGGGTTTTTCTGTATTTCTTTGCTTTCATTGGCTAAATAAAGACTCTGCCTGGCCTGTAGAATAGGACACAGCCCTTAGGTGGGCGGAGTAGACAGAACGGAAGGTGGTAGGAGAGAAGGAAGTGAGAGAGACACCATGATGCTTTTACCTGGGACGGACTTTGATTAGACTCATGCCGGTAACCCACAGTCAAGTGGCGATACATATTATCAGAAATGGGTTAGTTTTAGATGTGAGAGTTAGTTAGCAAGAAAAGGCTAGTGATAATGAGCCAGGCAGTATTTTAATTAATACAATTGTTGTGTGGTTATTTCGGGCATAAGCTAGCTGGCAGCCAAGAGCTGGGAGGGAAGGAACAAAAGGGCCCATGTTCCTCTCAGGTGCTGGGAACACAGCCACATCCCCCTTATATAACAGTTATACAATGTCTTTTGATCCTATTCATGTCCCCTCTACTCCTGGAGTATCCTCCCCACAAATACACTTTCCCCTTCCAACTTCAAAAAGTGATTTTTCACCAGCTGATTTCAACAGGTAAAGTCTTAAGCCGTGGGTATTAATAATAGCTGGAGCAGCAAGGAGGGCTGGGTTGATGAAGTGCTGTCAATGCAACGTCAGAGAGGGTGAAGCCACCTGCTATTTCAGAAAAAGATTGATGATAGAGCGTACAATGAGGTTAGAGGGGGGAAAGGGATGACGATAGAGTGGTCCAGCAATTTCTGTTTGTTTTTAGAAGGTCCAGGTGGGGAAATGGTAGGGGATACAGAACAGTTCCCAAATGCATGAGAGGTAACGGCATGGTCACACTGCAGTAGGGAAGTGACTGGGCAATTACTTCCGGGTTTTGGGCTCAGACACTTGTGTCATTAACAAAATTGGAAACCACAGCCTGATGAAGAGGTAGGAAAAATAGAATTCTGTGCTTAGCATTTGGGGCTAGTAAGAAAGTCAGATGAAAATGCCTAGCATCAAGCTAGAGATGTGTGGGCCCACCTCAGAGGAGGCCAGAAGCTTAGGTGAGAGGGATCAGACTCCAGCTTGGGAGGACATGGGCGGTGGTGAAAGATGTGTGTATCAGGGAGACCACCGAGAACAGGATGGGGATTGTGGGTAGACTCGGATGCGATGATGTCAGACAGGCTGGTGACAGAACTTGACAAGCAGCGGGGGTGGGGGCCAAAGTGACACCCTAAGGGCTCCTGGAGGTAAGAGCTTAAGATGGCAGCTGCGGGTCCAAGGACTCCAAGAGATCAAAGGGAAGGTGGAGGCCACGAATCGGAATTCCACAGAGGTGGAGGAAGGTGGTGGTGGGACTTGCAGAATTTGAACTGTGGTGACTTAGCTGCCTCATGACACACTGTACCAGACCTTCAGGCTTTCTCCTCTTTATTCAATTTTTCCTTTAAGTTCCAAGCTTCCTCTCTGACAACCTCACTACTCAACCATAGTCTAATTCACTCCTGAACACAAGCTCTTGCTTCCTGATAGAGATTCTGTTACATGGTTTGAAATTGCACTATTGGGTTTCTCAGACAACAGAAACTGGAGAGTGCAGTCTTGTTTTCCAGCTGCTTGGCAAATTTTTAAATGTGATTTAAATTGCCTATGATAACTGATAGTTGAACATGGTTGAAAGGACCAAGGTGATTTTAGATCAAGGTACAGAGGACAGAAGCGCCAGTCCCACTGCATTTGCACAGGACTATTCTGTACGGCTCAGAGAATGACATGACCTGTGATAGGCATACATTAAGGTTTGGATGGGTGAGTTTATTAAATATATAGCAAGTCAAAGGAAAAACATAGCAAGAAATCAATTATAGATTATAAACATATATAAAAGGGCAACAGTGATAGATGATAGATAGAAAGATGGATAGATAGATAGATAGATAGATAGATAGATAGATAGATAGATAGATGGATGATAGGAAAACATCACCCAAATCGGGCGTTCAGACTATGCATAATAATCCATTGAGGAAGTCCCAGCAAAGCAGTAGGCTAGAGGTCCCCATAAGAGAGAGTCCTGGGCAGAGCAATATCCTCCATTCCCCCATGAGATTTTCAAGTAAAATATCAAATAACAGCAGATAGGAATGAGGTCATCAAATCAGGGATGGGGTAGGGGTGGGGAGTGCTCACAGTAGTCTACCAGAGACTTAGTGGGGAAGTCTAGACAGTCAGTTGGAATTCAATTCATGGATGAGCTTCCCTTGGCTGAAATTCTGACTTGTCTTTTCCACTGTAGACACTTTTATATCATGGGGTAAACAATAGTAACATCTGCTGCAAATAGTTTACCTTCTAGCTGGTCTCAAGGACACACTGTTTTTGCTCTTGGGTCCTTTTGCCCTCTTTATCACAGTTATGGAGGTCACCCCATGCCCAGACAAGGAGCTTTGGAGGACACTTTGAGACAAACACTTGGGTCTGCAGTGGGGGTGGGGGCAGGGAAACTCCACTTCTAGGCCCAGCTTCTCAGTGAACTAGCACAGCACATGACAATTTACTAATATAGATTGCAAGGGATAGATAGATAGGCAGACAGACAGACGGATAGGCATGGAAGCTTGGTAATACGGCAATGTGGCAATGGAGAATGTATGTTTAATCCGGAGAATAAGTAATGTGAGCAAATAGTTAAGACATCCAATAATCTTGCCACTGTTTTTGAAAACTATTTCAGGCAATGCCCTCGACGTAATTGTTTTGTGTTCTCTCCTACCATGCCTATACCACTACTAACAGATAAAGTAACTGACACCTGTATATCACTTAAAATAAAAATGCTTCACCACAGTCCCTCAAATTAACTATCTTTATCATCCACACAGAAAAGCGAGGCCCCAAGACCTGAGGACTCCATCCTAAGGTGAGCCTGTCAATGGCAGAGACAGAATTGGACCCAAAGCAGCTGGAAATCAGAGTCCAGCTCTTCGCACTCTGCTGTCATCGTCATGGGCATTTTCAGGGTGAAGATAGTAGGGTGCAGAAAAAAGGCGGTGCCGAAGTCACCCAGCTAGTGCCAAGGAATCATGCTAAAACAAGACGTCAAAGCCCTTGGGAAGCAATGCACAGCCAAGCCAATTGTGCCCGTAGTTGTGGACAGAGTTACCTGACTCACAAGCTACATGGCTAGGTTCCCTAGTGCGGTGCTGAGTCCACTACACCCAGAGGCATGAGTATGGGGGCTGATAATATCTTCATCACAATTTACAGTCGCCAAGGTGCTCTCTGCAGAAACTGCCTTGTTGGCCTTTGGATTCGATACCTTTGCTGGCCCCTGGCTTCAGATTGAGAACACAGAAATGTCAGACTTTCCAACTGGTTTCTAGAGACCCTAGAATGGCCTTTCACTATGAGCGACAGTAGCTAAATCTCGAGTCTATCCTAGGTCTACACTCCTTGTCTGTACTCATCTAACCACCGTTTCCTGGGGACCTGTGAAATGCTAGAGGCGGAGGACGGGAGAAGGAGGACAGCTCCTTTCCTCACCCGTCCCCCGCCCTGCATCAGGGCACAATACTGCGTTTGTATCCCAACCTGAAGTTCACCAGGAGACGGGTGTGTGCAGGCCAAAGGCTCACAGCCTCTGCCTGTCTCCGGGGTTTTCTTTGGTCATGGCCTGCCGCGCCCCTTACTATAGTGTGGGCTTTGAATGATCTCAGCAGTTCACGTGTTAAAGGCTTGGTACCCCACCCATCTGTGGGCCTCCTGGGAAGTAGAAGAATCTTTCCGAGGTGGAGCCTGGGGTCGGCGGTTAAGAGCACTGAGTGTTCTTCCAGAGGATCCCGCTTCAATTCCCAACACCCACAAGGCAGTTTGCTGTGGTCTATAACTCCAGGTCCAGGAGATTTGACACTCTCCCACAGACGTACAGGCAGGCAGGCAAAACACCAATGTGTATACAATTAAAGAATAAAGAGGTGGAGCCTGGTGATAGGTTTTTGTCAATGGGGGTTTGAATGAGAATGGTCCCCAGTTGACAGCTGGTGAACTGGTTAGGAAGGGTTAGGAGACATGGTCTTATTGGAGGTGTGGCCTTGTTGGAGGAGATGTGTCACTGCGAGTGGGATCTGAGATTTCAAAACCCCACACCAGGTCCAGTCTCTGTCTGCAGCCTGCGGATCAGGATATAAAGCGCTCAGCTACTGCTCAGCACCGTGCCCGTCTACTTCTTGCCAGACAGATGATGAACTAACCCTCTAAAACTATAAGCAAGCCCCCAACTAAATGCTTTCTTTTATAAGAGTTGCCTCTGTCATAATATCTCTTCATAGCAATTGATCAGTATCTAAGACAGGGGCCCTGCCTTCTTTTAAAAACTATTTTTAAATATTTGTTTATTTTGTTGGTGTTTTGCTTGCATGAATACCTGTGTGAGTACTGGATCTCCTGAAGCTAGAGTTACAGACAGTTGTGAGCTGCCACATGGATGCTGGGAATTGAACCTGGGTCCTCTCGGAAAGCAGTCAGTGCTCTTAACTGCAGAGTCATCTCTTCAACCCTTCCTTCCCCCACCTTTTTTGTTTGTTTGTTTTTGTTTTTGTTTTTCAAGACAGGGTTTCTCTGTAGCTTTGGAGCCTGTCCTGGAACTAGCTCTTGTAGACCAGACTGCCCTCGAGATCCTCCTGCCTCTGCCTCCCGAGTGCTGGGGTTAAAGGCGTGCACCACTACCACCTAGCTCTTCCTTCTTTTTTAAAAAATAAATCTTTTAAAAATTTTAAACTTATTTTATTTTTATGTGCATGAGCGTTTTGCCTGAATGTATGTGCGTGTAACATGTGTGTGCCTGATGCTTGTAGAAGTCAGAAGAGGGCAACAGATGCCCTGGAACTGAGGCTCCACACAGCAGTGAGCCACCATGTGGGTGATGGGAACTGGACTTGGGTTCTCTGAAGCCCTTCCCTTGCACTTTATTTTGTCATTTGCTTCCTTTCTAGGACTTGAGCAGTCTTGTTCTGCCACACAGTCGTGCCACGAGGCATGACCACAGTACAGGCCAAAACAATGCAATTGACTGATAACAGACTGGGATCTCCAAACCTCAGAACCAAAATTAACCATTGATCTTTATGAGCTCATACAAAAGCTTTCTGTTACAGTGATGGAACACTAACACGTCGTACTCTGAGTTCTTTCAGCCCAAAGGAAGATGGAACAGAAGATAGATGTTCCTGTGTCATTTCCTTCCAGGGGACAATGTGAGTGTGCTTTGCAGAGTGCCCAGGGCTCTAACACAATGAAGCCTCAGTTAGAACCCACAGAGAGATATCAGGGATGCCCCCCTGCTGTCTCTCCTCCCTTGCCCATCTTGCATCCTTGCTCCCTCATTGCTTCTCGGAATTATTTCTAAACAACTGCTGACCCCAGTACTCTACTGTATAGCTTTATTTCTATTGCTGTGACAAGGCAACTTGGGGAGAAAGTCCCTTTCACACCTCATTTCTAGGTGACAGTCCCTCGTTGTCGGTAAGTCATGGGGCAAAAACCAAGGAAAACCAGATAGCCACATCACATTCACAGAACACAGATAAATCAAGGTTTCCTTGCTCACGTGTTGGCAAGCTTATTTTAACTCAATTTCTCCACTTACACAATTTAGAGACCCCTGGTTAGGGAATGGTGCCACCTACACTGCACTGGGTTTCCCCACATCAGTAAACTTAACCAAACAATCCCTCAAAGACATGCCCACAGGCCAACCTAATTTAGATCAGCCCTCACTGAGATTCTCTTCCCTGGAAATTCTAGATTGTATCAAGTTGACTATCAAGTCTAACCGTCTTACCCAGGTTGAACCATCCTTTTGGGGGAACCTACCCTCATAGGGCTTACAGATAGGTAGTTGGGACTGAGATTCACTTGAGTGAAATACCCTGAGATCAGGGGGCCTTCATAAATATGTACTGTGGCTGTTCCTTCCAGTGCTCTTAGATCAGAATACACTGAGACAGGGCAAATCCAGGCCCAGGTACCATTGCTGCAAAGGGACGCCATGCCATGTGTGGATGGAATTTCTAGGGGCTCTACAGACATGATTAGTGTGCATCTGTGTAGAAGAGCCAGTGAAAGGGATAATAAGGAAAAGACGAACCGTTTTAAGTTACCCTGTAAGGAGTTCATTTGAGCCATTGACGTTTTGTCTTCAGTGGGGACACACACTCTCAACACAGAGTTCTATTGTTCTTAGGAAGGTTTGGGGTGGTGGCTACCAGAAAACCTAGATTTCCTGCCTCTCTCCCACAAAGGGCAGCATCTACAAAAAGATTTCTAAGCATCTGACAGTCGGTCTTGGACCAATGTCATTGGAATATAGATTTAAGCATATTAAGTTATAACCACAACTATCTCCAAAACTATACAGACATTTCTACTCCTGTTCAAGGTATTGTACCTATACAACTCATTTAACAATGAATTTCTAGTCCTTGAAAGTTATTACCAACTGTTTAGGATAAAAGGAAATGCAGGTTAGTAGTTAATCACCTATTATAATCGTACTTGCAGTCACATTAGGTACGTTTTCAAAGTCAAACAAGGATATATTTTAGACAGACAGGTCATCTTCAAATACTTTAGAGATCTGTAGAATGTCATTTAAGGTGTTTAAATAACATAGGCTCTTTTTTATGACAATGAGACATGTCTGCTCCTGGCAGCACCAATCTACTTCAGAGAAGATAATGGGCATCAGAGAAATTCCACATGGAGTTTACTTTCATTGTGGCAAAAGTAAGCAACTGGACAGAAAAAAAAGCCCTTGCTTTGACTGCTGACAGTATGCTGCCCTAATTGGACAAGCAGGACACAAAAGAGAGTGATTGGCAAACCTGGTCAAAACAAGGAGGGCTTCAGAATATGCTGCTTCACAGAAAAGTCTGTCAAATATTCCAGGCCTGTAGGCTGAAGATGGATGCCCCAGATGTTGCAGAGGAACTCTGGGTGACTGTCCAGGCAGTCAGCTGTTTCTGTTATTTCTCACATGTTTTAGAAGTCATGTGCTCACACTTCTTGCTTACTCAGATAATATTATTTCCTTCATGGGTCTCTGAGGGCTTTAAAGACTAGAGTTGTAGTTTTCTTTGTTTACCAGACACAGAAAGCAAGTTATGATAGAAAGGAAAAAAGGTGTAAGACTTTGAACTCACCAAGATGGGATAGATCAGAAGTATTTTCTCTGAATTTGTAAAATGCAAATGGATTAGACATTGTTGATGTATTTGTTGCCTGTATATGTTGTATAAGTTATTGAACTTATTGTATATAGTTTTATTTATATTAGTTATAGCCTTAGTTTTAGACAAAACAGGGGAAATGTAGTAACATTTCATTTGTATTTTGATAAATAAAGTTTGCCTGAAGATCAGAATGCAAAACAGCCACACTAGTCAGCCATAGAGTCCAGGCAGTCGTGGTGCACACCTTTAATCCCAGCAGCCACACTGTTAACCATAGAGGTCGGGCAGTCGTGGTGCACACCTTTAATCCCAGCACTAGAGAGGAATATAAGGCGGGATGAGACAGGAACTCGCTCTCTTTCAGTCTGAAGATTTCCTAGCGGTCAGAGCTCTCTAGTGGTTGGCTGCTTTGCTTTTCTGATCTTCAGGTTGAACCCCAGTTTCTGTCTCTGTTTTTATTATTCATGCTACATTTTAGAGGCCATCTATCATCCTTTTGTCAGGCATGCTTTATCCCATGAAGATAGTGTGAGCATTAGGGTTTGCTCCCCTGGTAGTTTCTGTTCAGTTTAACCCTATTTAGTAAAGTATCGGAAAAGCGTCTAGATCATTCTGTCTCATACATTGAATTGTTGTTAGCAGGAAGTCTTCATCATCCCCCGACTGTTTTGTAGCACAGTCACCTAGATACCACTGCAGACCACTGTAATGGGATGAAAGAGATTCCTCCAAAGGATTCTGGGAGCTCCCAGGGACCCTCCAAAAGCTGAGAGCAACAACCAGGTATCTGTGATGGGAACAGATTTGTGGCTTTTACCTGGAGATGGGAAGAAGAGGTGACATTAACAGAATGAGTATCAAGTTTAAGATGGTATCTGGGGAAATGGAAATTAAATTGGCAATTGAAAGTCAATTTAGATCAAAGGATGGGAAAACTGTCAAAACTGTGTATTGATTATCTCAGAAAATCAGGCCCAATAAAGTGCTGCTCATTGGCCTCTGAGAAATGGCAGGTAGGGCTGCATGTGACCTTCCAGGACCTCAAGCTGACCTCAGATCCAGCTTCAGGAGAGTACACTGCTGCCTCTGGGCATGGACAAGACCTTCCATCACTGCTAGAGGTCCAGGGTGGGGCTTCAAAATAATTTTTTTTTCCTTCTCCTCAGCCAAGTTTTAAGAACAGGTATCCAAGCAAGTTACCTATCTGTGATATGAAGGAGTTATTTGATTCAGCAGACAAAACATAAGACAGCCAGGTCAGTTTGGGTTTCAGACTAACAATGAATAATTTTGAATACAACATTAGCATATAATAATTGGGAGGTATACAAAAAGGTCTGTTATTTACATAAAATCAAATTTGTATTTCATCTACAAACCGTGATATGAATAAGCTTTTCCCTGGAGAGTAAAACAGAAAAATAACTAGAACAAAAGAAAAGTTTGGGGGTCGTTTTTTTCTACAAAGTACAAAGGAAGTGGCTGGCAGATTGATTTGTCTCCCTTATCTCCCAAATGATTGGCGTAATATAAAACAAAAGATGTATGCACACAGAGACCACTAAAATGGAAAGAGAAAAATCAGATGCAGTAGGAAATGGGGGGCGGAGCTTACACTGCACAAGCCTAAACTGATGGCTGTGGTTGGGCTCGCCATTTATGTCTGAGCGTCTTGGTAGCCTGAAGTCAAAGACACTCTGGTCTGATCCAGAAAAGAGGCCTCTAGAGCTGGCTTTTTAAGGCTCGTTCCCAGAGGACTTTATTGTGAGGTTCTCACCCGGAATAGGCTGCCAGCCAGTGTGGTTTGCCGGGCTAGAAGGATGCAAACTCAGACAGCTGAGACCCTGGGCTTAAGCCTCGTTCCGTCACCACTTCACCTTCCTCATCGATGATGGGACTTGTGGTGAGTTCAGGACAACCGATGGCACCGTCTCCAGCGTTCACAGCAGCAGAGGATGGTCATGTGTGAGGATGGGTTGTGCTGTGGGTTTGTAGGCACACGAGCGCTCTTCACATGACTTCCACAGCGTTAGCACTAATGGCCCTTGGTCTTTAGATGGACAATTGACACAACTTCGTAAAGACCCTTCTTCTAAGACAGGTCACAAGGTCAAGTCATCCTGCCTGGTCCCTGGCCCCATGGGCATCACAGATGAGACAAAGCTCAGGGCCTGTTGTGGGTGCTTTTTCTGTGGAGCACAGCTAAACCAAGGAGCCTGGCTTCTACTATTCCAAATACCTCCCCCACAGCCTGAGAGCACCCCATCTTAATCTAAAAGCAAACCTGAAGCAAATGGGGTGATCGATCAAACACACGACAGGGCTGTAGGGGCATATGCCAGAGTGCCAGGAGAAGGAAAGACACATGGCTGTGGATGCCACTAGATTCGTAGACAGGATGTGGCATGCAGCTGGCATAATTTTGCAGTGTGCCTCTTTATGAATAGAATTAGCGTACACTCAAAACATGACTGCCTACGAGTCCATGCCATAGACATGTGATTATCTACCCCTGGTTTCCTTTGCTTCTGCTATTCACGTGGTGCTTTCTTCTCTTTTTATAGGGAAAGATGGTTGCTCCCACTGTCTCACCTTCGCCTGAGAAGTACCAATGTAATGATGGTAGAAATGGCTGCTGGGACTGAGTTTAGGGCCATTTTCCTTGCCTGGCCCTCATTAACCCACTGTGGGACACTTTGCTACTAAGGAAATATTTGGAAATGATATTTTTTGCCAGACAAGTAAGGGAACAAAAAGAGCCCTGTGGCTTTTTCAGTAAAGAAAGTTGTTCAATTTTCTATCATTATTTGTAAGACTGTTTTGCTGAGGAAAAAAAAAAGAGAGAGACCTAACGGCCACGTACTTACAAACATAAACAATTGAGAAGCACCCACTAGATGTCTTGCAAGAAAAAGCTAGGCGAGAAAACCAAGAGAAGAGTGAAGAGCATGGGTCTCAAAGTCTGTCCTCTGAGGCCCTTACTGAGGAACACACGAGAACTACATTCTGCCAGGTTGACATGAGTCGTGGGTGTGGAAATTGTCCTCCCCAGGCCAGCAAAGGAGGAAATTACTAATTCTATTACTATGACTTTAACTCTGCGGTCAGTTAAAGTCTGTCTTGTGCTCACTGAAGGTCGGGATGGGTGTTTGAGATACGAGGTAGTCTCACCTGGGCTGGGTAGAGAAGCTAACTCTACTGGAATCAGGTGACCCTTCAGCTTAGAGCCAGCTTGAGCCCCTGCAGCTGGTCATCGCAACCTCCCAGGCCCAGGCTGCCCTTCTGTTTCACTTTTAACTGCACCACGAGCAGTTGGAGGCTTGCTTGCTGGAAGGTGCACATTTGGAAGTTCCCAGCTGCCCCTCTGGGAATCTGCCTCCTTTTCAAATGCCCTGGATTCCCTGCCTAACCTAACAGTTTCGTGGGCTCTGTCCACGGTGGTGGGAGAGGGGCTACGGGGGGAGGTGGGGCAGGACTTCCTGATTCTCAATGTGTGGGGAACCTTCAAACTCAGGGTCCACAGCAATCTCAGCCATGGGAGACATTCACTTCTGTATGTCCCACGGAAAGCTCAGGGCCTTGCCCTGTCTACGGTTCATTAAGCTGCAGTTGGCTGAGGTCATCCACCGTCTGAGAGCATCATACAGTTCCAGAAATAGGCACGTTGGAAGTTCTCAGTGGCAGAGTCTGGGTAGCATGATGAGATCTCACCTTGCTCCACTCTGTCTTGCCCAGGGAGTGAACTGTCCTTTCTCCAGTCTGCGAATGCTCCGTAGTCTGTCCACCCACTGGTGCCTGGGGAGCCTGGATGATCAGGGCCTGGGAAAAAATAAACATGAGCAAGAGAATCTCATTTTTTAAAGGACAAACAAGGCTTTAGTAAGAAGCTGGGTAACAATTTCCAAAAGTAGATAACCTATAAAGTATAGGGCCTCTAACCCTCATTTTACTTAATAATGATCCCAAAGCACAAGGCTGATGGTGCTGGTAACTTTATAGCAAGCAGTAGTTTGTTCTAATTACTTACTCTATTCCATTATTATTGTTGTTTTTAATATTTTAATCTGCCTACTTTATGAATGAAATTTTATCCTATGTACATATGCACAGGAAAACATATTCATAAGGTCGGGTACAGTCTATAATTTTAGGACCCCATAGCCTGTCCCTACAGATACGAGAGGCCCTCTGTAGTCACTGCTGCTCCAAAAATCACAGCTCTCGTCTCAAAGGGAATAAGACTGAGTTTATTCTGGAGCCAAATATGAGTGACTATGACCCAAGACACAGATTTGGGGACCCCGAATGCCCTGCTCCAATGGGGAAATTGTTTAGTGAAGAGTTATAGAGTAAAAGAGTCATACATGAAGGCGTGCCCCAGATGCATTTGTAGAAGCGTCAAGTTGGTGGTTACAGCCGAGCCTGGGAACCTCTTCTCTAGGTTTCAAATGCTCTCTCTGACATCCTCGGCCCTCCGATTCACGGAATACAGTGAGCTGTTAATACATCCCAAAATATTTCATGTCATAGTCAAGAGGATGTAGTCAAGATCAGACGCAGAGGCAATGACTGGCTGTCAAGGAAGATAAAAGTAACCCAAGACAATTTGACTCCGGATCCTGTAACATTCCAGTTGTTCCACAGTCACAAAGTCAATCAACCCTGTAGACTCTTTAACTTAGATGTGGGTTTTATTTTTTCTGGGATCTTCAACTCCCGTTACAGAGAAAGATGAGGTTTGAAGGCAGTGATCATCTCTCTGCCTCTGACCCGAAATACAAATCAGAGGGTCTGTGAAGGTACAGAGGTTGGTGTCATGTCTGCACTAACAGAAGGTGCCACAGTAGGGAGTCTCAGCTGTGAGAGAGGAGCTGGCCTCCACAGCCCATTCTTCAGATTGAGATCAGGAGAACACGAAGCATTCTGGGTGGTATCTCTCTTTAGAACCAGAGGCCCGCGCAGCGAGGCTTCAGTCCTGGTTTGCGGACTCCGCGCATGTCTCGGAACAGAACGAAGCTCTTGGTTGCTTTCCCTACCCCCCTCTGTGCAAACAGTAGATCGCCTGCTTCTGTCGTCCTCATCGCGGAAGAAGAGAAACATGCTAATCCTGTTATTTTTCTCTTCTTTCCGCCTGCTTCATGACTCAAGGGCTCTCTCTTCTCCCTCCACCTGACTCTGTGTGGTGTAGAAGCCTTCAGGAAGGGACTGACCCGGTTCCTTTGCAGCTGGATGGTTCCGTTTAAGATTTTATTTTTTAAAATGATGTTTGTCTCTGTGTGGGTATGAGCACGGGTGAGCACTGGTGAGTTCAGAAGAGAGTATTGGATTCCCTGGCGCTGTTGGAGATCATTGTGAACCACCAGATCTGGCAGGGAGCGGGATTGAACTCTGGCAGCAAACCCTCCTAACCTCTCCCCCAGCCCTCTTGGACGGTTCTTTCAAAAACGGACACTGACGTTTTTGTTTACTTGACGAATCAGATGCTTGCTTTCCTAAGAGCCAGGTAGCCCTGAGGCAGCTATTTTCTTCACTTCCTTCCCCTGGATATTGAAGACCACAGGAACCAGCTGGGACCTTTGGAGAATCCTGGCATCAACGTAATTGCCATGCCTCCTTCTCCCAGGGTCACCATGTCACTCAGTAGTGGTGGACCATTCACAAGCAATTGTAGGTCTGTCAGATAATTGTAGGTCTGTGCAACGCATGCACAGATGTTGTGCAAAACAGACACAAGGCTACAGCACAAAGCAGGCGCCAGAAAAGGCAGCAAAAGCCAACTCACTTTCTGTTTTACGTGATGACTTCAATGCCTGTCTTAAAATACCAAACACAATTCCTCCTAAGGCCTTCGTTTACTGCTGGTAATGCACACATAGCCTGCCCACATGCGCAATCTCGTGTTCAGCAAACCCACAGATGTCTCCTTGCACTACCCCTTCATGTGCCAGGAGCAGACACACTTAATCCTGAAAAGAAGAACGTTAAGGCCTGCTTTCTCAAGTATGAACCAGAGAGGAAGAATCTAATCGTCCACTGACGGGCCTGACCCATGGAGCTGTTACAGGATGTACGTGTGGCAGCAATATGAATTCTCTGCCTCTTAGAGGTTCCAGAATTACACTGGTTGCCCCAGCTCCATCCTTCAGGGATACTTTTAGGAGCAGCAACCCAGCTGGCCTCATCTTTCCCTCTGAGAAGGTAGATAGGGGGGACTAGGCAGATTGGGGTGGAGTTCTGGAGAACATATAATGCTGGGAGCAGGTTACACGGATGTCTTGATCCAGAGTCAAGGACTGGAGGACCAGCAGCTCTGAGAGAAATGAAGTCAAGGATACAAGTAGAGGAATAGTGAGACAGGCAATGCCAGAAAGCCCATATGAGGATGCATTGCCAAGCTCACACCCACAGCTGATGTCCATGGCCTTGAAGGGTACCCAAAAGTCACAGAGGAACATGGCTTCAGGTCAGCCCATCCCCAGGAGAGAGAGAGAGAGAGATCTGGGCCTTCTGAGATGCTCGTGGGAGCGTTAGCTCTCCTGCTGACTCTGATTACAGACTGTTCATGCATCAGTGACCAAAACCAAAGTCCTCAGGCAGAGGGTACCTGTGATCAGTGAATGTCTAGAGGGCATAGGAAGGGGACAGCACTGGTGACAGAAAGAGGCAAACAAAACACCGGGGATATTCTGAGTGTAGCCAGAGGAAAGCAGGATGGATAAACATGAAAAGCCTTGCTCCTGCAATTCAGCTCAAACCGTGGGGAAGAGGATGGCTACAGGAACAGAACGATGAAGAAGACAGATCTTCCAGACACATTGCCCAAAGAGAAAGGAGGGATGCATGTCTGGCTTCCGTCTTCCTCTGTCTTTCATCCCTTCAATCCTTCACCAAAGAATAAACAAACATAGCAGGGCTGGGAGCCATGTAACAGACTAGCTAGCAATGTAAGTTGTGGGGTGAGCTGACCATCCACTTTTGTGTCCCTTCATCCCCACCACCCAAGGTACAAGCAGAGCAGGAGGACAGGCAGTGGATCTGGAAAAGGACCTGGTCCAGGAAGGTGCTAGAAGGCACCAGCTCCTCACCTCCACCCCTGCACACACTGTGAAAGAAGAGGCATTCTAGGCAAGGCATGTCTACAACTCAGAGCTTGATTGGTCATTCTGTTGGCTATCTAGACTTAAGGGTATGATAGGTACAATGATCACAATAAATATTAAGCTTAGAACCTGGCATTCTCTAGCTATTACTCTGTGAATAGTGGACACACATGTGCACACAAGACAATATTCTTTATAATTCAGAACCATCCTTTAATTTCACTGAGAAATTGCTCACAGTATTAACAGGTAGCTGAGGTGGGGGCATGCATACTGCTGAAGCTGAAAGGGATTTCAGTTTCAGGTGTTATTATTTCACATGGGTAAGAAATTATTTATTATGATAATATAATAGATTACACACCATAGCAGTGATAATAAATTTATTGGGAAAGAGTTAAAGATTGACACGTCGCTCAATTTGTTAAGTCCCAGTCCGATTGCAACCCTAGCTTGGCAGCAGAGACTAGCTTCCCATGAGAGTCAGTGAAAGCCTAGGTAAGAATCAATGGGCTACATGGAATTTACAGTAAAAAGTATTACACTCTTTATTTCTGCTTGGGGATTGTGAAATACACTGTTTATATAAGTAAATTTGAGAATAAACACATATGCATGTACATTGCGTTTGTTCCCTGGAGAGCTGATTGTGATATCTGGCCCAGCATGTGGATGGTTAGATGCATTTGTTCAATGGTAGCTCTGTTCTATGGTTATCCTGCTTAGGACCCTGCAGATGACAACTGCTCCAAATATCCCACGTGTGGGAAAACACTGTCTGTCGCTCGAAAGGATCACAGTCAATGCTTCTTTTAGTTTGGTTTACCACACATGGAACACTTACTGTGCCTGAAGAAATGTTCACTACATTACAGTCTTCAAATTCTAAGAAATGCTTAAAATCTTTACACTTAACCTCTTTTACATTGAATTCAGACTAAATTAATATAATAAAAATTCACCATCCTGTGAGGGACTGGCCCACCAACTGAGACAGTGTGCCTGATCTATTGGGAGCTCATCAAATCCAGCTGGACGGACTGAATGAGCATATGACCAAACCGGACTCTCTGAATGTGGCTGCCAATGGGGACTGACCGAGAAGCCAATGATAATGGTGCAGGGACCTATCTATCTCTTCTGCATGTATTGGCTTTTTGGGAACCTATTCTATATGGATGTACACCTTCTTAAACCGAGAGGGAGAGGGGAGGGTCTTGGGCTTTCCACAGGGCAGGGTATCCTGCCCCATCTTAAGAAAGTAGGGGGAGGGTAGTAAGGTAGGGAGGGAGTAGGGGGGCCTGGGACAAGGGGAGTAAATGTAAATTTTTCTTAATTTTTCTTTTAAATTTAATAAAAAAATTCACCATCCTAACTGTTTCAAAGGGATATGAATCTGTGGTCTTTAGTATTCTCGTGGCATCGTACAACCCAGTTTTCCCAAGGGACTTTGGGCCATTAGCAGTCATCCACTGTTTCTTCTTACAATGCAACCTGTCCAATTTTTCTCCTGTCACTATGGGCTGATCTGTTCACCCTTTCATGGCAACAGTGTCCTGGAATGTATGGCTATTTATATCTGATTTCTTCTGCTTTATGTCTTGAGGTTTTCAAGTCTCACCAGGCCATAGCAAACTCCGCTATTCCTTCTCTACTGTTGAAGACTATTCCACTGGGTGACTATACCACATTCTTTATTCAGGTGGTACATAGCATTGGGCTGTGCCCACTATTAACTAGCATGAATATGCTTCATTCATGTGCAAGTTTCTGCCTGCGCATGGTTTTGGTTCTGTTGGGTATGGAATTTCTGGGTGATCTGTAAATGACTGGCCAGTTTATGCAGTGGCCAGCCCACTGTGCATTCATTAGAAAGAGGTTTCCCTTCAGACAGGAGGCTAAGGCCCAAGACAGCTAAATGGCTCTCAAGAAGTCATGTTGAACTGTGGGCTCTGATATCCGC
>JAQHUG010000088.1:6436096-6447420 GCA_028555095.1 Dicrostonyx torquatus | reverse complement strand
AAAAAAAAAAAAAAGATGAGTCTTCAGAAACTCTGAATTAATCATAAAATTCAAGCAGTCAAAACCCAGCTCCACATGCATTCCCTGTTCAGAACCCCACCATCCCAGGGAGCCAGTTTCACGGATTTCTGCTCTGCTCAAGCTGACTAACTCCCCCAGCAGCACCGGGCCTGAGCGCTAACACTTAGAATGAGATGGGTGCTGGCATGAGATGGGTGATGGCAAGCGCATTTTAAGGAACCATCTGGGCCAGAAGCCTTGACTCCCCCAACCTGCTGCCCAGCCGCACCCCCAAACCACCGCACCCCCCACCCCTACCCCCACCCCTTCTTCCCATGCTCTGCTTCCCAACTTTTTTCTGAGGGCAGCTTCTCTGGTCTGACTGCCTCCTGCTTTCCATTGCTTCTCCTGGATTCCCCTGTCCCCAGTCAGCTGTCCACACTGCTTTCCTGATGTAAATAACATTAGTGCCCTTAGCAGAATGTTTAGAAGCTTTCCCGATTTAAGCTCCACTGGCCTCACTCACTTCCAGACCCAAAGGGCTACAGGTCTCTCAGCATGCCTGTCACTGCTATGCTTTCAAGATTTTAACAGATTAAAATACAATACTGAAAGTCTCCTATGTGCAGTCTGGGGATCCAAATGAATACATTTCCTTCTTGTGAAAACAGAAAAATCACAATTAGCAAGTTCAGTGAGAGCTTCATTTTAGGCGAGGTTCTCATTAAGCGACTTACAACAATAGAATCTAGCATTTAAAGTGGAATCTGGCTGAATCTGATATATTTAGAGGTGCAGAAGAACAGAAGAGTAGAAAAATGATTTTCTCTAGGAATGGTGTGTAGAAGGCTCCACAGAAAATGGACTCCCAGAGTAGGGCTTTGGAAGATGAAGAGGAGTTCACCAAGTAGAAACAACAGATAAGTTGGCAATGCAGAAGAGATAGCTTCTGAAGATGCAGGTGGCAAAACCCAAAGGCAAGTGAGGGACTTCCTGAGCATTTCTAGAACTCTGGGTGGAAGACAAGCCAGGCCAGAGAATGGCGGGAGATAGCCTAGAAAGATCTGTGTGTGGCAAAGACACTGAGCCAGTCACTGACTCTGTAATTACCCTATAAGCAGCAAGTTCTCAGCAAATGAGGGGCTTTTGTGTGTTTATCTAAACCAGGAGGCAGTGAAAGACAAGGAGTTTTGAGGGTCCCCAAAGAGTGGCAGCAGCCCGGTGGTGGTGGCACACGCCTTTAATCCCAGCACTCGGGAGGCAGAGGCAGGCAGATCTCTGTGAGTTCGAGGCCAGCCTGGTCTAAAGCGTGAGTTCCAGGACAGCCAGAGCTGTTTTAGAGAAACCCTGTCTGGGGTGTGGGGGTGGGAATGGCAGCAAGGAGCACCTCACCTCAGAACCAAATGAAGAGCGGCTGGTCATAGGCATGGAGTGGGGAGACCCACTTGTCTTTCTTTCATGGCAAATCATTGCCCCTCACAACTCCCAGGGTAGGGGTGACGGGCAGGGATTGCCATGGCCCCTTCTGTGGTCCAGCACTCTGGATAGACTTCTACACTGCTCCGTGTAACGACTGCTCTAGGAATTCGTGTGTCTTTGCCCACCCTCTATGGGAATGCTGATCTTATACCCTGAGCAGTACATTAACTTGAGAAGATGCAGGTTCGTTCAGTGGGCCTGGGTAGAGCAGAGAGTCTGACCTTCTTTCTTTGGGGGGCTGTGGCTAGAACCCAGGACCCTGTGCATACCAGGTGACCACTCTGCCACTCGGCTACATCCTCAGCACAGCGGTGTGGTTCTATCCAGCTCTAAGGCATATGACACAAAGGACATTTGTTGCCTGGACCAGCACTCCTCCTGGAGTGGAGGCTCCCAATACACGTCCCACTTCCGCTTCCTGGAACTTACAAAAGGACTCTGCATCCTGTGGCCCCCAGGTTCCCAGTCAAGAAGAGAGCTTTGGTGAAAAACCCCTTCTCTAAAGCACTCATTTTTCCATGGAAATGCACACCACTGTACAGTCAGAGAGCAAGTCCACATCCTTCCTATGGACACTGAATAGCCAGAAAGAGCCAGTAGGGCTCCGACATGCTAATGAATGTCCTCAGTAGCCTTTGAATAATTGATCAACAGAACCGTTCAGTGTTTGCTGCTCTCGCTGACTCTGCTCATTATGGAAGATGATTCACTCAGTTCTAGGGAACAGATTGTTCCAAAGTCTAGCTCCACTTCCCTTGCTAGCTTTTTTTTTTAAAAAAAAAAATAAATAAATAAAAAACATGCACCTGTGGAGCTCACACGCATGCAACTGTGCCTGGAATAGAAATGAGGGAATTCATTTGTGCTCCATGGTGTACAATAGTAATAACCTCTCGGGGCCCTGCCAAGCTTTGGGAATGGCTCTTTTCCTCAGAGAGGAGGAAGGAGATAGATGTGTCAAGTCTCTGCTGGCTGGGGAGATTGCAAGAGCAGGCTGCATTGAGATGAGACCATCTCCCCAATAAAGCTGGCTATCCACCAGGCTAGCCAAAGAGATCACTGGTATCAAATTGTATGCCTGCATTTCAGGCTGTGCATTTGGGAGCTAATTTGGTGTGACCAGTTTCTGTTGGTCACGTGACTCTGAGTACTTAGGGAGACCTTGCGAATTGGAACCAAGAACAGTTTCATTTTGCTCTCAAAGCCTGATGTTTGGGCGAACTACTGTGGCTTGTCTAGAACCCTTTCCCACCTCCCAATTGGCAACTTCATTGTTTCTTCTTCCCATCTTGTCTTTTCAGTGAAAGGATGCCTGTGTTCTCTAAAATCCCATAAACCCAAGCCTTTTACTGTGTGTTCCTGTAGCAGTTGGCACAGTTGGCTCCCGTACATGTCCAGCCTAGATGAAATCTTAGCCACAGTCCAAGATACAAAAGTCCCTTCTTTGTCCTTCAAGAATGAAAGAGACAAACAGCCTCACAAGCCTAATTGTGCCGAGTTCCAAGGACAAACTCTGGGAAATATCATCCCTTCCTTAGTACTGAATCCGGCTCCAGTTCCTAGACACAAGTGCAAGTCTGCCCTGTCCCAGAGGACAGTCTGGAAGGGTGGGCAGGGAGCTGGACCCAACAGATCCTCTGCTGTGTGTTCCAGCAAGATTGTAGATGGAACTGAGCTCTGGGTGGGTCTTTCTTAGAAGACTAGAATTCTCCATCAGACTACAATCAACCAGTTCCTGGGGACCTTGGGATTCCTAATGGTCAGCTCTGGTGGGGCTGGACTGACAGACAAGAACACTGCCGTCATTCCTCACATTGATGCTGGCCACATCCTTAGGACTGCATGAGTCCTCAGAGGGTGGAGAGAGGAGGCAGGCTCAAGGATCTTTCCTTCAATACTTTGTTATGAACTTGTCAATCACAGGTGGAATGAAGGTGCTAGAACACTGGCTGAGATAATTAGCCTGTCTTGTTTCTTTGACTCTTCTCACACTGTGGAAGTTTAGCCCAGCTGGCTCCTTTCTCAGGGCCCTCTCTGGTGTACGTTTGGAAGATATGGTATCTCTTAGTCATTTGGCTGATTCTGGATATCTGAATCACTAAGGATGTTGGTACAGATTCTTCTACTCCCACCCCCACTATTGCTTTGAAGCCCAGCATTCCCTTGAATGCAGAGAAGTGTCCTGTGCACAGAAGTGGGATGCACAAGAAAGAGACCAGAACACACTCTGGGTAGGAAGGACAAGCCATGCAATGCAAAGTATCACTCCTCAAGAGTTCACTCAGTACTGGGGTGAAGCCAGAACTGCCTTGGCCACACACACACACACACACACACACACACACACACACACACACACACACAGAGGAGAGAGAGAGAGAGAGAGACAGAGACAGAGACAGAGACAGAGAGACAGACAGAGAGACAGACAACAGCTCACCAGATCTTAGAAAAGAAGACCACAGATGCCAGGGTGGGAAGAAGACTTACAGTCAGCAAGTCACCACCCAACTGATATCCAAGTCCCAGCCCCCACCGTCACCCCATCTGGCCTGAAGAGTGCTGCCAGGTGTGCTTGAATAACTTGGGTTCCTCTGGATCCTCTGAGAACCCATGTCAGGGAAGGACAGAACAGAACGAGCAAAGGTTTCTTAGTGGAGACAGCTGAAAGAAAGGAAGATGCAAAGAGCCATCTTCAAGATGCAAGGATGACCCTGGCTGAAGCAGACGAAGATGCTGTGAGCTTCCTGGACTGACATGCAGCACAAAATTGAGAAAAGATTCAACAGAGTCCTTGTGGGGAGGAGCTCCCAGAACTTAGGTCAGCTAGCAAAGACATCCTTTGTTACCAGAAATGTGTCTGCCAATGCTCACCATGCGAAGCAGAAAGCCACCTTGGGGCAGGGGTGGGGGTGCATTCATACCCTCAGCCAGATGCAGTAGCCATGCGCTCAAACCTCCCTAGCTGAGTCTCTGTGCACTGCAACAGTGGATGCTGTCTTGGCTCAGGCTCCTGCCTTGACTCAGGCAACCTTCCCCTCCCCCCCAGAATAGGGAGAAAAGACCACAGGATGGCAAGCAACATAGACCAGAGTAGTGCAGAGAGGCCAAGTCTGGAAGCCAGAGCAGAAACTCACACAGTTGTTCTCTGGGGTTCAGGGGCAGTCGGTAGACTACTGCTCAAATCCAGGGATTGCAGACTGCAATCTAGCCTGGCCCTGGATGAAGAGGGAGAAGCATGTGCTGGATATGCTGCTTTTCACTTGAACCCCAAATATAGCTCTGCTCAAATTCACAACCAACCTCCTGGGCAGACTGGTGCAGGCCTGGAGTCCCAGGCACGTAGGAAGTAAAGACTTCCTGCCGAGAGTTGAAAAGCTAAACTGACTACATAGGAAGACCCCGTCTGTCTCAAATATAATAGTAATAAGCAAATAACAAAACACCAAAAAACAAACAAACAAACAAAATCCAACCAACCAACTTAAATGCTCAGTCGTTTTTTCCTGAGGTCCATTCCCAGTTGGCACCTAGCCCCAGGAGACACTTAAATAACTATCAGAATGGGGAGGAAGGTCTGACGGAAGCAGAAAATTTGAGATGCTCACTGATTTCAGATGCCACTCTTGTCTTTCTTTTTCTGTGGAAACAATAGCAAAAAAAAAATATATAGAAAAATAGCTTGGAGATAGCTATTTTGAACAATCTTGAGGAAATTGGCTAAAAATATAAAACTGTCAAGTACTGCAGTGATTCTCAAGGACAGTAGCTAGCACCTTGGAGGGACAGCCTTTGGTTTATACGGAGAGCTTGCATTCAGCCTGGGGCTCTGCTGGATTATCATAGGCCTTCATCCCTGCTCCCTGATACCTAATGCCATCCCTAAAATGAGGCTGGGTGTTGTCATGGAAAAGCACTTACAGCCAGTAATCCGGGCTATTTTCAGTTTGAGACTGGCAGGCACACAGTCTGTATCTTGTGGCCAGGCTTTGATGTAACTGTATTCAGGGATTTCCAACATCCGTGCAACACACACGCATGCACACACACACATGCACGCACGCACATGCACACACACACACATGCACACGCACCATGAACACAGAGAGCCACCGGAGAGCAGCTTCTGATGATAGACCATGGGTTTTTTTTTTCTTCACACTCAATTCTCATTTCGATAATGTGAGATCTGAAACTGAGGAGTATTGGAGACAAGAGAATCTGCTTTCTCCTATTTCCTGTGTGTAGAATGGCAGTGTTACATGCTGATCAACAAGAAGAAACAAACGAGGAATTTTAAAAGACAGAGGGCATGTTTTAAAGTGCATCTTCCATTCTAATAACAGACCAAAGGTCAACTCAAGGACACAGAAGATGTATTTATAGGAAAACAATGCTTTATATGCATAGGAGATGCAAGTTTATGTGGGTGCACTGTGTAAGTTGTACATACACACAAGTGTATGTGGGTGCACACGTGTGAGGTGCACTTACACTTATGAAGACCAGAGGTCAGTCAATGTGTGTCACTCCTGAGGAGCCATCCACGTTGTCTTTTGAGACAGTGTCTCTTATTGCACGCACTAGAGTAGTCTCGGCTGGCCAAAGAAATCCCAAGGATCTTCAGGTCTCCGGCTCGCCAAAGCTTGGATTGCAATCATGTGACACCACACCCAGCTTTCCATAAGGGCTCCAGGGATTGAACTCAGATCTTTATCTTTATGTGACAAGCACTTTACTGACTGAGCCATCTCCCCAGTTCCAAAATGTTTTAGTTTTTTTCTTATTTGCTGATTTATTTGTTTGATGTGTGTGTGTGTGTGTGTGTGTGTGTGTGCGCGCGTGCATTTTAATGATATCTTGTGCAATCAACCTGGATAAATTTCAGAACTAATGAGCTGAAGAAAAGCCACCACCAAAAGAGTATCTCCACCTTGGTTTCAATGATATGATGTTCAAAAACCAATTAACAGCAGAAGTCAGAGTCGAGGGTGTCTAGGACAAGAGAAAGGCCGACTTCCCTGGGAAGGACCAGACAAAGAGAAGCCCTGGTATGGGCATCTGATGAAAATGTCCATCTTGATATTGATGGTGGAGACCTGGTTTGGCACATTCAGCCTGTGTGCTGAGCGTACCCCATTCTCCCGCAGCAAACAAGCAATCATTAGGACATCTTTCTCAAAACATTGCTAGTCTTAAATTGGTCAAGGTAGAAAATTAGCATCTGATACAGTGGGTTTTGTTGTTCACATTTTGCTGTTTCATGTTGTTTTTCGGTTTTGGGTGCTGGTGATTAAACCCAGGGCCTCACACATGCTCTGCAGACACATGACCGCCAAGCCATATCCCTGGTCATGTGCCCTTGCGCTCTTCTCAAGCCCTCATGGGTTCTATTCTGAATTGATTAGTACCATGATCATAGTAAGTAGCCGGCATGATAAACCGACTGTAAGCCACCCACAGCTAATTCTCACACAAGACTTATGCTAATCTTTCCTACCACATTTGTCCTCGCCGGTTTTATGTCAACTTTATACGAGTTATAGTCATTTGAGAGATGGGAACCTCAAATGAGAAATAAGCATCTGGCTGTAAGGCATTTTCTTAATCAGTGATTGATGGGGGAGGGCCCAGTCCTTTATGAATGGGGCCATCCCTGGGATGCTGAACAAGCCACCATGACAAGCCAGCCAGCCAGCAGCACGCCTCCACAGACCCCGCATCAGCTCCTGCCTCCAGGTTCCTTAATGCTAAACAGTGATGTGGAAGCATAAGCCCTACAAACCCTTTCCTTCCTGAGTTGCTTTCGAGCAGTAGAGACCCTAACGAAGACAACACTGAAAGCACACCACGCCAAGCCTAAGTGAATCCTACTTTATTGAAAACATGTTTCAAATGTTTAAGAATGCCAAAGAATGCAAATGTCACCATTGTTGAATATTTGGTTCACAAAGTACTCAAGCAAATAAATGTTATTTGCGCATTATTTGTTTTCTGGGGCTCGGAGTAGAACCCAGGCTTTGCACATGCTAGATAAGTGTTCTACCACTGAGCTTCAACTGCAGCCTGGGTATTCTTTTTAATATGATAAATTCCCCAGTGCTCCTGTGCTAAGATATAATAGTCTTTTGGGGAGTTGCTTCATGTCAAATTCCAGCACTGAAAGCTAAGGGAAACACTTCTAGAATTGACCTGAGCCCTTGCTTCAAAGGTAGACATGATTGAGCATTAGAGTGTAGTTATCCCAGTCGGGTGGTGGAGGCACATGCTTTTAATCCCAGCAATTGGGAGGCAGAGGCAGGTGGATCTCTGAGTTCATGGCCAGCCTGGCCTACAAAATAAGTTCCAGGACAGCTGTTACACAGAGAAACCCTCTCTTGAAACCCCCAAAAGAAACACAATTATCCCAGCTTTTCCTATATTACTTTCCATATAGAACAGAAGTCGAATTTATACAAAGTTGCAGTGTGACCTGTTTGCTTGCCCATGTTCATAGGTTTTTTTTTTTTTTTTTTGGTTTTTCGAGACAGGGTTTCTCTGTAGCTATGGAGCCTACGCTGGAACTAGCTCTTGTAGACCAGGTTGGTCTCGAACTCACAAAGATCTGCCTGCCTCTGCCTCCCGAGTGCTGGGATTAAAGGCGTGCACCACCACCGCCCAGCCATAGTTCTTTATTTTTAAAATAGCGTCTACTCTGCAACCAAAGCTGGCCACAAACTCATGACAATCCTCCTGCTTCAAGCTCCCAAGACCTAGTTTTATAGACCGACCTACCCCCACCCCACCCCCAATGCCTGGTCCCGTGTCCATCTGCACAGACCTGTGTATTGACTCTACAGCAGGAGGACTGTACTACACAGCATTTGTGTAATCAGCCCCTCCTGCTGAGCAGGTAGGCCTTTCACAAACTGTCACCCGTCACCCCTGGGTTGGGGAGAATCATCTGAAATGGCCATACTTTTACACATCGAATGCAGTCAAATAGAAGGAAATTCGTGGGCTTCATGCTACACGTTTCCCTTTCTGTGCCTTTTGTTTTGTTTTGGTTTTTTGTTTTGTTTTGTTTTGTTTTTTGGTTTTTCAAGACAGGTTTTCTCTGTAGCTTTGGAGCCTGTCCTGGAACTAGCTCTTGTAGACCAGGCTGGTCTCAAACTCACAGAGATCCACCTGCCTCTGCCTCCCGAGTGCTGGGATTAAAGGCGTGCGCCACCACCGCCCGGCCGGGATAGATGCCTTTTTAAAAGCCTTGATGGCTATTAGTACCTCATTCTCCTGAAGAATACACGCCTGCTCTGCACTCGCTTCCTGGTACCCTAGACAAGAAAAGTTTTTATTCTTCTGAATCTATTAGGAAAGTCAGCCCTCAGAGTTAAGCCTTTCTCCCTTTCATTGTTAGTGGGGATGCTCATCATCTTTCCGTGTGCAGACTGCACCCAAGGCATTCCTCCACAACCCTCCAACGTCTGTTTGCACAAAGGAAATCAAATCTGGTTTTAAAAGACCAGAAAGACACTCCCCGCCCCGTATTGAAAACGTTCTTTACAGGCGGCAGGAACGGACTATCTTCCTGCCTTCCGATTTCTATCAGTGTCTGTTACCAGGCGCACAGACAAGGGTTGTGTTTGCCCAGACTGAACTTCTTTGACTAAAATCTTTAGCTGTTGGGGAAATCTGCCGGGCTCTGCAAGGAAGGGCAATCTCTCACCTATAGTTAGTCCGGCAAGGCAGGCTCGGTGCCACCACGTCGCATGGCTGCCAGCAGGGGGCCCCGGCAGCTCTGTAGGCTTCCCAACCGCCTCCATTTTCTCATCCTGAATAATTTAGCCTCCTCTCTCCCCAGCATGGAGAGGCAGTTGCCGGCTTCTGCTTAGCCAGACTAACTTACTGAATTAGAGTCATTTGGGTTCCGCCATAGCAATTAGTATGCAAATTGCCGCTAGACTACCTGCCTAGCCATAAATTACATTCTCAAACTTACTATTCACAGATGCCACATACCAGGGTGGATAATTTTCTGTTTTTCAGTAGATGTGGACCAGAGCGATTCATCATTTTATTGAACCGTAACACATTAAATCAACAGTTGAGAAATTAAGTATTTTTCAAAGCATTTTCTTATGCATTTATTTCTTTCAGCAAGCAATAAAGCAGAACATTAAACATGCGGTGTGTCTCCATGGACTAAATGGCCCGTGGATACATTTAATCCTAAAATAGCTCTTTTGTAACTTAAAAAAAAAAAAAAAAAAAAGGTGTGCACAGCAAAGGGCAGTCTGTGCCGTCATGCAGTCTATTGAGTCCTCTTCATCGTTAGAACCAGATACATTCTTTTTTAGTTGAGTTCCCAGAAGAGTGAAAAATCGTTAATCCCAATATACAGCTAACACTGTTCAGGAATGGGACATGTCTGGCACCAAGAATTTGATCTGCATGGACTGTCACTAAGTCTTACAGCAGAGCAGTCAATGTTGGCCATTAGCTCATTAAATTAATCGTACCTGATTTTGTGGGGCTGTTGCTCGTTGTGAGTAAATAACCTATTGAGTATTTTACAGAACAAGGGTGGGGTGAGTTCAAGTTGGGGGACACAGTACCATTCTTCTCCATTCATTCATGGGGAGAACTGAACCTGCATTCCTGGTCAGGTCAAGGACTTGACCCCTGACCCCTGATCCCAGATAGACTCAGAGGTGGTTAAAGATGCAGCCCCTTAAGTCAGCAGCAGCTGAGGGACCGAGCAGAGCGTTTCTGTCAGTAAAGAGTGCCAGGAGATCTCCTTGTGTTTTGTCTACATCTGTCCAGCACAGAGGCCTCCAAGGACGTTGGGAGAGTCCAAAACTCTTTCCTCCAAGCCCTGCCTTGAAGAAAAATGGCCCTTGGTTTCAGATTCTGACTCTGCTTTACAGGGGATCAAAGGATACGCTTGTTCATTCATCATTTAAGCAAGGAAATCTGAGAACGTTCTCTAGACCGGCTCACTATCCTGAGAGAAACTCAATTTCAGGGGTGCAGATAGAGCCTCAAATCAACCACATGGCTCTCAGCTACACTGTTTGACTTTGAAAAGTGTTTGAGTTACGCAGACAAAACTGTCCTGGAAGGATGGGGCAGAATAGCACTCTGCTGAGCCAACCTGGCCTGCGGTAGCTCCTGTGGCCACACCACCGCTGCCACATCTAGGAGTGCACTTCATCACTCCAAACTCTGAAAAGAGCCCCTGTGAGCCTGCCTTCCCCTCAGCTACCTCACACCTTCCTCAAGGGAGCTCACATCTTAACAGGCAGTAAATAATTTTCAAGAGTCTCCTCACAGACTGCGGCACAGGGGAAAAAAGGGGAAGGTGCAGTCCCCATGTGGCCTCAGGAACAGAGGTAACACTCAGACTTCCTGCCAGGGGAGGAGGCTCCATGCAGTGCACCCAGGAGAAGGAAGAAGTCAGCATGGCCTGGAGCTGACAGCAGGTGTTCCTTCACCTGTGTGTCCAGACAGCCAGCCACTGGACAGCTACAGGGAGGCTAACTCCGGCATAAACCTGTCACTGAGCACACAACTGTGTGTCGCCCAGCAGAATGCTCTTTGTATATCAATGTAGAACCGCAGACTTCACTTTAAAATGCCTTCATTAAGAATTTATTTGAGAAGAAAGAGGAGGAGAAGGAGAAGGGTATGGTGGTGGCGCACACCTTTAGCCCCAGCCCTCAGGAGGCAGAGGCAGGTGGATCTCTGAGTTCGAGGCCAGCCTGATCCACAAAGTGAGTTCCAGGACAGGCTCCAAAGCTACACAGAGAAACCCTGTCTGAAAAAACCAAGAAAAAGAATTGTGCTTCTTTAAAAGTAATTATATT
>JAQHUG010000088.1:6394617-6420286 GCA_028555095.1 Dicrostonyx torquatus | reverse complement strand
CCCAGAATGTGTGGGATCTGGTCCCACCCCTCATCTGCCATATGGTGGTGTGGGCAGAGTAGAGATACCCCCTTGTCACCTGTGGCAGATGGGAGAGCTGGCCCTGAGATCATAAGAGTGGGAGAGCTGTCGCTACCTCTCACAGACAAGAGAACTGGCCCTATACCCCCTGCTCATCTCTGCATGGGATGAACTAGCCACACACTCACATTCTGGGATGGGTTCATCTGCTCCCCTGTCAATAGCATCAGCTCTATTGTGCCGTCCAGGCAAGGACCCTCTTTCCTGAGTGCTTCAGCTAGTAAGGGGCAGGACCAGTTCTCCCTGAGGTTGCAGTCAGTGAGGGGGAGGGGCCAACTCTGTACAGCCCTGTCCTCTTGGTCTTCGATGGTATCAAGAGCCATGAACAGTTCCATACCACTTTCATCTCTTCAGAGATGCCTCTGTCCACAGGACCTGAACCGTTCTCTCCCCCCAACACACCACACCACACATTTGCTCCCCACAATAGTGCTCCTCTGTCCAGAGCTGCAAGGCATCAGGCAGCCCATGTTTTCTCCTCAGAACCCAGGGAAGACCACCCCTGGCCTGCGTGCGGGTCTCCTGTCATGGTACTGGGCAGGACCCTGTTGCCTGTGTGTGGGTCTGATTGTCCCACTCAGTCTATGATGGAAGCTAGGCAGCGGGGAATATTTCTAAGCCCTCACTGGTCTTGAACTTGAAAAGAAAACCTGAGGGCACTTTTCTCGTGGAAATCACACCATATTTTGTCTTTACATTGCTTAATTTCAACTGTTTCAGCTTCCAAAGTCAACCACTTGCAGGCAAAACCAGTGGGGGGGGGGCTGGAGAGATGGCTCAGTGGTTAAGAGCACTGACTGTTCTTCCAGAGGACCCAGGTTCAATTCCCAGCACTCACATGGCAGCTCACAACTGTCTGTAATCCTAGGACCCAACACTCATGGCAAAACACCAATGCACATAAAACATAAATAAATAAATATTTTTTTAAAAAAAAACCAGTGTGGGGTTGTTCAATGCTGTAGTTGACTGCGACCTGGAGAGCTTTGCCGAGAAGCATCACCTAATTCATCACTAGTACGGATCCAATAACTTCCTTGCAGAGAATGGGAAAATGGTTTCCTTTTTCCCCTTTTGCTGCATACAAAGGCTGTTGCAGAATACAGCAATCTTTCCCCATGTGGAGACTGCTCCTTTAATCGTGTTTGATGGGAAACTGCGTGCTCGTCCCTGTGCCTAACTCCAAAGCCATGGGATGCCCCCATTCTCTCCAAGTTCAGGTTAGCGCTGCCTCTTGTGGGTTGCCAACTCCATTTTCTTCTTAAAAGAGAAAAGGTGAAGAATTCATTCTGCGGGACTCTAAAGAGCTTAAGGAAAGAGTCTTCTGGCCATCTGGAGGAAGTGGAAATTTCAATCCAGCTTCCAGTGCTGATGCATGGAGTACTCCCCACTTTCAACAACCTTGCGTGGGCATTTCCTGCATATTCCTACCAGGGGAATGTTCAGCCTAGGAAGAATATACAGAGGTGTAGCAAGCAATAGAGCCAGCCCTGAAAGAGTTCAGCTGCTCCGGGGGGGAGATACGTGCTGGCCATGCTATGTTCTACCTAAGAGCAACAAGCTCTTACACTAATCTCTGAGGGTCTGCTCAGCTAAACTGGTGCCGTAAAATCTTTCTCCTCCATGGAAATAAGAATCCAGGAGCCACAAGCCCCTTCTCCATTGTTCCCTGTTCCCATAGTGCAGTAGCTAGTTCCCTGCCAGCAGGACCCTTGTCTCCTCCATGGCATCAGAGGACGGCCATCCTTTGGACATCTTCCACATTATGTTTTTCAAGCTGATATTCCTAAGGGAAGGTGAAAAATTAATGAGTTTTCCTACGTGTAAATGGAAATGAGGAAACAAGACAACACAATGGGACCCCTGCTGGTGAGTCTCACTGTGAGGAATCATTTGGCCTGGTTAGCTTCGTTGCCAGGGCGCCCAATTCCAGTTTCATGTGTTAGTAGCTTGAGGGCTTCCATTAGGCTCACCTGTCAGGTTTATTCTTCACATGATTTTCCTTCTTAATGAGGAAAAGCAAGCTGGAAAATGCCACAATGCTGTGTGAGTTGTGATCCCCTGAGAACTGCATGCTCATTGATTGCAGGGAGCCATCTATCATGAAGTGAGTACACAATTCATTGTTAATGCACAGAATCTGTGTAGATTTTTAAAAATCGTTCACATTTCCAAGGGCTTCCAGATTCACTGGGGGATACCTACAGCAAGTCTGATCACGTTACAGCTATTCGTCCCGGAGCTCTGCCAGTCATTCGCCATGTTCTCACAGTCATCAGAACTGATGTGATTGCTGAAGTCCAGTGTTCTCCTCTGCTCTCGGTGGCTTGTTGTAAATGGGGAGAGGTGTGGGTTGTATTCCCGGCACCCAGCTCCCAGCCCCCAGCCGCCGGCCCACTCAGCCTCTGGTTGCTTGCTTATGCCCGAAATAACCACATGACAATTATATTCATCTAAACTCTGCCTGGCTCATCATCACCAGCCTCTTCTTGGCTAGCCCTCACATCATAAACTAACCCATTATAAAAGTCTGTATGTCACCATGAGGTGGTGACTTACCGGAAAAGCCTAACCTGCATCCATCTGTGGCGGGAGCCTCATGGTGTCCCACTTCCTTTCTTCTACTCCGCCCACCTAAGGGCTGACCTATCTTACAAGCCAGGCAGTTTCTTTATTCAACCAATGAGAGTAATACAAAATACAGGAGAACACTCCCACGTCGGTGGCTGTAATAAACACCATGGCCAAAAGCAACTTGAGGAGGAGAGGGTTTGTTTGGTTTACATTTCCAGATCACAGTCCATCCCTGAGGGAACACAAGGCAGGAACTGAAGCAGAAGCCGCAGAGGAACGCTGCTCCCTGGCTTGCACCCCATTGTTTGCTCAGTTTTTCTTATACCACCCAGGACCACCTGCCAAGGGGTGGTACCACCCCCCAGTTGGCTAGGTCCTTCCATAGCAATTATTAATCAAGAAAATATCTCCCATAGACTTGCCCATAAACTCTGACGGAGGCATTTTCTCAATTGAGATTTTCTCTTCCCAGATATGTCAAGCTGACAGAAAACTGACAGCATCTTTAACATGACTCTGAATGCTGTTTGCTAGATTTTTTTTCCTACTGGTCAACCTTAAGGTGAAAACCCAGAGACCCTATGCCTTCAACAGTCAGCAGGATCTAGAGGTAACTTCATCTGCACAACAGCTGTCTTGAGTATGTGTCACCCCCAGCACATAAAAGTTGGCTGTCTGTGATCATTAGTTCTTGATCCACGCTATTAATTATGAGGCAGATGGGAGCGCTCAGGAAGGAGACGGAAATACTTTAATATGTGGTGGGATTTCCTCTTAATTTACGATGCCACTTCATTTTCTCTGTATTCCGTTTCTGCCAGCTCACTTAACCTTTGCATGACTTTGTCTTGGAAGGCAATTCCCAACTTTGAAAATTATATGTACACATGGACCAGTATTGGCAAACAACCTCCCCCCCTCCCGGTCCTCCATATTGAGATCTTTCTCCAACGTCCTTGCCAAGAAACTTGTTGTTGGCAATTAGAGACAGCCAATGGTGGGTTTTTAAGAGCCTGTTCTCATAGGATTGGGAGAATGCAAGCTAGCTGCACATTGCAGGCCAGGCTCTTGGGTGGCTGATGCTGGAATGCAGATGGGAGTGCATGAGTGTGCGGAGAGAGTCGCAGAATTAGGCACGAGGGCACACCAAACTCTAATCAGGCCCAAGTCAGTGCTCCCTAGGAGCTCCTGAATTTACCAGTCTTGCAAAGTTGTCCCGGGGGAAAGTGAGGGGCCAGGGCGAAGGCTGCTGGGAGCATCCAACAGTGACTCCAGTTCAGTAGCTGTCGTCAGTATTAGTTTCTGCTGGGCCAGGGACTCAGCTGTGAGCCGTTGACAATTATTATCCCCAGCCACTATGCAGCCAAGGATGCTGAGTCCTCAGGGTATGGGGAGCCACAACGACTGCTGGGAGCTGACCACATATGCTCTCCTTGGTCAAGGTCCCCTCCTTCTGTCTAGTCATAAGTCCAACCCTTCTTGCTCTGTTACTTAGCTAAGAATATGGCCAAGTGATTGTTGGGTCAGGATATACCCTCCTCCTAAAAACGTGAGAATGTCTTTGAAGGTCCACATTTAACGGTGGGTGAGTTTTTGCATTCAAAATGCAACTGGATTTACCAAATGCTGCTGTATCAAGAACATCTCAGGGCACACTGTAGTATAAGGCCAGTGCACATTCATGCCCATGGTGCCCTTCACTGACTTCTTCTTTGAGAAGCAGCAGCTTCTGTTGGGGCCAAACATGCCTTTCTTGGGAAGTGGCTTATGGCCTAGACCTTGGGAAGCTACCACTCTTGACTGACCATAATTGTCAGACTAGCACTAGGAAACTCAGCTTCCCTTCTTTTTAAACTATTGAAAAATCATACTTTCCTACCATAGACGTAAAAGCACGGTGGGTCACTTCTTCCGAGACTGCCTAGAGCTGGGACGTGATCCAGGCTAGCTTTCTATTCTGTAAGGTCTGTGGCCCCAAAGGAAGTAACTTACACTGTCTGTGCCCCAGTTTTCTCAACTTCAGAGGTGTTTTGTGGGATGGGGTTAATAACCTTGCACATGGGAGTGAGTCCTGTCACAGAAAGCAAACGCTAGAAGTAAACATTGTGCTCACCTTGGGGTCCTTATGATCATCTCGCATCCTATAGATGCCAAAGGGCTTGCCAGCGACGGCCTAGAAGGAGGAGGACAGGATCAGGGCCAGCATGCAGCCTTCTTGTCTCCTGAGCTTGCATCTAATCCTGACCCTGCACACATACTCATGACGCTGCACGGGGGAACTGCACATGCAGCTCGGTCCCATGAAGCCTTTGAGAAAGATAGTAGTGTTTGTCAGGGCTTGGAGCCGGTGCACTGGAAGCAAAGTACTCTTCAGATCTGAAAGACTATTGTTTAAAAACTGTTACCTAAGTCATTATGCTAAAAACCTACCTTGGGATCCAGGAGAGAGGGGAGAAGTAGTTCGTTGGGTGTTGCTAATGCAATTACTGAGTACACACAGCCATCTGGGTATGCAGCTGTCACAGAGAAGATGGAGGATGGGGGCAGGGAGAAATAGAGCCTTTTAAAAAGCAAATTACTATGCCATGTATTTTATATTATTTCCTGCCCTGTGTCTTTAATCAGTCGAAATTGAGAGCTCTCGTAATTGCCTAGAATCAGTGGATAAGCTCTCGGTGCGCTCAAGTGCTGCAGGGCGTGCAGTTTCTCTACCCTTTGGTAGGTATTCATTTCCAAAATTTCATTACCAACCCACATGTGAGTCATTCCCTCCCATGCAGTCCACTTAAAACATCCACCAGGAGGGAACCCAGAAAGGGCTGAGCCTATTCATTTAGTATGTTGTGACTTGTCCAAGTGACACAGGAGAAGAGGGCCCAGCAGGGCCCCTCTAAGGAAGCCAGCAGAAGCTATGGGGACACCTGATCCTCACCCACCACCCTTCTCAGGAGGTACCCTTAGACTTTGTTGTATGCTTCCCGTGGAGTCTGGGGAATCAGAGAGACAGGACCATTAGCGAGGGAGAATGGGAGAAGCTCCTTCACAGATGATAAAAGTCAAGACTGGGGATTATCAAGAAGCATCCCCTAGGCCATGTGCAAGCCTTTGGTAGGTAGAGCAGACTCAGGGCTGGAGAAGTCACTCAGTGTGTAAGAGGACTGACCACAGAAGTCTGATGTTCTGGTTAATTTTGTTGTCCGCTTGACACACCCGGAAAGAGGGGACCTCAGCCGAAAATGTGCCTCCATCAGACTGGCCTGTAGGTATGTCTGTGAGACGCTTTCTTAATTGCTAGTTGATGTAGGATGGCCAAGGCTACTGTGGCAAGTGGGTTTGAGCTGTATAAGAAAGGGAGTTGAATAAGCCAGGGCGAGGTAAGCCGGTGAGAAGCCTTTTTCTGTGGTTATTGCTCCCAATGTCTGGCTTGGTTTCCCTTGATGATGAATCACAGGCTGTAAGATAAACCATTCCTCCCCAAGTTGCTTTTAGGTTTTATCAAAATGACTGGACTAGAATACTTGAGGACCCGAGTTCTGACCCCAGAACCCATCTGAAAAGCTGTGGCTGTACCCCCAGCAGGAACAGGAGGACGGGCAGGGCTTGCTGAGCACCAGCCTAGCTCCAGGTTTAGAGAGACAGAGGGTGACGGAGCGGAATACCTGATGTCCTCTTCTGACTCCCTCACAAACACACAGGCACATGCAGAGATGCATGCACCCTTCCCTAACATACATCACACTAACACACCCATTCTCTTGCCCAAAGATACACACACCTGCTGTAGAGTATTATTTGTGTGTGTGTGTGTGTGTGTGTGTGTGTTTGTTTTTGTTTTTTTCGAGACAGGGTTTCTCTGTAGCTTTTGGAGCCTGTCCTGGAACTAGCTCTTGTAGACCAGGCTGGCCTCGATCTCACAGAGATCCACCTGCCCCTGCCTCCCGAGTGCTGGGATTAAAGGCGTGCGCCACCACCGCCCGGCTTTGTAGAGTATTATTTTAAGGTGTGTCACTTTTGCTTATGCTCTGCAATGTTTGTTTAATGATGCAAAGATGTGTTTGGTTAAATGAAATTCACTTACAGTCAGGAGCCTGAGTCAGCAAACAGCTGACAGGAAGTTGCGGGGAGAAGGTGGAGAAGGGTTTATAAGGAGGGGCAAGGAGAGGCGCAAGGACTTCTAGGGGGACGTGAGGAGGTGAGCTAGGTGAGCTGCTTGCTATTCAGCCTCTCTGGGAAGCAGGATTCTACCTCAACCTTTGAATCTTGAGTTCTTTAGAAGGACAGAGACTTAGAGAAGTTCCTGTTGTCGCTTTGAAGAAGTCGGTGCCTGAGGGAACAGAGTTTCCTCAGGCTGCAGCTCTGGCTGCTGCATCTCTGCTGATAGCACCGGGAGTGGCAGTTGCTGACTAGGACAGCCGTAGCTTAAAAGGCAGCAACAACTAAAAACGAAAACAACATAAGCCTGGGTACATGTGTGCACGCATGTGTACTCCACACACCCACACCCACTAAAACAAAATAAAATGGAAACCTGGGTCTAGCTTTGTTCTTGCTACCAAAGTCACAGACACACCTAGACCTTTGTCTCTGTCTCAGGGTTCCTGTTGCTGTGCAGAGACCCCATGACCACAGCAACTCTTATAAAGGAAAACATTTAATGGGGTGGCTTAAAGTTTCAGAGTTTCAGTCCATTATCATCATGATGGGACATGTGGCATGCAGGCAGACATGGTGCTGGAGCTGAGAGTCCTCCATCTTGATAGCTGGCAACAGGAAGTGAACTGAGACACTGGGCAAGGCTTGAGCATATATGAGACCTCAAAGCCCGCACTCAATGACACACTTCCTCCTACAAGGTCACACCTACTCCAACAAAGCCACACCTCCTAATAGTGCCACTCCCTGAGCTTATGGCAACCAATAATACACCAGTCTCTGGTGATTCTAAATATAGTGAATTGATAATGGAGATTGAATATCACTCATGCACGTCCCAACTCAAGGTTGATAAGAAGACCTCAGTTAATGGAAACCTGCTTGCTGTCCCTCCTGCCTGCCCCACCTTCCTCAGCAAAAGGCTTCCAAACTTCACACTGCCTCACAGTCCACGATAGCTACCAAAATTCCAACCAGCGACTGACTCCATTCTAGCCAGAATCAAAACAAAGAATATGGAAGCAGGTAGATGTGTTTTCCAGCAGAGCCAGCCCTGTTTCAAACTGTTTTCCAAGAAGTCCCAAAAAGAGGCTTTCAATTACAGCCACTGGTGACTCCTAACAGTAAGGGAAATGAGAAACACATGGACATCTAGAGAGGAGAAAATGGGGTTTTGGCAGACAGGCTACCAAAGTCCTTGGACATATTTTGCCTCTTAGAAGTATCTCGGCAACCCTCTCGACCTTAGACTTTGTGACAGTAAAGATTCAGCCCCAGCCCTGTCTAGCAGCACCCAGTGCACCTTGAGAAATATAGAGGAACCAGTCAAGTTAGAATCACTACTTCAGTCTGGCCCAAAGCTCCACTGTGTTTTGAGACATGGACAAAAGGGTCAGTGGTTTAGCTGGGGGAGGAACTGGAGAGGTGGCTTCAAGGCTGCACAGTGACTATCCCGAATACATTTCACCCAGAACTTTCAGCAAAGACCCACCGGCCACAGTAGAAAAACGGGAGAAAATGGAAGCGCATTGCACAAATCTGGTTAATCCCAGTCAACTTGAACCAAGAGCATACTGGAAGGTAGAAGGAGTGGGATTTGGGGGGAATCTGGAGGACCATTGGCTACAGAGACAGGAAAGACAGGAAAGGATCCCAAGTTTACATGGTGAGAAGATGGAGATGGTTCCATTGTAACTAACAGGGAAAGAGATGGAGCAAGGAATTTTCACAGAACCAGAATAGAACAGCCTAGAAGAAGAGGAAGAACCCTAAATCCAGCCAACAGATCGCTGGAGGTCCTTCTTCCCACTGGTGATATGCGTGCGGGCAATCCGCATTCTTGGCTGAATTGTTTCTGTTCCAGACAAAACAGAAGAGAAGAGCATGGGAGAGCAAGCCATCTAAAGCAAATGCGCTTTCCTAGAGCTCCCACGGAAGTGGGGGCAGGGGTGCCATGCTGAGCAGGTCATACTGCAAGGCTCTGTGATTACTCTGACCTCTGGGAGAACAAAAGCCAAATCCTCTTCTCTTCATTTCTGGTTTGAACGATCAGAGCTGCTGTTCTTTCCTCCTCCCTCCATTTCTTCTCCCCTCCACCCTGTTTAGGTACAGCAAAGCTGCAGAAAACAGTCGCATTTAGAATCTACCGTGGGGCTGCTCCGCCAACCCTGATGCTGTACAAAGATGGACAAAAACGTTTGGAAACATTAGAGAACTGAATTGTTCAGCTGAAGAGGACGTTTGGGGGCCACAGCACAGTCCCTAGCTCTCTGGATTACCTACACAACTCAGTTCTCCTGGCGTCATTTTGCTAATGGTTATTTTTGCCGGCATTTTTCCATCCAATTATTGTTTTATGGCTGTTTTACGCAGTTTCCGAAACAGGCACACATTTGATTTATGCAGTGGAACGTAACATCAGTCCTTGCGTCAATTATGAGTCAGAAATCCATATGGGGATGCTTAAGACAAATTTTCATTGTCAATTAGTCTTTGAAAACAGAGAAGATTTAAAAATCTTGAGTCCTAAGAGATCTACAGTAAGCTCCGGGAAGACATTTTAGGAATAACAATATGTAGCTGCTTTCCTTTGTCCATTACCAATTCCACCTCTTCCTCACAAAAATCTTGCTTTTATTAACATGTTTCACTAATATGCTGCTGTCTGTTTTTTATCCCATATTAAATTACAACCTGATGGGCTTGTCTTATTAAGACTTTTAAAAGCACTGGCAAAATTCAATAATATTGGAAATAATAAGATATAACAACCCAGATAAGATAATAAAGCAGGAAACAAGCAAAATACCCAGAATGCCAAGCTCCACCCTTCCCAGGATCTACAGTTTTAGTGATTCATAATTCATTTCTACAACCGTGTCTGTATCTTCAAGAATGCGTTGCTGCTTTGCTTCCGGTTCCTTTCTGCTTTCTTAGAATTTCGGAATTGCATATTGTGGCAGAGAAGCAGTTCCTGGCTTGTGCCTTTGCCAGTTGAGCCCACCATTAGTTATCCTTGTTGTCACCGAAGAACTTTAAATGCTTGAGGACGTAATTGTCCCCACCTCATTAACTTTCTAATGAGTAAAGTATCACTGCTAACGCATCGAGATGTCTAGGCAGCTTTTTATCTAAACAGATAAAATCGTGGGTTAGGCCTTGTGCCCGTTCACACCCCAGTCAAACCTCAGAGCATGAGGACTTGGGGAGAGGCATCCCTCCGGGCCACCAGCGTATTTGTCAGACTGTGCAGCCCACATCTGTTACAGCTGGAGGGAAACCTAGAGGTTTGCAGATCTGTCTGGAGCCCTGAGATCTCTAGTCTGGATCTCTGATGTTCCTCTGGGTATTGCTGAATATGAGATCTTTGTTTCCCGGATCCCATCATCTCCTGAACTTTCTAAGTCAGTAATCTCTGATCTGCTGATGTAACATTTCATTTAATAGGTGAGTTTATGAGTCAGAAACATACACTCTTTCAAGAGTTTTGAATGACATTTCTCAACACATTTTAAAAACACTCCAAGGTTGTAGTCTAAACACGGCCAAATACTTTTCCATAGACACACACCATGTAATCCTAGAAGCCAGCTGTATTCTGCATTCATGAGCCGGTTCCAACATCCAGCCAGAGAGCCAAGCCTATGTCCTCATGACTCCTAGGTTAGTGGAAAATGACATTCAGCTCATATCACTGTCAAGCATTTCAGCTCTCTCACAGTGTAAGGGCTCATTTCCAAAACACAGACATAAGCGATAGCCCACTGTGCGCTCCACCGAAGGCACAGGCTGATAATCAGCAAAAACATCACTTATCCAGAAAGCCAACTTTGTCATCTGATGCTATCTTAATTGAAACTGCTAGTCCTTCTCTAAGGCAAAGCCCTCGTCTTGTATCAGTAGTCATGAAAAACGCACGTAGCATAGGCTGAACCTTACTGGCTTCTTGAACCATAAAGGCTTCTTCTCTGCTCCCAGCCAGGCTAAAGTCTGTGACCACCAACCAGGCATATCAGCAGCAAGCAGTCAATAATAATCTGCTGTAGAAGATGAGCAAAACAAAGACAAAAACAAAAGAAAACATGACTGTGCATTTTTAGTTGTTTTATTTGGCCTCTTTCTGTAGGTTTGCATCCCAATCCTGTAGCACACTGCACGTGAAGATGCAGTTTTCACTACACTTTCTTCACTCTGGGCTCTGAGTCCCCTGCCAAGGACCTCAGTTGTAGCTCTTAAAGGCTCTTCAATAGAAAGATATTGGATAGAGCCACACCCCCGATTCCTTAATTCTGACAAACCAGGGCACCTTAGAAAACCCTCAAGTAATGACTGCTTTACTTGTTCACAGACACTGCCTCCCATCGCTTTCCTGCTAACATGAAGGACACAGGAGGCTCAGAGTTTGTGTTTAATGAGGAAGTTGTTGCTTATGGTTGATTTCAATGATGGAAGCGACCTGGGAGTATACAGTTATTATCCTGGAGAGTATTTTTTTTAAAGTTATAAACTGATTGGCCCATTAGCTCAGCCTTCTTATTAACTCTTATAACTTATATTAACCCATTATTCTAGTATGTTAGCCACATGGCTTGGTACCTTTTTCAGCGGGGCAGGTCACATCTTCCTTCTTCGGTGTCTGGACAGGACTGGGGAGGAATGGACTTCCTCCTTTCCAGAATTCTCCTGTTCTCATTGACCCACCTCTACTTCCTGTCTGGTTGTCCCATCTATACTTCCTGCCTGGCTACTGGCCAATCAGCATTTATTTAAAACATAATTGACAGAATATAGACAATTGTCCCGCACCAATTTCCCCTCTTTTTTTTCTAAAAAAGAACAAAAGAAAACAAAACAACAACAACAACAAAAAAGAACATCCATAGTCCGTTTTTTTGGGAACATGGGCGTAGCTTTCCAGGCTACTTCCTGCTGGTTGGGGGGTGCTAATAATCTTATGGGGACCTAAAGAAAATTTAGAATTATGATCAACTCCTAACTGGAGTATCCTGTGAATCTTGATCATCTCAGGCAGCAGTCTTGAATCTGTTCTGGATGTAGAACTCAGATATCCAGGCCATTTGTTCCTACTGGAGAGATTTCTCAGGTGGTCTTCCTTGATCAAACCTGATTTTTCTTAACTCAGAATGAAACCACAGCCTCTCATTTCCTGTGAAAACAAAAGCAAAATCTTTTCTCCAAAGTAATATACCTTTTGACTTCAATTTTGAAGTCAAGGTATTTTCAAAATACCTATCTTGGATTAATTCAGCAGCATTTATAAACAAATATCTTTTAGCAACTGTTGCTCCTTCCTCATCATTCAAATAATTCAAAGAGAGCATAAAAACATACAGTATCAAGGTTCTCTGTGTATTTTTCATCTTTATGTGGCTTTATTTTAACCTCTAAATCTTTTATCTTTACTTTTACTTTTTGAGACAGGTTCTCTGTATATCTTTGGCTGTCCTGGAACTCCCTCTGTAGACCAGGCTGTCTTTGAACTCACAGAGATCCATTTGCCTCTGCCTTCTAAGTGCTGGGATTAAAGGTGTGCACCACCACACCTTGAACTCACCGAGGTCTCTCTGCCTCTGCTTCCAAAGCATTGGGATTAAAGGCGTGTGCTACCACACCTTGAACTCACAAAGGTCTGCCTGCCTCTGTCTTCCAAGTGTTGAGATTAAAGGTGTGTACCACCACACCCAACTACTCTCTTTATTTTTTATATATTAGCCTCCATATATTTTTAATACACTGTAAACCATTTAGAGGTTTTCTTCATCTTTGACTCTCTCTTTACTGTATATCTCTTATTTTTTTCTGACCACATGAGTCTTTAATTTGCTAAGCAATATGAGAGGAGTAAAGCCATGGCTCTGACGGCTGGATCCAGCCCATTCCTTAGCTCTCTGAAATTCCAGGCTCATGGCGGAGGTATGAGCTGGAGCCATGTTTATTGCCACAACTCTATGGTGTTTCAAGGTCCTTGCCAGCAAGCAAACAACACTCAAATGCTCTCTCTGTAGCCAGACCTCCTGCCTCAAAGAGAGTTTGCACTGGCAGGAACGCCCAAAAAACCCTCATTTTAAAGTGGTGATCAGCTTTTATCAGCACCATTTAAGTGTTTCGTGGCAGGACCTCTTAAAGAGCTGTAGGGTTTTGCAGCTAAAGCTGAGTCAGGAAGCCTCTCTTAAATGAGACACATTTGCCTCTAGCAAGCAGAGCAGACCCGAGAAATTGCTGCTACCAAGAAGCCATGCTTTATTCTTTTCTGCCCAGAATTACTTCCCAAGCTCTGTCAGGCTTATGTGGATGCAGTTGTCCACGTGGGCGCCATTTGTTGTTGGGGTTTCCTGTCCTGCCCAGTTTCCGCAATTATTAAGTCCCAAAGAAAATCACACAGAGGTCTACATAAGTTATAAACTGATTGGTCCATTAGCTCAGACTTCTTATTAACTCTTATATTAACCCATTATTCTTATCTGTGTTAGCCACATGGCTCAGTACCTTTTTCAGCAGGGCAGTCACATCTTCCTTCTTCGGTGTCCGGACAGGACTGGGGAGGAATCCTGGAGAGTTTTTGATTTTTTTGTTTTTGTTTTGGTAGGGGGGTTGCTTGTTTATTTTGGTTTTGTTTTTTACCTAGGAATCTTGATGATCGTGTCTAATAGGCTCTGGAGTCCAGCTGTAGCACGAATAATAAAAACCCAGAGATGATATTGGTGTTCGACCTGAAGATCAGAAAAGCAAAGCAGCCAACCACCAGAGAGACCTTTTACCTTTACTAATGCTCCGACCAACGGGGCAATCCTCAGATTGCCAAACCTCTGACTCCACACTCCTCTGAGTTCCTGTCTCTTCCCCTTTATATTCCTCTCTCTGCCCACCCATATTGCTCCTGTCTCCACCTCCCTAGTGCGGGATCCCAAGTGCTGAGATTACCTTTGTGTGAGCTCTGTTTCCATTTTAGGCAGACTCAATCTTGTATAGACCAGGGTGGCCTTGAACTCACAAAGATCCATCTGCCTCTGTCTCCCAAGCCCTGAAATTAAAGGTGTATTCCCCACTCTCTGGCCTGTATGACTGACTAGTGTGGCTGCTTTGCCCTCTGATCTTCAGCCAAGCTTTATTATTAAAATACAAATAATATACCACTATATCCAGTTTTCCACCTAGAAATCTTATTCCACCACTCTCTTCTCCAGGCTCAAGCTCCTGAGTAGTGAGGCAGGCCCTGTCACATCTACCTACTGAGAGGGGGCTGTGGCGAGAGTAGAGTGATCAACCAGGCCTCCCCCAAGCCCCCACCCTATCTTTTTAGGCTCCGACCACGATTGTCCATCACACAGTGTTTGTTTCTCCCAATCCAGGGCCCAATTACAGACCTCACAGTGCAGGGAACTTCTCTATTGGGCATTCCAATTGGTGGTATGCACAGTGTGTTCACGTGTTTTGGAAAGCCTTGTTCATTTCAACTAGACCTGGACATCCTTTTTAAAATACAAGATTCTCTATGGACTGGGGTACATACTGGAGGAAACCTTTACCAATTTTCTTATTTTCTGTCTTATTTCTGTTGACAAGTACATTCATTCCTATGACATCACCATTAAACCAGTACTCTGGCCACCATTAGATGATTTATATGCTAGACACTCTTTGTCTTTTACCATATATATTATGGCATAGATAGTCTTACTTCTCTGCTTATATAATCATTTTAATTTATTGTGGAACTAATATTCAGGAATATGAGTAAGCCTCCCAAGTCCACACAGTCTAAAAGACTGGGCAGGTACTCCAAAGTCAGTTCCATCTGCCAGTGGGGCCCTGTAGATCTAGGTGGCCTGCACTGCCATCTGGGACAATGGTGACATCCAGACCCAGGTGCTGCTGAGGATCTGATCATGTCTGGGTCCATGGTCCTACTGTAGCTGGCATCTGTGTTGAAGTCCAAGGCCTGTGTTGCCACCAGTGGTTACACAGAAGCTGGGGGTTGGGGCTGCAACCTGTGGCCTTGTTGATGCCTGGGTGCCATGCCACCACAAGAGCCATCCTGATCTGAGTGGCCTGTGCTTCCACTCAGAGCCAGATGTCATCTGGGCCCAAGCTATTGGGCACTATGTCTGGGTCCATGGTCCCGGTGCAACTGAGGTCTGTTTTGATGTCTGTGACTCCTGTCACCTCAGAGGACTATAGAAACCATTCATGATGAAATCAGAGGAACATGCTGAACCATCCCTGCCCTACGCTGGACACTGCAGCAAGAGAGTTGGCACCAACTCTCATGGTAGAACTGACCCCCTGCCCTTGGGAGAAACGGCCCCAACCCTCCCTCACCACAGCTGGCGAGACCAACCCTTGGCATGAGTGTAGGGGATCTGGCTCCACTCCTCACCTAAAGAGGAGCAGGCCTAGTGGGTTAGCTCTGGACTGACTACCACCCAGGCCCATAGGTGGGCAGAGGGTTGGCCCACCCTATCATCTACCACATCTAGGACCTGCTAGTGCCTGTGAAGGGACTGGTCCTGAGGAACAATACCTACAGCATCTCTGAGTGGCCTTGACTCAATGAGGACCCAGGGTTGATGGTGTACGAGAAGCTTTAACTCAATGAGGACCCAGGGTTGATGGTGTACGAGAAGCCTTGAACCAGACCAGTGTGTGTGTGTGAGAGAGAAGCTTCCACTTTAAACTCTTTTTTAGTTGAGAAAACAGTTTAGTGTGCATTTTTGTTTGGTTTTTGGGTTCTCTTCCTTTTAAGAATCTTAGTTGAATCATAGAAATCTTGAGGTCAGGATCAGTGGGTCCTGCTGAGCTTCTTTATACACAAGTTTAACCTAGAGGAAGCTTTCTCTGCTGCAGAAGCACAGATGTAATAATTGGAACTATTACAAATTATGTGATTGCCTGGGGCGGGTGGTGGCGCACATCTTTAATCCCAATACTAGGGAGGCAGAGGCAGGTGGAACTCCAAGTTTGAAGCCAGCCCTGGTCTACAGAGCAAGTTCCAAGACAGCCAGGACTACACAGAGAAACCCTGTCTTAAAGTAACCAAAAACCAATCCAACAAACAAGCAAATTATGTTGTTGAATGTATTAGTCTTTTTGCTTTTGAAATGTTTGGTGTCCTGAATTGGTTTGTAATTTGCTGTATTTGCTGAATCAAGTATTGTCGTTTCCCAAAGCACAACCTACAGACTGTCTATTAGAACCAGCTGGTAGAATTCTTTGAGAACAATGAAAATCCCACCAAATACCAAGGTACACACTTGTAATCCTATCATCCAAGTGGATGCCATAGGAGAACTGCAAGTATAGGCCCAGATTGAACTACACAGCAAGACCCTGTCTTAGAAAACCAAAACCCAAAAATAAAGAGAAGGAAGAAGAAGAAGAGGAGAAGGAGGGGAGGAAGAGGAAGAGGGGAGGAGGAGATATCTCAGATTCGCCTGAGCCCTACTGGATATCATAAATCAATCACTTTGTGTGGGAGGGTAATGGATCTTAGGGGCTTACAGATTCATGATATTTGTTTATACGAGATGTTTTGACTTTGTACATGTGTGTGCACTGTGAGTGTGCCTGGTGCCCACAGAGACCAAAAGAGAATGTCAGATCCACTGGAACTGTGTTTAAGGATGGTTGTGAACCACCATGTAAGTGCTGGTAACTGAACCCAAGTTCTCTGAAAGAGCAGCCAATGCTCTTAACCGCTGAACCATCTCTCTAGGACCCTGGGAGCCCAATTTCACATCTTATTCCAGACTGCCCAACTCAGAGCTTGTCTCTTGTCCCTGAATTTTTAGAAAATGTGTCTAGTGCCTATTTTATAAGCGTCATGATTAACGAGGCAATGTGTATAAAATTGCTTTGCTCTCTCACACCAAGGTTCCATTTAGTGTACAAAGCAACCTCTTATTGTATTAGCAGTTAAGTGGCTTCTTTTGGCAAACCCAGAATTCAGCTGTGATGTTTTCCGGCAGGTAAGGTTCACTGCAGTCAGTCAGGAAAGGGAACGAAGGTGCACACATGCAAGTGTCCCCAAGTTCTCAACCTTATGGTGCAGTTTCCCTCTAGAAAAGTGATTCTCAACTTGTGGGTTGCAACCCATTCAAGGGTTGCATATCAGATATCTACACTACTATTCATAATGGTTAGCAAAACTACAGTTATGGAGTAGCAATGAAACCATTTTATGGTTGGGGTGTCACCACAACATGTGGAACTGTATTAAAGGGCTATAGTGTTAGGAAAGTTGAGAACCACTGGTCTAGAAGGATCATTTTTCCTTCTTCTCTGGTGGTGGGATGATGGCTAAGCTAGTGGGAAAGACAGGAGCAGAGCAGTGATAATGTCCTCGCTCTGTGTGGTTTGAACAGAGACCGGTTTCCCCAGGCAGTGACCAGTCACACCCAGCTACCCTATGAAGTCAGATGTTCCTGGGCATAGACATTCCTCGGGAAGTTTTGTTTTCTGAACAGATTCTCACATTTTCTTTGCTTGCTGTGGAACTAATAAGATCTCCTACTGTGGCATGTGCACATCCTGCTGCCTTGCTCTTGCCCAGCAGGCTCCCTTGTGTGCAAGCCCCTGGCTAGCTCACAATCACTGAAGGCAAACAGCGCCTTGGTTAAGATGCAATGACCTCCTGCATAGAGAAAAGACCTGTCCTGCCAAGTCCTCTCCCAATCTGACTTTTAAATATGTCATGGTTCTTTTCTTCAGCACAACCACGAGAGCTTGATTCTACTTTGGAGCTCACGCGGTGCTCTGGAATATTCCAAAGACAGTGGGAAGTAGGAATGATTTCATAAAGTCATCCATCCTAGAAGGGAACACCCATCATCTGTAGCACAACAGTTGGCACTCCATGGCTCTGCGTGCTCCGTGGCCCTGTGTGCTCCGTGGCCCTGCATGTTTCATGGCATTGTGCATTATGTATTTTGCAACTGCTTCTGTGTTTTAGTTCATTCAGTCCTCACAGCAAGTCAGAGAGCTGGTATCCATCTGCATCTGTGTCACAGAAGGGATTGGGACACAAGAGTAGGTTAAAGCTAGTCATGGTCAGAAGAACAGTTTACCTGTTACAGGGAGCACGGGCCCTTTGTTCTGTCCCACCCAGCTAGCTTACGCCTGAAATAATCACACAGAAATTATATTGATTAAATCACTGCCTGGCCAGTTATCTCTAGCCTCTTCTTTGCCAACTCTCACATCCTTATCTAACCCATTTCCACAAATCTGTGTAACACCACAAGGTCATCTCAGGCAGGAGCTTCATGGTCTCTCTCTGTCTGTCTGTCTGTCTGTCTCTCTCTCTCTCTCTCTCTGCCCTTCTTCCCAGCATTCAGTTCTGTCTATTCCACCTACCTAAGTGCTGCCCTATCAAAAGGCCAAGGCAGTTTCTTTATTCAACCAATGAAAGCAACACATAGACAGAAGAACCTCCTACACCATTTACCCACCATGTCAGACTCCAGAGCTTTTCCTTCAACCATGTGATAGATTAGGGTGCTTCTGTGGAAACAAAACAATGTGACATTGACACCTACTTAGTGCTGGCTGTGTGCTCGACAAGTTGGGTACACTTTACGGGTAGTAATTCACCCAATCGGGTATCTAATAAACCATTATTTTGTAGAACGAAATAGGTTAAGCAATTCACCTAAAGTGTCTCAAGTAGGAAGTGGAAGACCCATATCCTAAAGAGAGTTTGCTCTGCCAGTCAGTGCCCGCCTCCTGAGTTGTTGTGCCCTAATAGCTGTAAATGGATGGTCTAGAATAGAAGTTTGAGCTGATTAAAATGGACGTTAGAGTTCAAGGTAAGAGTGGGTGGAGGAGTGGGGTGTCAGGGTGGGAAGGGTAGCTGGGGGCTCAGGGATGGGGATAAGGGAAGAGGAGAGCTTTTGCAGCCATGGCATAGAGAAGGGCCAGTTTACACGCAGCCCTTTCTCTTGAGCACGTTGGAGGACCAGGACTCCAACCCTGGAGGGCGCTGTGAGGCTGGGACTGGATGAGGTGGAGCTATCAGGCTGCACAGAGGATCAGAGCAATCAGCAAAGGGTCAATTGTACAACCAGAAACCACAAAGAAAACGTGACAATTAGCAGATCCAACTAAGAGAGACAATGGGTTCCAACGCGAGAAAACTACGAGGGTAGCAGGATAGCCGAGGGAAGACAGCCATGGGCTGGATTTTGTGGCTTTGGTGTGTAAAACGAGAAGTCACGGCATATGGACACAACATGGTCCTAAAGCCAGTGGAATGGGGGAGGAAAGGCTACCTCCTCCCATATCTCTCCTCAGACTTCAGTTCTTAGTCAATCATGGTGGGCCTGATTTCCTCCGAGCTCTTCCCCGTAGGGATAAAGAAGTTAATGGTCCCCAACACGGAGCTGACTAACATGTCCCTTTGCCCTCCACTCCGCCTACTCTGACAAAACACAGCCAGCCACCGAATTCATTGAAGGGTTCTGCCACAAGAGAGCCTTGCCTCTGAATATCGGCTTCCATAAAACTTGTCACACTTTGTTCTCTCTTAGCCAGTCTCCCTGGACACCCACATCGCCATCCTTATGTAAACAACGAGGCTTTGAAGCACCAGGAGCCCTGCAAGGTGGGGGAGAGATCAGAATGAGCTGCAGGCTCCCTGGTGTGAACTGGAGACTGGAAATCTCTCATAATCTCCATTTGTTTTTGTGGCTGTGAAAGTAACAAGTGTTCCTTGTAGAAAATACACGAACACTTCCAGAAAATAACCGTTTTCCCGCAGAGATAAGCAAACAAGACGCCTTGTTGAGAGCGGTTCCGGTTCCGCACACAGAGAGTCATGGAGAACGCGAGAGCGAGAGCCTTGTGGTGTGAGCCTTGTGCATCACATCATGTGCAGCTTTCTTTCCTCGTGGTGCTCATTTTGGCACAGATTGCAAGAGCATTCGCTGAAGCATTTTTAGTGACTGTCTACCGGACTGTCAAAGTTTCTTACTGCCTTCATAGTAGGCTGCCGGCTTGAAACTCGGCCTCCTCGGTTTCCTTTGTCTGCCTTGGGAAATTTAAGGTCTTGGTTCTGAGAACCCAAAGATTCTGCTAACTTAAGCCTGGGAAACAGAAAATCTGGGTTTGGCTTGAGCTATGCCACTAATTCCCTGAGCAGCTGCAGGCAATCCTGTCCCTCTGTGTAATGCCCCACATCTGTCGCGTTACACTGTCCTGTTTAAAACAGAACAGTATGGCAACGGAGAAGGTTCCACCTGGCAAGCCTTGGCCCTGAACTGCAGCCCAGCCCAGCGTGGAAAGAACTGGTCATTCCTATTGAGTGACAGGCACCACACCCTGTGCCAGCCATTGTGCAAAGCACAATGCTTGCAAAAAAAAAAAAAAAAAAACCTGACTCCTCCCAACATCCTAATATAGTAAGAATTATTATAATTTTTATGTGGCAGAAGAAAAAGCTGAGGCTCGTAGAGGTTAAATAGCCGAAGCTGAGCCAGTAAAGGGATACAGCCTCTGGAGACCTTGCTCTCCTTCTCCTAAGGAACGTGCTCTTCCCCCCAGGACTGGGCTCTGGCGCCATACCCGGCAAGAAAGCACTCAGCCTGCTGCTTTTCAACACTAATGGGCCTGTCCATTTCAGAAGCAGGTGGAAGATTGTCCAGGAGGCAAATCTGTTCAATATTCAAATCAAGGGAAGGAGTGAAAGCAGATGTGAGACAAGTGGTGGTGGTGGAGGGGAACGGGACACAACACGGACCTGTGGAATCGCGAGAGCAGGAGCCAATTTGAAGAGGAGAGCGCTCAGCCCTGGTCCTCACTCCCCTGTTGGAATAATTAAATTATAAAAACATGTGGCTCAGAGCATCTTCCTCATCCTGCCCCCACCTCAGCATGCACAGGGAAATGGTATTTTGAGTCGTGGTAACCACCCCACAGATTCAGGTCTATTTTTGTTTCTGTAGACACATCCATCCACGTCCCCTCCTCTCCCCATCCACTCTCTGCTGTGTGTCCCTCCCTCCCACACCCACACAACTGAGCTCATGCAGAGGCCTCAGAATAGAGAGCACTCCCTTTCCCGCCTCTCTGCCCCCAGGATGACTCACAGGTTGCACAGAGCAGCAAGATACAGGAGGGCTGGCCCCAAAGTACTGTCTCTTTACTTTGTTCTGCCCCTTCCCAGCCACCCAGAGTCAAGGGCTTGCATCTCAGCTCCCATCAGACCTGATATTATCTCTTTGACATCCAAGGGATGCTCAAGCATTCTAGAGGAGGATGGGGACAAGATGGTGGGCAGTGTGAGTCTGTCAGGAGGGTATGCGATCCAGTCCAACCGTCCCTAGGCCTGTATGGCTAATGAGCACTTGAAATATGGTCAGCCCAATACAGAAGTGTTATATTGTTAAACACCCTTCAGTTTTCAAACATTTCAAATACATGTGCCCATTTATTACACGTATACACTTGCATATGATAAATCTCAATAATATTTTTAATTGTCAGGATTATAATCTGTTGAGCACATCAGGTTAAGAAAAATATATTAAAATCAAGCCAGGCATAGCAGCACACATCTTTAAATCCAGCACTCTGGAAGCAGAGGCAAGAGGATCTCTGTGAGTTCAAAGCCAGCCTGGTTTACATAGAGACTTCCAGGATAGCCACAGCTACACAGAGAAACCCTGCCTCAAAAAAAAATATATATATATATATTAACAACTTTACCAATTTCTTCTCATTTCCATTATCTGAACACCAGGAAAATATTCAGCTGCACATAAGCCTCCTTTATCTCTGTGTGGCTGCGTTGGAATTAGCAACATTTTTGCCAACCTAAGTAGCCAGGCAGAACTTGGTCTACTGTTTCTGGAGGCCACTCAGACCTACATCACCAGCTCCCATTTCAATGGGTGAGTCATTAGAGATCCAGATGTGTTCAAAATGGCCGTCCCAGCATGCAACAGTTCTGGGGTGTTGTCTTTTTCATGATTTTTAAAAGTCTATCCTCCTACCCTCCCCGCCCCAGTCCTTTGCCGAGGCACATCAGGAGGGAAAGATACTCCCTCTACTTTCAAAAACTCATTGTCCTTCCAGAAGGATGTGTACCTCTCAGGTGTCCAGGTGTCCCTCCCTGCATTCCCCTCCCGCCTTACATCCTAAATCAGAAGCCTCCTTCCTAGGAAAAGTTATAAGAAAAGACTCCAAACCCAGTGGACCTGAATCAAGTCCCTTTCTGTAGTAGCTCTGGGTACCCCACATGAACCTCCTTTGGCCAATCCCATCATCCTCTGGCATACCGGATTGCAAGAAATGAGGGCACTGTCCATGAAAATGTGACAGTATATCTTTCTCCCGGGCTCTCCCTACCTGCGGCTCCTCAGAGAATCCTGTCTGGGTGTACACTGCAGCAGCTGGGACCTGAGGACCATTTAGACGGTGTAACCTCAGAATGTGACTGCCTCCGAACCACATCAGCATTCTTAGATATGAATCTTCACGGGTATGATGCCGTGTTTGGGGGATAGGATCTGGCGAGCTGGGCAGATAGACCTTATGAGTTCCCCCAAGTGAGTGGGGAGCACACTGAAGTTGTGGGGACACTGCTGGCTCAGCAGCTGGCTCAAAGCCCAGCCAGGGCCGCACTTTGCTCTCTCTCTCCTTCTAGTAACTCCATGCTTTGTTTCAAAATAACCAGTCCCTTCTCAGCTACAGGTCTGGAAAGTTCCCTTAGTCCCCCAAAAGACCCAGACCTGATCAATCAGACCCCAGCATCACCCTGACCAGAGTGATGAGTTCAGAACTGCAGCCAAAATAATTTTAGGAGGGAGCCATGCCTACTGACATGAGTTTCACAGTCAGACCTGGGAATGTGTCTCTTTGTTTCCTCCTTTCCTAAACTTGAGTGTGACAGAGCTCTCTTGGCTGCCGCTCTGCACTTGACAATGTGTCCCTGCAGCTGCCACCGAGCACTGCTGTGACAATGAAGAACAGTAACGGAGCACTTCAGAACAGAGAGGAGCCTCTGGGTGTCCGCAGCTGAGGCACCAAGGTCTGGGCTCCAGGGTGGGAGGATCTTTACTCAGGGGCAAGACAATGACCAAGCTTTTCTGAGTCAGGCCCAATGAAGGAGAAGAGGGGAAGGCAGGTAGAGAGGAGTTCAGGAAAGAACAAATACTTAGTGACCAAAACAGAATACTCAGCTAGAGAGAGAGGTTCGGTAAAACCTGAGAGTGTGAGTTCCCCTTTGGAACCTTCAAGAAAGTTACCTCCGCTGGAGACTTCGGGAATAGGTCTCCCCAAAGCAAAGTTTCCTGGCCTCCATCTGCACCTGCTATCGCCCAGCCTAATAGATGGGCCCTTTAACTCACCGTGGAAACGAATGTGTGTCCATCACATTTGAAGCAACTAGTCAGAGGCTCGTTAGTATCCCCTTCCCTCACAGGGACCCCACAAGGGCAAGAAACATGAGTTCGTACCATTGATCCTCTCTTCTTAATCCTATGATCCTACACAAGTCACCCTAATACCCAGATCAGTTCAAACTAGACCATGGCCAGGTATAGTGATGAATCCCTATGACCCCAGCATATGGGAGGCAGAAGCAGGATTACTGCAAGTCTGAGGCCAGCCTAGGCTACATAGTAATAGTGTCTCAGAAGGAAAGTGGGGAAGTGGGGAGGGTGGAAGGAAAGGAAGAAAGGAGAGACAGAGGGAGGGAGGGAGGGAGGAGGAAGGCAGGGAGGGAAGGAAGGAGGGAGAGGGATGGAGGGAGGAACACAGTGAAGAAAAGAGAAGGGGAAAGGAAAAGAAGAAAAAAGAATGAATCATAGAAAAATGGGTTTCAGTCACGTGATCTCCAGTCCTCTTTAGTTGTGACAGATGCCAAAAAATCCCTGTGGTACAAAGTGGGATGGAGGTATCAAGGCCTCTCTTGGCCTCTCTCCACAAAATACTAACCCTGGCACTGGCTTCACCTGCCTTCTGTCCTCCCCGTCCCCTGCATCTGGCACAGCACAGCGCTTGCCACTTACGGTCTTAGGAGTGGCTGCATCTACAGGGATGCGAGCATCTCTACCCTGGGCCAAGGTCATCCTGCTTCCTCCAGGATCAGGCCCCTTGATGAGACATGGGGTTTCCTTCTCAGGGACATGGGGACCTCCGGGCAGCAGACTTTCTTTCTCTTCACAGAGAGATGGAATATGGAGCCTCCTCACAAAGACTACTACCCACTCAGCGACGCTGGGATGAACTGCACTTCCCCAGCCTCCTGTGAGAGCCAGGATGGTGAAGATGGGACTCTGGCAGCCTGAACCTTTCTCTCCACAGCTAAGAGGCTGGGGAAGCTGCAAGTTGAAAGAGTTTTTGAAAGTTCTTGCCTGCTGGCCCAGGCCTCCACAGAGCTCGGAGAGGCTGGTTGTAACTGGGAAAGTTTAATAAGAGTTTTCTCTGATCCAGATCTCTATGAGGACAACTCCAAACAAAGCCACAGCTGAAGGCAGAACCTGAAAGATCCAGAATTGAGAAAGGGATTGGATGAGGCCTGTCCTCCAATTGTCAACAACCAGACTCTTGGGGCTTAGCCATTGCCTTAGACACTGCTCATGGCTATGGGGTCCATTGCCTGCCTCCTTAGCCTGGTGGCTGGACTGTCTCTGTTGTTTTTGTTATTTACTTCTAAGCATGTATCTGTGAAGTTAGGTCAAGTTCCCTTTTTTCACTGATTCATTCACTTTCTCAGCTTTATCTAAATATGTGTTCATAGCAGAGAACATGTGTTCATAACAGAGACACCCATAGCAGTCAGAAGGAACTCTGACTCAGGAACCAGAGAGAGGTAGATCTCTGTGATGTCAAGACCACAAAAAAAAGAAAAGGTAGATGAAATGGAGAACACAAATATTGTGCGATTCATTTATATGAATATGCATGCATGTAAAGGAAACAAATGCACACAGAATAGTGGGTGTTGGTTTTCAGGGACTTCGGGAGTGGAAGAGATGGGGAGTCAATATTTAATGGGTACAGAGTTTCAGGTATAGGGTGAGAAGTTCCAGAGAATAGTTATGCAATAATGAAAATACGTTTAATGGTACTGAACCATACATTTAAAATGGTTATATTATCATTTTTCATGTTATATGTATCTTTACCACAATTTAAACAATAATTTTAAAATTGTTCTTTATTTATTTTCTTTTTGTGTGCATGAGTGTTTTGCCTGCATGTATATATGTGTGTCGTGTGCATGCAGCGTCCAAGGAGAGCAGACATAGGTATTATGTCTGTGTGTGTATGTTTGTCATATGAATGCAGTGCCCAAGGAGACCAGAAGAGACTATCAGATCTCTTGATACTGACACCTGTGCACCACATGCATGCTTGCTGCCTCGGAAGCCAAAAGAGGGGGTCAGATCCCTTGGAACTGAAGCTATAGACCCCTAATGAACTGCTATGTGAGTGCTAGATATCTAACCAGGGTCCTCTGGAAGAGAAGTCAGTGTTCTTAACTATCGAACCACCTCTCCAGCTTCTAAACAATAAAAAATTAAAAGTAAAATGGTGATAGTAGATGAAGTCCACAGAAGACCAGTCTTTGCAAATCCCATTTCATGTGCCCCACTGTTCCAGTGGGAAGGCCACGGTGCCACCAGAGAAACATGGGCAGGCTGGTCGTTGGCCCTCTGAGGAAGGAGAACAAAGAAACAGTAAGAACATCCAAGATGTTACTGTAATGGTCTGTCCTGTCCCTTTAGGAGACAAGCCCTGCCCACTTCTTCCCCCATCCGCTAAGGCAAGCAGATCTTCCTTCTGCTTCCAGCCTGAGTCCTTTCTTTTCATTTCTCTCCCCACAAGGCAGCTTCTGCCT
>JAQHUG010000088.1:6352643-6382980 GCA_028555095.1 Dicrostonyx torquatus | reverse complement strand
TTTTTTTTTTTAGTTTAAAATTACTGAGTACTAATGACAGAGGACTTGCCTGATGTGTCCAAGGCTCTAGGTCCAATCCACAGTACCAGGAAAGCAGAAGGGGAGACTTCCTGTCATGGGTGGCAGAAGACAGACATGCACACCCCAGATGGAACACGATCATGGCTGACACAGAGCTGTCACCGTGGGACACCATCTACTGAGACTTTCATCATGATGAGTCTATGAGCTGCTGTTGTTGCCTATGATCCCACAATGGCTGGAAGAGGTCAGGTGCTCACCACAGCCACAAAGAATGGAGCTGGAATTGAATCCCATTGTTACAACCTTGGGAAAGGGCTGACAAACTCTGGGTCAAGAGCTCATCTATTTACCTCTAGATAGGAGTGGACCCAGCTGAAAGCACAGAGCACCCTGGATGTTCACTGTCTTATGCCTTTCTATCAGCCCCAGGCCCAGACTGTCTTTCTGCCAGTCAATGAGCCAGAAACCATTCCAAGAGCCTCTCAGGGCAATGCAGCTTGTTCAATCCCGCAAGGTGTAAAGGGTTTTTCTTTGGGGATAAACACCACAGTTCCGAGCTATTCTAGGAAGCTGCTTTCCACACCCATCCTCAGCCCACTCACCCATCATAGCTGCATGCCTGCTGCTCCAACTATAGGCAAAAATACATCACCTACCTACACAACAGCCGAGAGGGAAGGAGCCTTGTCTATCAGGCAGGCTCATTCTGGAGCTGCCCCATCTACTCTATCAGCACTGCAGAACCAAAAGCCACCATGAGCATCCACACCTTCTGGAGCTGGCTTGTTGTTCAAGGACAGCTGTCTGGAAGTATAGCTGTAAGACCCTCAGGACGCCCTAACCTCTCCTCTGATATCCTCAAATTCCATATGGGAAGGGGGATTCCACGAGACTCCTGGCTCCTCCAGTCTCCCACACTAGACAATGACATTGCTCGGGTTCCTGGGCAGCAGGGTGGCCTCTAGGTGAGGACACTCCCTTCATCAAGGTGGAGTGACCTGGCTGGGATGATGGCCTGTGACGGTGACCTGACAAGGACATCTTCCACACCATTGATTGCTAGCATTGACTCAGAATCTGCCTGGGCAGGTGAATGCCCCTTGCCTCCTTACTGCTCTCTGTGTGTCCTTTCTGAAGCTACCAGATAGGAGAAAGAGAACTACTTTCCCCCAAAGAGGACCGCTATTTGGTCAAGGGTATATCGGTAGCTGCATTACTCTGTTTGAACCTCCAAACCTGTTCTCAAGATGGGCCAATCCAGGGGTGCAAATAGGATCTCTAGAAAATAAAATGAACCTCGTTGCATCTCCTACAACCAAAGGAAAGGGAGAAACTGGGGTAGAAGGAGGGCCATAGTCCTAGGTGACCGGCAAAAGACTGCAAGTCACACAGGCCAAGAAGGAGTCTCAGCCCCCAGCTGGGCAGAAATGCACCAGTTAAGTTAGAAACAACGGAGCTGGCCTATAACGTATTAAAAAGACCAACCATCGCTGTTTACCACATGCTGGGCACTGAACAAGTCGCTTTATGTGTGCATTTAATGCCGTGGCAACCCTAGGAGGGGTTATCACCATCTCCATTCTACAGATGTGGAAAGTAAGGCACAGAGGGACCAAGTTTCTTCCCTCAGATTACAGATCTGAGTGGCACAGATGGGATTTAAACCCAGGTTGTTTCAGGACCACCATGGGAGCTCCAAATAAATGAGGGATGGAGGGTAACATCACAGACTCCTCAAAGAAAGCAGATGCCTAGAACCGGGCGGTGGTGGCGCACGCCTTTAATCCCAGCACTCGGGAGGCAGAGGCAGGCGGATCTCTGTGAGTTCGAGACCAGCCTGGTTTACAAGAGCTAGTTCCAGGACTGACTCCAAAAGCTGCAGAGAAACTCTGCCTCGAAAAAAACCAAAAAAAAAAAAAAAAAGAAAGAAAGAAAGCAGATGCCTGATACTCTAGTGCACGGACCCTTGCGGGTGGAGGGGGCGTCTGATGTTGTAGAATGTGGACTTTCCTTTCATTTAACGAGCTGCCTTGGGGCCCTGTCTGCAGGGCACCCACAGACCCAAAAGGCTGCTTGATGGAGAGAATTCCCCAGGCTCCCGGCAAGAAGCTGGAACAAGAAAAGTGTGTCATCTCTGACGCAGCGTCTGACACCCGGGTCAACTGTAAATGCGGTATGTTACCCTGCTTTCCAAGTGGGGTCATGCGCTTCACTTTTATCTCCCAAGTCAAATGTTTTCTCTGTCTGTGCAGAGGTGACAGTGTGTGCATCACTGGTCCAGGCTGGAACTGCACAGCCTGACTCTGCAGGTCTCTGAAGGATCACACTTGGCTCATGTTCCCTACAGTTAGTGCCCTTTCTCAACAGGCCACCACCCTGGGTATCTCTTAAGCAGCCAGCGAACCATGATTTGGCATGGTCAGCCTGACTGGCATCCAGATAGTCAGATGAGGTCATTTGCTAGCAAGAGGTCATTTGCCTGGTTAAAAGAACACCGATAACCAGAAGCAATGCCCATGGCCTGTCCCTATATCTAAAGATAAGGTCACAATAGTATGTAAGTTGAGGTGGGGAGAAACAGCAGTAAAAACTTTTCCGTTGAATGTTCCCTGTATGTCAGGCCCATTCCTGCATCAGCTTCCAGAAAGAGATGCAGTAAGAATGAAATTGTCTGAAGCAGATAGGAGCCCATGAGACATACAAAGATTAAACCACCTAGTATGTACATGAGGAGCCAGGAATGCATCCTCACTGCCTGAAAACAAAGACTCTCTTTGACCAAATTCCAACCAGGCTCCTCTGAGCCTCACTGAATTAACTCTATCCAAACCTTGGACTGTCATGGCGTGAACAAAACATACAGGTCTCCAACGGTCCAAGGTCACACCCTTACGATGCTCCCCTACCCCAAAGCACATGCCTGAGAAAATTCCCAACTATCAGAAGAATTTACTGATTATTCCAACCAAACCCCTTCTCCTGGTTTGGGTGAGAACCTGTCTTGCACAGGTGAGCAAACTAAGTGGGCTTCACATAGACCAGTCCCAACCTCCTGTCTTTATCATCTTTCAATTTCCTGGCTGTATGAAGCCCCCATCCACCTCCCACTCTGACTCTCTTATGGGTACCTGCTGCCCCTTGGCCCTGTCCATATCCTCTCCCCACCACTGGCCTTCACAGACAAGGTGTGGATGAAGGGGGCTTTGGGATTCTACACTCCTGATCGCTAGGGTCAGATTGCTTTCTGCTTTTCTCTATTTTCCAAATGTTAGGAACTAAAAATACATCACTCCTGCCTCAAGTGGAGGTTATTTATAAAAAAAAAAAAAAGGAGAGATACGTTTTTGAGTAAAAAATATAAACCCAGGACCCCCAGTAATGTGTATTTCTGAAGCTCACAACCAGGTCATCGCACATCTGGTGGAGTCCCACCTCTCTGCCCATTCCTCCCATCCTCCTCTGCTCCCTGCTCCGCTAGTGATACCCAACTCCCACCTGACAAGAAACAAGTCATTCCTGGCCCCCCTGAGCAGCATCTCAGCTATGTCCTCTAGGATGTGACTGACTGAAAGGAAGTTGATAAAACCAGATTGAACAGATTCCTCTAGGTGGTCATCTTTTGGAAAAGGTTTTGCCAGACACTGAACCAACACATACTAGAAAGCAGCCAGAGCCTGGAAACTCCAACCCTCACCCTGAGGGGATCCAGGAGCTGCCTCTCAACTCTGGTGAATAAGTTGTCCTTACATCCTCTACTGTTAACACTGTCAATCAACTCTGTGCTGGGTTCCATGACACACACACACACACACACACACACAGAGAGAGAGAGAGAGAGAGAGAGAGAGAGAGAGAGAGAGAGAGAGAGAGAGAGAGCCAGGCCTGCAGGGAGTACCTGTCCTCATGTGTCTTAGTTAGGGTTCCTATTGCTGTAAAGAGACACCATGACCACAGCAACTCTTATAAAGGAAAACATTTAATTGGAGCTGGCTTACAGTTCAGATGTTTAATCCGTTAACATTATGGCTGGAAGTATGGCAGCACACAGCAGACATGGTGCTGAAAAGGTAGCTGAGAGTCCTACATCTGGATCAGCAGGCAGCAGGAAGAGAATGACAGTGGACCTGGCTTGAGCATCTGAAACCTCAAAGCCTGTTTCCACAGTGACACACTTCCTCCAACAAGGCCACACCTCCTAATAGTTCCACCCCCTATGAGTCTATGGGGGCCATTTCATTCAAACCACCACACCATGTATGGATGAGCACACACTGCCAGGTTAAGGACGCTAATAACTCATACTCAATGGTCATTGCAAGCCCTTCCCTGGGTCAGGCTCAGGGGAATGCCTTCCTCTGGCCTGAGCATTGACGTTGACAAACAGTTGACCTTAGGTTAAAAAACAGTACATACAAAAAGAATACCAAGGCCGGCTTGCTTGTGCAGGTGACGGCATGATCACTCACTCCTGCAGCAGAAAACTCCACCCACTGATATTACCCAGCCTGTGTCCTTGTCCAGTCACTGCACATCCTGGCTGATGTTGTATTTCCATCTGAACGCACGGCCCCGCCCATTCCCAGCTTTATGTTACTTTTGTCTGTCTTTCTTAATCTCTGGTCACTCCCAATCAGGTTTCTAGGACCCAGCCAACCGGGTCCTGGCACAGCCTCTGTCAATACATCCCTGATGCGTGACGATAACACACTTAACTCACAGCAGCTGAGACTCGCTCCTATGCTCAGAAGCTGTGTGCTGCCTAGGCCTCTCCCAGCCGGCCAGTCTACTCAGTGAGCAGCACCCTCTTGCTGTGCTCACTCTCAGAAGCAGTGTCCATGTGTTTCTTCCCTACATGGCCTCCTGTAAGGACATCTACACAGCGAGAAGCGCTGGAGGACAGACCACCTCCCATTGCAACAAGCAGGCTTCTTTACTGTTCATTATAAAAACTGTGGGTTCCTCAAAGCTCAGGATTCCTCTCTGCTGATGCCACATGCCAAAATGGCAGAAAGCAGTCGTCAGGCTGAAAATGCTCACCAGCTAGCGCTGCTTTCTAGTCCAGGCGCCCTCTGAACCTGCAGATAGTCACTGTGAGACAAGGCCCGAGGGATCTGCTCAGATTGCTGGTGATCCGTGTGCCGCTACTGCTGAGAATAATAACAGGTTTTTTTCTCCAGGTGTCTTGTATCTTCTGCCAACACCCATAATACTAAAGCAGACTAATCTTGTAGCCTGCAGGGGTGGGGAGGTCAAATTTCAGGACGTTCTCAGCCTGTGCCACTCAGCCAGTGGGCGTCTGAGTCTGCCTTTCGCCATCAGGGCACTTGGCGTTGTTTTCTTCTCTGTGGCTAATGTTAATGAATCTTGACAAAAGCCATGCTTGATGGACTGAAAATAGGGGGAAAGTTGCTAAAAATGACAAAAGTAATGACAGTTCAAGGCTTCTTCCTCCGAATGGTTAAAAAGTCACATTCAGATCAATAAGGAAAATAGGATTCTTTTAAAAACAAAAAGGTGGGACCGGAGAGATGACTCAGTGGTTGGGACCCTTGTCTCACTTGCAGAGGACGGAGTTCAGTTCCCAGCACCCGCATGGTGCACTCAGCCATCCATAACTCCAGTTCCAAGGGATCCAACAGTCTCCTTCTAATATTCTCGGGTAGCAAACATGCACATGGCTGACATACAAAATTAATTTATTACTGTTCATCTTGGGTTTCATGGTCTAAATTGATGAGGACAACTAACTAGGTCTCTTCCTCAAGAGGGCATCAGATCTCATGACAGATGGTTGTGAGCCACCATGTGGTTGCTGGGAATTGAACTCAGGACCTCTGGAAGAGCAGGCAATGCTCTTAAACTCTGACTTATCTCTCACATACATATACATACATACACCTATACACATACATTCATACTTACAGGCAAAAAATACCCATACACATAAATAAAGTATTTTTAAAAGATAAAACACAAAACATCAGAATACCATTCTATCTGGGCTGAGTGAAGGAACAGTTGAGAGAGAGAGAGAGAAAGAGAAAGAGAGAGAACATGTAATGGTCTGTGCACCAGTGCCACTGGGAACACATCTTTGCACACCTCTCCCAGACAGTATTTGCTAAAGAAGACACCCCTCTTTCGTCATATGCCTTAAATTATAAACACCATGGAGATGTGTAAGCTGGGATTCATCCCTGATTCCAGCCCTATCGTGGGTTAAACATTGGCTGGGATCGTACAAGTTTGGCCATAGTTAGACTTCGTTCTAAAACACCACTCAACAGCGGTGTAATTACAAGGTTTAGTCCTCAACGTTTCACACAGCTACTCCCTTTCATTTTGTTTTCAGCTCTGGAAAACAATGACCATTCCACGAACAATAAGTTCTGAAAATAGAGCATTCACAGGAAGAGTTTAGTAATCAAAATGTGCAAGAAAATTAATTTGACTCACTTTTTCCAGGCTAAGCCGTCATTGAGCTACCTGGTGACCAGGCATAAACAAGCCATGGGAACAGATGTGATTGAGGTACACGAACCAAGGCTTGGTGCACAGACGTGTGTTTCCCTCTCCTTTCCAGATCCCTTTAACCTCACCCATCAAGAACACTAAAAGACACACGTGACAAGGCCTCCATGCTGTGAGATCCAACCTGTAATGGCTAGAAGAAAGTCCCTCCCCCAACTCCCTCCTAACTGCTTCCCTTTGAGATGGGACCCGTCAGAGTCTTCTAAGGCATGCGGGGTGCTCAAGGAAGGAATCCTGCCCCAGGGGTGGGAGACAGTGACACTCACACCAGTTCTTTTCAGTCTAGCAGAAACTGGAGCAGGGAATAAATGCACACACACCAGTGGCCCTCAGGGTCATATGTTCTTAGGAACTAAACACTCGGACCCCTGACAGAGTGATCCAGGGAGGGAGAAGTGGCTTCATCGGAGTTGTTTGCCCATTTACCATTTATACAATCTCTCTCTCCCCCCACCTCTTTCTCTCTCTCTCAAACACACACACACACACACACACACAATTTTATTTTTTTTATTCTCATTAAAACACATTCAGAAAAAAAAAATCAGGCCCTGAAACTCTGCAGGCCAAACCCCACACACGTGTGTCTTCACAGCTTTCATACAGCCCTGTCACAGATTAAACATTGCCTGATTCTCAGTTCTCTCTTCTGCTCTGGATTTTGTTTGCTTGGTGTCTCTCCACTGGGTCTCTGTCTAGCTCTTCCAGCATGGCTGGTTGAACAACTTTCCTTTGGGAAAAAAATCCCAAAAAAGATCCTTTCCTCTTCAAATACTTACATTCTTGGAAGTTCAGTTTCAAGAGCTTCCATTCTGCTCCCCACAGGTTTTTTTTTTTTTTTTTTTTTTTGGTGTTTCTTTTTGTTGTTGTTGTTTTGGTGGTGGTTGGTTGGTTTTGGTTTTGGTTTTTCGAGGCAGTATTTCTCTGTAGCTTTGGAGCCTGTCCTGGAACTAGCTCTTGTAGACCAGGCTGGTCTCGAACTCACAGAGATCCACCTGCCTCTGCCTCCTGAGTGCTGGGATTAAAGGCGTGCGCCACAACCGCCCGGCTCCCCACATTTTCTTTAGAGTGTCCTTTGGTTTCAGTTGAAGATGGTGGTGATTATTTTAACTGATGACTCTTGAGGAATTTGTCATTGAAGCCAATGCCACCCCCAACTGCACCCCAGACCCCTTTTTTTAACTAAAGTGATATCCCTGGAACTAAACTCTGTGTAAGGCAGCAACGGAGATGCTCCCTGTGTAATTGGCAAGAGGAATGCAGCAACCAAGGGTCTGAGGCGGAGGAGTCTGGCCTTATCCAAGCAGCAGTCATGTTTTGTCTATGACACAATCACATCTCTAATCTTTCGGCCTTGCCAGCCCCTCTAATCTTGTCGTGAGAAACAATTCCCAGTGTGGAGCGTTCTGGCTTTTTCTTTCACTACATATTACAAAACTCGATAACGGTCACAATTTTAAATGTCTATATGCTGCTGGCATCTCTTCAGACTCCTCTAGAGATGATGGCACTGTCCTTAGAGAAAGGACCCTATACTCTGTCCTGGATGGTGGAATTGATGTTCCCTCAGGTGGCAAATCCTTATGGGAGCATTAGTTCCAAAACTTGCCAAGTTTTGCCAAGAGAAGTCAGTTTCCTAAGGTCAGAACTAACATCTCATCTGCCCCCACCCCTGCCCTTACAGGACACAGTTCATCAGAGGTTGAGAGTCTGGGAACAATTTGACCTGGGACACACAGACATGATCGCTGTTGTAGAATGTAAACTTGCTGCAGATGAAAGATGAATGCAATCCTAGCAACAGTGTAAGACTTGAGAGTCTTACTCTTCTTCCCTTTAGTTCAGCTAGAGAATTACTAACAAAGTACTCATGAAATTCCAAAGACTGCAATGGTGCAGAAGACTTGTGTGTTCAGTCAGTCATGTTTTAAATAAATGCTGATTGGCCAGGTAGGAAGTATAGGCGGGTCAACCAGACAGGAAGTAGAGGCAGGGTGAGGAGAAAGTCTGGGAAGCAGGAAGCTTCCCTGGCATTCCTGCACAGACCACCAAAGAGGCAACAATGTAAGCTGCCCAGCTGAGAAAAGGTACCAAGCCATGTGGCTAACATAGATGGGTTAATATAAGTTATCAGAGCTAGTAAGAAGCCTGAGATAATGGTCCAATCAGTTAATAACCTAATGTAGACTCTCTGTGTGATTTTCTTTGGGGCTTGCCGGCTGTGAGGTACTGGGCGGGACACAAACCCCAGCGAGCAGGCCCCTCATGTTACACTGCAACTCCAAGACAGTTGAAGGAAACGTCTTCCAAGTGGAAAAGATGCACGCAATGTAATCCTTTTGTGTAGGTTTACGTCCTGTGTTATTGCAAAGAATGTGCTCAGACGAGTCTCAAATACATCTTCATCAATGGCCATCCCTCCTCCAACGTTCCTCAACAGAGGTGGCTCTAATGAAGCTCCCTGCCCAGGCACTGAGAAATTCATATCTCAGTGTGCCAGGAAATAATGCAATCATGGTTTGCAAATGCAAATTGGGGGGAGCCTCTAGACTCAGTAAATAAAGATTTATGAGATTGCCTTATTAATATTTCGTGCAAGCCAAGGCTCACACAAGCGGAGTGAGATGAAATCCTCAGTAGCGTCCTAAGTATCCAGCTCATAATGAGATATGGAGAAGCTGCCAGGCGGACAGGATGGAATAATGAGTTCCCACTAATAGGAAGCTCTGTCTCCTGCAAGACGCGTTTGGTTCAGTTTGTCAGAGAAGGGCTGTATGCACACCAGTCGCCATTTTGTGGGCTGTAAAACAGAAGCATAAATTGATGTTTCTCCTGGACTGACGCTTTCATCCTGCCAATCTAGCGAACACTCACAGGGAAAACACAACATACTCTAGGCAGGATGGAAATTGTATATTCTCATCAGAGCCTCATCTCTTTTGTTTGTGTAACTTAAAGAGAGAAAGGAAGTATCTATATGAGCTGAAGCCGCATTGGGAACATAAAACCCCAAAGAGCTTGCTTCCTTTCATCTAACGCTGTTTTTATTATGCTTTTGTATAACATATGTGTGCACAAGCATGATTTCAGAAAGCAAAATGCCCCACCAGGACCAAGCTGGACCAGTTGCTTGGAGATCTATACAAATGCATCTAAGAAGCAGCTTTCAGTGCCGTTCTGCAAGGAACATTCATTTCTACCCCAAGGACACTGGTGATTTCTTTGAAATATGCTGACCCAGTTCCTTCAGGGTGAATGCGCCCAAACAAACACAATTCTTACGTCTAGGGCTTCATTTACCATTTCTATCTTTCTTACCCCCAGGGAAAATACTCACTTGCATACAGATTTCGTAACACCTAAAAAAAAAAAAGAATAAATAGCTAACTCAACTCGAGTGGACAATTTAGAAGAATTGAAATGGAAAGAAAAAGTCTTCATCTGTGTAATCGCATATGAAGCAGAAAGATGTGACTGAGAAGTGACCCACCGTGGGCCTGCCGTTCCTCAGCAGAAGGCCGCAAGAAGATGGCCCGGGAAAGTGCTGTTCCTTTGGCCCTGAAGGTGGGCATGAGCTTTCCTATCCCCAGGGGACCATACTGAGTCTTTGAATCTATTAATATTACATGGAAAGTTCCAGAAATAAACTATGCCTAATCTTACCTTGCACTGTGTTTTGTATAGACTAGCCAAGTCCTGCACCATTGGCTCTGTCCCACCTGGCAAGTGGGTTGGCCAGTCCTCTCGTCAGCCTATCTGGTAGCCCAGCCACTGTCTGCTGTCTCACGTCAGCGGTCCCTGTGTACAGTGTGTGGGCTCAACTAACCCTCCTTTTGTCTAACACTGCCCCATTCTGACACAAGAGCAGTGATTCTGGCAGGCCAGGCACACGGAGAGAAGCAGCAAGGTGTTCTCAAACAGGAAAGGGGGAAAGGGTTTTATCTGAGGGGAAAGATATGGGAGATGGTCCAGGAAGATAGCTTTGAGAGAGACCACATTCACGTAACTTTTGATTACAGCATGCTGTTGTACTCAAATCATTCGATCTTACTAGTTGCTACCAACTTCTTACTGTGCCTAATTGATGAATCAAACATCGCCACAGACATGGGAACAAAGAAAGTATAAATGGGATTTGGCAATGTCTGTGGTTTGAGGCTTCCACTGGGGTTCTTGGCAAGTTCCCCAGTCCACTCCCAAGGAAGGGGCATAGAGAGGGGGTGCAGCTGCTATGTCCACACTGAATACTGGGTGCTACATGTTAGCAGGTTGTGGGGGAATTCCCTTCTGCTGGGTACCCCTCCATCCATCAGCTGTGATCATTCCACTGCTTGCCTCTTCAGATATCTTGGCTCTTTCTCCCTCCCATCCTTGGGGAAAAGGAACACAAGCCTTCCCCAAGGACGTCACATACTGAGGAAACTGTGCTACTTAGGAGTGATGTGTGTGACCATCCAAAGCTGCCCCTTGTCATCCTGGCTGTGGCTGTTCAGACTCACGGACTTGCCTTCTCATATGTAAGGGACAGTGCCATCCCACGACACCTTATTATGGTTAGAGTCCGAAATGTCCCAGACAGGCTTGTGTGTTTGCACAACTGGTCCCGTTAAAAAAGGCTGAGGGATCTTGGGCCCTAACCTCCACTGGAGAGGAGGGAATTGAACATTATGCTCACCCCCAGTTCCAGTCTTCACCCTCTGCCTCACTGCCCCAACCACAGTGTGAGGCACTCTGCCACGTGCTCCCAGCTGACACAGACTGAGCCACACTGGCTGTCCCGCCTTCTCCCCCACGGTGGCCCCATGGAAACCTCTCTTTCCTTATGTTGTTTGCACAAGGCATTTTGTCACAGAGGTGAAAAAGCTAGTGACTTACACCTCAAATCCCTGGCCAGCTCAGACTTTCCATCCCGAGCAAGGTTCCTTTGAGAGGCCAGCACCTGTGGCTGTCAGCTCTTGATTTACAGCCAAGCACACGGTTTGCCTCAGGCATCCTTTTTATTAGCATGGATTTATTTTGTAACTTTGCACTGATAACAGTTTGTAGACTGTCAGCAGACAATAACAATGAGAACCTTTCCATGAATACAAAACCACATGAAATCAGGGTGGCAGGCATGGTGAACACATTCTGTGACAGAATAGTTTTGGAAAAAAATATGTACTTTAGAAGCATAAATGATCGCAAATAGTGTCTTTTATTAACAAATAAACAAGCAGAAAAGAAACCCTGCCTTTCTTAAAATCTCAAGTTATTTTTCAATTATATTAACCCGCAATCAGGAAGAGACGGCTACTGCTTCAAGGCCAAGTCACCTCTGACCTTCAACAACTGCTGGGATGCTTATCCCCAGTGCAAAGGACAAAAAGTGCTGACTTGTTCTTTAGGAAGAACCGTAAGGATCTTGAAGGAGTCAGATCCAAGGACTGGGAAGTTGCATCCTGTTCCTGAGCAGCTGGGAGCATGCTGAGGAGAGCATGCTGATGACAATCGCTCAATCCCAAGAGCTGCTGCTGCAGGACAGACTGTCAGCCTGAAAGGTGGGCATGAGGTCCAGGGCGGGGCCATGAAGGTTCTCAATCTGCCACCTCTTCTCTACTGCCTTTACGAGGGGTCATCCTCTGACCTTCTCAGTTGCCTGTTCCAGCTGAACTCCACAGCACCCCTCCTCCTGAGCCAGCGCAGTGCTCCCTGAGTGCTAACTCAGCGTCTGGAAGCTAGCAGGTGATAAACACAATGCCATCAAATGGGTTAGCAACTCCAGGGATGTGCAAGGTCCTACCAAGTCACACACAAATTTTTCTGTCCTGCCAGCCAGTTCCCAAATAACCACACAGAGACTTAAAACTAATTATAAATGCTCAGCCAATAGTTTAAGTTTGTTTTTAGCTAGCTCTTACAACTTAAATTAAGCCATTTCTGTTAGTCTATGTCCTGCTCGAGGATCGTTCACCTCATCTACGAACTCTCATCTTGCTCTGCATCTCCTAACATCTCCTTGCCATTCTTCCTCCTTCTCAGCGTTCTCTTAGTCTCGTTCTCCTGCATAACTTCATTCTGCCTAGTCATCGGCCAGTCAGCTCTTTATTAACCAACAAGAGTAATACATATTACAGTGTACAAAGATCACTCCACAACACTCATGTCCATGGGTTCAAACATACCTGAGACCGCCTGCTCCTCTTTTCCTAGAAAGTTCAGTCTTTCTAGAACTCAGTGTCCCTGTGATCATTCCTAGATCACTTTCCAGACACTTCTGGGTATCACCAAGACATCTGTTCTCTCTGTGAGCCCTAATAAGATGGTCCTGGTATTGTCCTGCTTTCAGAATATCTGCCTAGCTGTTGGGAGCTGCCCAGGGACTTCAAAGTCTGTTGAAGAACTAACTGCCTGGATCTTGGCCACACCACAGCCACTGGTATGTCTTTGTCTTTTGATCTACACTCATGATCCTACCCTCCAACAGGGCCACTGCCAGAGCCTCAAATTTGAACCTACTGTCACCATACAGAAATAGTGTTGATTGACAATATCCAATACCTTGTCCTAGCCCAGTGGCAGGTCTTCAGACCTACTCCAAGGGGGATGAAACACTTTCCAGTCACAATGACAGAGCCTGTGTCTCCGCAGTCCCGTTGCCACTGTCTGACACTGTCAGCCTTGTGGTGTTCCCTGAGCACGAGGCATTTGTAACATCTGTTTTCTCCGTTGTCTCCTGGCCTCTAGCACTTCATTTCTTAGTCAGGAGGGAAACATCTTCTATTCTGGCACCCAGAACTCCAGAAGCAACTTGAACTGTAGGCAAAGCCTTCTGTTTATGCATTCTAGAATGTTCCAAGGAAGTCAAGGCATTTATTTCTACAAGGAAAGATCTTACTCATTCCCGTACAGCTCCAGCCAGTCCAAGCTGCCCTAGGCACTGAGAGCAGTCTGTAGGCCTATCCGCCTTGCATTCATTAACCAGTGGCATTTTTAAACACATGTATTTGTTTTAGCTTGGGAAGGCAGGACTCTTTAGAATTAACTCCAGTCTAGTGACCTGTTCAGTCCTAGAGGTATGACCAAGCCTGTGACAGCTTAAGAGACAGACTATGGCCTGGCATGGAGGCACATGACTTTGATTCTAACACTCAGTACTAGGGAAACAGAGGCAGGCACAAGTTACATAGGAGACTTTTGTTACTGCCTTTTGTCTCAAAGGCAACAACAAACAGATGCCCTATGAAGATCCCTGGACTTTGGATCATTAGGAGTGGTGGACTTAATTCATGGGATACTACAATGGGAGAGTCACATAGTTTATATATTTGTCAAAATCCACAGAGTGTACATAATAAGTAAACTTCAAGATAAGCTACAGATTTTGGCCAATAATAATATATTCATGTTGATTTACTGCCTGCGACAAACATGCCTACGTAGCTCTGGTTCGTGATGATTGGAGACTGAGTGTGTCAGAGGTTCAGGGGGAACCCCATGTACTTACCACACAGTTTTACAGTAGACCTAAATCTGCTCTAAAAAATAAAGTCTAGCCGGGCGGTGGTGGCGCACGCCTTTAATCCCAGCACTCAGGAGGCAGAGGCAGGCGGATCTCTGTGAGTTCGAGGCCAGCCTGGTCTACAAGAGCTAGTTCCAGGACAGTCTCCAAAGCCACAGAGAAACCCTGTCTTGAAAAACCAAAAAAAAAAAAAAAAAAAAAAAAGTCTAGGTTCCAGGGAGAAGATCCATTAATGCTTGTCATGCAGCCATGAGGACCTAAGTTTGGGTCCCCAGCAGCCACACAAAAATCTGGGCACAGCAGCACAGGCCCCAGTGTTGGACAGTTGAAACAGGAGGATGCCTAAGGGTTCCTAGATAGCCTGCCTTAGCCAGACCAGTGAACTCCAGATTCAACAAGGGACCCCGTCTCGACAAACAAGGTGGAGAGCAATTGAGGAAGACATACAACATGGATCTCTAACCACCACATGCATGTACACCTCAAACACATGTTCATGTGAACGTGTATACACATACATGTACCAGACATACAAAAAGTTTCTACTTCTGTTAAAAAGAGAAGTCATAAAAAATGGGTATTTAAACATAAAACTAATGAAATATTTTATTAACAATAATTTATAAAGGCCTAAAACATAGATATAAACATATATTTGTATTTCACATGCAAAAAGGAAATTCAGAGGTATAGAGAAAAGGATGAGAAAGGTCATCAAAAATGCCTACCTAGGGTTTCAAAAGGCACAGAGAAAGTCTAGAAAGAATAAGAGAGACTTCTAGAAAGAAGAAGAAGAGATTGTGGGAAGAAAATTCCAGGATATTTCATGCATTCTCAAATCTAGAAGCATAATGAATTTCAAACAAGATAAATAAATATAACGGCACACCAAAATACATCACAGAATTTTAAACAGAAGAAGAAAGAGCTTGGCATGCAAATTTAGGAGCTAGGGATGCATCTTAAGAGCAGCTGGAGGGCTGGTGAGATGGCTCAGTGGGTAAAATCACTTACTGCACGCGCCTGATGACCTGAGTGTGATCCCTGGAGCCCAAGTAAAGGTGGAAGGAGATAACTGAAGAAGTATCAAGGAAGAAATACTCACCAAACAATCAAGAGAAAATAGGCAACATTTACAATTGCTGCCAAAAATACCTGGGTATAAGTCTAATAAAGGTAGACAATCTTAGAGAAGAAAATTATAAAATTTTATTATGGCAGCCATTAAGGACCAAAATGAAATAGAAATCCAAGCCTGTGGATATGAAGATTCAATATCATAAAGATGTCCATTGTCTTCTAGTTCATCTAATTTCTATTGAATACAGTCAACTGTTCCAATAACCCAAACCATCCAGACAACAAAATAATCAAGACCAAGTTCTTGCCAGATGACAAAGTGTACACCTGACACCCTCTAGCCTCTAGGAAATTGCATCATGTTTCTCTGTGTGCTCCAGCTGTGCACACTTGGAGTAAGGGCAATGACATATTCCAAAATCAAAAGCCCAGGCATAGGCTTAGGATGGGGTTCCTCAGCTCTGGCACCATTGACTTCTGAGACCAAGTAACTTGATGATGTAGGTCTTATCTTGTATACGGTCGGATGTTAGTGACATCTCTCTCTCTCTCTCTCTTTCACACACACACATACAAGTCTCAGTTGGTGTAATGGACTCATCAAAATGTCTCTGTACAGTATCTAATATCCCCTGCAGAGCAAAATCAACTCAGTTGGAAGCTGGAGAGAGAGCCATCTCTAGATCGCAGTTGAGAGCATTCGTTGTTTTCACAGAGGACCCAGGTTCAACCTCCAGCACCCAGGCCATGGCTCACAATTATCCATAACTCCACTTACAGGGCATCCAATGCCCTCCTCTGGCTCCATGTGCACCAGGTGCACACATACACATAGTACACATACATGCATGTGAGCAAAACACTCACATATGTAAATATAAAATAAATTTTGAAACATTTTTAAAACTTTAAGTGTATCATATAATGGGATAATAAACATTTCTTTTAGGCATTTCTCCTTTATTCACCTCTTTTTCTACTCGACTTTGCCAGTAGCCCCAGTTATGAAGAAACATTAATTGCATTGATATTAATAACAGCATGGGGAGCAAAAGAAAAAAGGGTGAGAGAAATTTTTTCCGTTGGTGGCTGAGGATCTCAGGCTCATGCTCTTATTTCTTCTCCGTCTCTGCCTTTCTTCCCTGTGTCTCTCTGCCTCTCTGTCTCCATGTCCTTGTGTCTCTCTGTCTCTTTGTCTCTGTGTCCCTCTGCCTCTCTGTCTTCGTGTCCTTGTGTCTCTCTGTCTCTGCATTGTTGTGTCTATGTGTCCCTCCTCCCCCCTCTCATTGCCTCTTTTCCTTCGCCTGCCCTCCCTCTCCCTGGCAGGGTCTCACCTGTAGCTTAGACTGGCCTGGAACTACCTAGTCCAATGGAGCATCATACTCATGGGTAATCCTTATGCCTCCATTTCCCCAATGCTAAGGTTAGAATAAGCATGAGCTACCACAACCTCGTCTCTCTCCTCTTAAATGAACACGTGCATAGACTATAGTTCCTGGCCTCCTTTCACGGATGAGGTCTACACACCTAAGTTTTGATATAAAATAGACTGTTTCTAGCTAGTCACATGACCCTCCACCTCCCTTGTCACCTGGAGGGCTTCAGAAAAGTTCCAGGGGGCTCTGGGAACCTAATGAGGTCTCCAGACAGAAGAAGCCCAGATCCCTAAAAGCTGCCTGCTAAACACCAGCATTCAGTGACCACCGGGCAAAGCCTGTGTGGTTGGTAAGCCACAGAAATGTGAACCATTGGCCTACTCTGGCGAACAAGGCAACTTGGAATTCAGGGCCTGAAGAGCTGCGAAGTCAGACATTTATCCACTCTCCAGCCTTTCTCAGAAAGTAGTGGGTGTGCTCTACCTAAAAGAGCAGGCATGGTCGCTCACGCCTCTAATCCCAGAACTCGGGAGGCAGAGGTAGATGGAGCTCTGTGAGTGTGAGGCCAGCTGAGTCTATGCAGAGAGCTCCAGACAAGCCAGGGCTACACAGAAAGACCCTGTCTCAAAAAAAAAAAATCAACAAAATGGGGCACAAAGCAAGAGCTCTTCAAATGCAGGTGGGTAGGAGTCATAGGAAAGGGCACTCTGGGAAGAATTTGATTAGGAGAGTTGGGCAGCAGACTCAAAGAGAAGAAAAAAAAAGATGAGAAAGGACAGGGGCTCCAGAGGGATCTTCAAGGACAAGATGGAATTCAAGGGTCACCCTAAGTCTTTGGTTAAAATGAAAGTTGAAAGGTTTTTGTCCCAGTCTAGCTGAGAGCCTGAAGCCATATTTGTGATCCATGAATAGGAAATTCCAACACTGAATATAAGGAACTGACGAGATCATGAGTGAATGAACATTCTTAGCAAGGACCCCAAGCTTAGACCCATGGGAATAAGCAAAGCCCCCTCCAGGTAAGGCTCGGAGACACACACAGCAAAGCCTTCCTCTGGGCCAAGAGCAGTGTTTAGGAACTATTGACCACTGCAGCTTCCTCCTCCCAGATGACAGCACCCGAGATGTTCTCCCTTCCTGCGTGCATATAATGACCAGTGTTGTGACTACATCAGCGTGAGCACAGCACACTGATCCCAGATTTTCCCTACGTGCATCTGTTCATCTGTCCTGTCTTCATCCCTCCATCACCCCAGCCAAGACATGGTGACTGAGACAGCTAACTCAAAAGAAAACAAAAAGGCAAATGAGAAAGATAATCATACTATGTCTGAAGATTTGGCTGTAAACAGCCCTTAATTCTTGGTTGAGTACTGCCTTCCCTCCAAATTATTGTGAATCTACACTGAGAGACTGGAAGGAGGTCAAAGGTCAGGGTAGGTGGGGAAGGAGGGAGCAGGAGTAGATAAGACAGAAACTTTCTCTTCTCCTGTAGCAGGAAGTCTGTGGACAAGGTTTAAAAATGGAAAAACAGGCTTGGCAGAGGATCCTGCTCAGTTCCCCAGCACCCACGTGCAAGCCACGACTGCCTGAGTCTGGTTCCAGTGTATCTGACCCTCTCTTCTCACCTCTGTGGTACACTTACGTGTAAACTCTCGAAGGCACACACACAGAAACAAACAAGCCAACCTTTAAAATCAAAAAAATCCTAAAACAGAAGCTATAAACTTCCAACTTAGAAACATTTGCCAAATCATTCTCGCCAGTCCCAATTTAAAAAAAAAAAAAAAATACAACAACCCAAAGAAATGAAACGGCTGAAAATGGGGAGAAGTTCCCAGTGTAATGTCGAGGCCAAGTCGCTATTGGGTGTTAGCCATCTAGCACTATTATGTTTAGGTTTGCTTTTGTGTATAATGTTTTTTCTGAATTTATATATGGGCCTTTTCTGACAGAGGTCAGAAAAGGGTATCAGATCCCCAAAAACCGGAATTACAGTTATGAGCCATCATGTAGGCACTGAGAACTGAACCTGGGCCTTCCACAAGAACCAAAAGTGTTCTTAATCTAGGAGCCATCTTTCTAGTTCTTAGTATTATTTTAATTATATATATATATGTATGTATATGTGTGTGTGTGTTACTTTGCTTAAAAATTAAAATTTAAGTTTGAGAGACACAAGAAATAAATCAACACTGGGTGTGGGTTGGGGAAAATGCTCTCATATAAACTTGGTAACCTTTCAAGAGGTCAAGAATGTTCCGAACAGGCCCTGCAGATATTGCTTCTCAACGTGACCTCCTCTCCAGGTCACATTTAAGCTTAAAAGAGAGCTTCAGAATATTTCTCAGTGCAGCAGTCAAGGCAACTCCAACCAATTAATAAGAACTAAGATGCAAGGTTAAACAACCCTATCTGTCGTCTTGGGATAAATAGAACCATAGCACAGTCTTAGCCCCCACACCCCTAGTAAGCAGAGCATGAAGCCAAGGCTGACATGGCGATGCCTTGCTTAGACACAGTCCTAGAAAAGCAAGAGTGAAGGAAACAGGAAAGAGAGGCATAGACTGAGCGTGAGTACTGGCATGCGTTACTAAGCTCTGGCGCCTGGGGCTTCAAAAAAATGTGTCCATAGAAGTGACATGTGACAATTGCTGGCCAGGCCAATCCACTGTGTGGGAGAAGAAAGAACCACGTATCTGCATGTGCTTGCCCGTCTTCAGCTTCTCACTGCCAAAATCCACCTGGGATGGCTCATCTTTACCATTGACCTGACTGGATCTGGAATCACCTGGGAGACATGCCTGCAAGCCTGTTTCCAGAGAGGAGTAACTGAGGAGGAAAGACACACCCAGACTGAGGGTGGCTGCTCTTGCTTGCTTTCTGTTATCACGATAAAAACACTCTGACCAAAAGCTGCTTGGGGGAGGAAAAGATTTATTTGCCTTACAGATCATAGTCCATCATCCAAGGAAGCCAAGAACTGACTAAGAGGCCATGGAGGAAGTGGCTTACTGGTCTGCTCTGTAATGATCTGTCCTATCTCTTTAAGAGACAAGTCACACCCACTCTTCCCCCCTACCCTTCCTCTGAGACAAGCTGACCTTCAGCTTCCAGTCTGAGTCCCTCCCTTTTTCTGTCTCTCTCCCAGAGAGGTAGCTGCTGCTATGGCTTCCCTCCCCCCACCCCCATTTCTCTCTCTCTCTCATCATGTCCTCTTCTTCCCTTTCCCCTCCATAACCCACTAAATAAATATCCAACCTCACTCTGCATGTTGTGCTCCGGAGACCTGTGGCATGGTCTCATGGCATGCCCATTAGTCTGTCTTTCCTCGTGGGACTTGCTCCCTGCCTGGAACTGGCAGCCTGTATGGCCCGCTATGGTCTCAGGACCCGCTGTCTGCTGCCTGCTGCCACTTCAGGGACCTGAGACGTGGTCTCATGGCCCACTGCCCACTGCCACCACTTGGGGACCTGAGACGTGGTCTCATGGCCCACTGCCCACTGCTGCCACTTGGGGACCTGCAGCATTGTACTTAAACCACAGCACGCTCCTCAGGCTCATGTTCAGCGACCGCTCTCATTTTGCCCAGAGAGGGCACCTTTCCTATGGTCTGGGTCCTCTACACCAGTTAACAACCGAAGAAATGACCCCACTGAACAGCCACAGGCCAATCTGATGCAGGCAATTCATCAGCTGAGGTTTCTCTTCCCAGGTATGTCAGGTTGACAACTGAGATTAGATGTCACCGTGACCCAACTCTCTCATGTTCTGGAGTCTAAAAATGGAGAAAAGGAAAATCAGGAGAAGATGAGCAGATCCTAATGATGCCTTTCTCTCAATTCCTGACTGGAATCGTGAGCAACTCCTTCCCGCTCACGACGCCATGGTGTCACCACTCTCACAGCCATGACAGGCTGTGCTGTCAAACCATGACTCCAAATGAACCCTCCCTCCTTCAGTGGCTGTTGCCAAACATTTTACCACAGCAATGAGGAAGATAACTTTGCCTAAGGAAGTAACTCAGTCCCCGAGCCCTCTCCCACCTGGCTAACCTGCCCTGGCTTCTCTAAGCAGCCACTGGGAATGTCACAGCCTTTGGAGGTCCATCTGAAGACAATCACAGCATCTCTCTGTCCAGGTAACTGTAGGGGTGGGGACAGAGACAGGACTGGCAACTCCTCTATCAGAAGAGCAAGGGGACCCAACAGATTGGGAGCATTATATAAACTGAGTTTTATATAAATATGATTTTCATAATTTTTAAAGTCTAAGATCATATAGATATTCATAATATATGTATTATGAATATATTCATGATATATTCATAATATATGTATTTACATAACAAAATTGGAGTGATATACTTAGAAAGAGTTACTCTGACTACATCTAAGTAGTTACTTTCTATCTCTCCCTTCCTCCTCCTTTCTTTTCTCCCCTCCTGCCTGACTATCCTAGGTTAACCTAGAATTCACTATGTAGCCCAGGCTAACCTATAATTAATTCACTATGTAGCCCAGGTTAACCTGGAATTTACTATGTAGCCCAGGCTAATTTTGAACACATAACACTCCTCCTATCTTAGCCTGAGTGCTGGGATTTACAGATATTAGCCAACAAAATTTTATTTTCTGTATGAAATAAAGAATATGAAATAAGTGCTGGCAAAACCTATATCCTAAAGGATATTTTCACATAAATAAACGACAATAAAATGAAAGCTATGATTCTATGAAGATAGAACAAAAAATGAAAGAGACGATAGAAATTTTAAAGTAAAAAAGACCTACAAAAAAAACCTGTAATATATGATACAGCATGTATGCTCAGATATATGTTTAATAATGATAAGGGAACTAAATAGAGAACCTATAAAAGAAAAAATGTATTTGTGTGAAAAATTATTTCAAATAGAGTCACTATGCACCATTTTAGGGCACAAAACTGACAACTGTTTTAATTGCTAATCCCTGATGCTATTGGGAGTGTAAGGAGAAGTCTCTCTGCACTGATGGGAGGCACACAACCCATCCAGCCTTGGAAAGGATGGTTCAGAATACACAGCACTGTCAACTAAGTTGCGTGTCCTTCCTCAACATTCGGATGCTGGAGCCCCGGGCCGCAAGGTAAGGCATTAAGGGACAGCACTATTAATCTGGTAGTTAAGAATAAGTAGGTTTCAAAGGTGAGGCCCTAATCTGATAAGACTCTTGTCCTTCTAAGGAGAGGAAAGGTCACCAAAGATCTCTGTCAGCACAGGGCGGAAGGCCATGTGAGGACACCAAGGCAGTCCACAAACCTGGAAGTGAGGCCTGGGTGGAAACCAAATACGGTGGGAACATTGATTGATCTTGGATTTTCCAGGCCCTAGGACTGCAAGAAAATTAATCTCTATTGCTGCAGGGGAAGGTGTTTTGTTCTCATGCTCTGGTAGACTCAGTGCTCACTCACAAGCAGAACTGCTTTTCAGTGCGTGCCACTCAGAGAGGCGCGCCTCTTCTGGGAATTTAGCCTAAGGAAATAAACAAGAATTTTCTGCAAAATTTAGCATGTTCTGCTAGTGAGACTCAATCAGATGCTATTCCCGACAGAGGATAATATATACATAACTAACTTTAAAGTGTGAGGTAGAAAATATGGAAATTTTATGCTGTATTTTAAGTGGGGGGAAAAAAGCAAGTAATGAAGTAGTGTCCTTGTGTCCCTACGTTTATATGCTAGGGTAGTTAAGACATGGGCTTAGCAAAGTGTGGTGGCACATACCTCTAACTCCAGCGCTTGAGAGGTCTTAGGAAAGTCAGGAGTTCAAGGCTGTCCTCCCCTGCACACTGAGTTCAAGGGGAGCTTAGACTTCATAAGACCCTGTCTCAGAAAGCAAATAAATAAGGACCTACAGCCTCCTGGGAAAATGGCTCATATATGCCAGCTGCAGGACTTTGGACAAGTTGCTAATTACTTAGGATACCGCTCCCTCCCCCGTCTCATCTATAAAAACTCCTGCTATGACAATTAATTCAGGTAACAAAGGCATTTCATTGATGGGCTACTGAAGTGGTGGCAGTTAAAATCCTCAGTAAAAAAGGTACCCACCAAGGTGAGCACTCAGCAGAGTGGGTACTCAACAGAGTGGGGTACTCAGTAGAGTGGGCACTCAGCAGAGTGGGAATTCAGCTGAGTGGGAGTCTTCAGAGTGGATACTCACCTGAGTGGGCATTCAGCAGAGTGGGTATTCTTCAGGGTGAATACTCACCTGAGTAGGTACTCAGCAGAATGGGAACTGAGCAGAGTGGGTACTCAGTAGAGTGGGCACTCAGCAGAGTGGGAACTCAGCTGAGTGGCTGCTCAAGACTTCAACACTCCAGTAATTTAAGGATTTCTGGCCTGATTATAGTTGTTGCTAAGGGTGTGACCCTTTGCTTCTCCGAGCTTCAGGTTCCTTCATCTATGAAATGATGGCCCAACCAGCTGATCTCTGAGAACCCTTGTACTCTGACTCAAAAAGATGAGAAGCTATGTCCTGCCAGTAAAAGGAGACACCATAGCTTTAAGTAACATGAATGAAAGAACTAGCCTCCTGCCCACTGGCTCCTCCTCAGGAGGTCCACGGTTGCTCCCACCTTACGTGCAAGAAGATATTTTCATGTCCAATGATTCTGCCCTTCCCTGTGTGACAGCAGCAGTCATTTTCAGAAATGCCGATTACAAAAATATATTACAGCAAAAAGCTACTAAGCATTCAGCCTTGCATTTAAATTAATTTTTATTTTAATGAATCCCAATAGCAACCTCATTTACTTGAAAAATAGTAACACTTACGTGGGAGACACTTCATTCATCTCCCCTGCGGACGCGGTTGGCATCCTTGCAGCGCCTTCGAGACCACTCCACTACCCACCATTTGAGAGCCACTGAGACAGAGGGCACTGTGGGAAGCTTCTCAGGGCTCTCCAGGAAAGGGGGGAACCTGCTTCCTGTGACTATCTCCAGGTTAAACTGAGCTGAGTGTGCAGTGTGCTGTAGCTTCAGGAATACTGTTCCATGGTGTGAATGCCAAGCAGACCCAAAGCCCCTTGGCATCCACAGGGATGTGTGAGGTTAGTGTCTGCTCCAGAACCAAAAGGCAATCTTCAGTAGAACTGGAAACGTGAGCATCAGGCAACAGGTTAGACATTTCCCCTTCAAATTTATCATCTGAGAGACGTACCCTGATCCAGAAGAGGCCACCCCTTAAATCAAAACCGAATTATGCATTATGATTGTTCAGCACACAAGGCTACAGATGGCTACGGAAAACTCTGCGTGTGGGCTTGAAAGACAGTTTGCAAGGGGCTGGAGAGACTGCTCGGAAGTTAAGAGCACTTGCTGCTGCTCTTGTGGCAGAGCCAGCACCTACATGGTGGCTCACAAGCATCTCTAACTGCTGTGATAGGATATCGGATACCTGTAGTGATACATTGTTTATATTCTAACAAATAAAGCTTGCCTGAAGATCAGAGAAGCAGTGTGGCCAGCCGGTAGAGAAACCTTTTATCTCCAGCAGTGCTCAGTCCAAAAGCACGATCCTGTCCTCAGACTGCATCCTCAGACTGCACTGAGCTCCTGTCTCTATTTCTTATATTCCTCTCTCCACTGTCTCTGCCTCCCTAGTGCTGGGATTAAAGGCATAGGATCCCAAGAGCTGGGATCACCTTTGTGTGAGCTGTTTCTTTTTTTGAACAGATTCAATCTTGTGTAGCCTAGGGTGGCCGTGAGCTAACAGAGATCCCTCTACCTCTGTCTCCCGAGTCATGGGATTCAAAGTGTATGCCACCACTGCCTGGCCTCGAGTAGCTTATCTCTGCGCTCTGATCTTCAGGCAAACTTTATTTGTTAAAACACAAACAAAATATCACGACAGATACTCTCTATCAGACACCCAAGGTGTATACACATGCATACAGGTAAATTCTCAGATACATAAAATGAAAATTTATCTTAAAAAAGGAGAGAGAGACAGTTTCCAGTCATCCCGCATCTCTTCATTGTGGGCTCTGATACCTGCCAGCCAGAGGACGCCATGCGGCTTCGTAGCTGGAGACCGACAATTTAGAAAGACAATAGGTGAGGTTTTTGCTCCAGCCTCTCTTTTCATTTGTAGATCGCTTGATGAGAAATAGCTATCTCCTAGCTGGTGAAGGAATGCAGGTGTGTGAGTGCTGGGGGAGGTGCCCCGGAAAAAGGAATAAGAATAGATAAATTCCTCAAGGGTGGAGAGAGCATAGCAGAGCGAGGAATGGTTTTAGAAAGAGCATGGCAGAGCAGAAATAGAGGGCATTGACAAAGCAGAAAGGGGTTTTGAGAGAGCATTGAGAGGAGGATGGTTTTTTGGGAGATATAATAAACACAAGGCCACGCTGAAGAACAGGAGAAGTCTGAAGCGGCCTTTTAAGCTGTAATGGTGTGAAAGCCTGTTTCTTTCCACGCGTCTCCGGGGACACATTTGGGGAAAAACATCAGTTTCTATGTTGGGGCGACGGTCCCTGACACTTCATCTTAGTTTTGTAAACTGGGACTGTGAAAATAATACCAAATTCAGTGGTGACTGTTATCCAAGAACTCCTAAGGGCTCCTAGTGTCCTCCAATGCACTGGAGAAATGATACAATTATTACTAGACGGATGGTGGAATTTTTTCAAGTTAAAAAAGGCAATACCTCTTTTCAACCTCTGCTAAAGTCTGGTAGTCCAGAAAGAAAACCTGTTAATGCCAAACAAAAATGACCGGTTTAATCCCCTCTCACGTCCACGCCTGTTAGTCATGGTACTGTGTGCATGAGAATGACCTGTGTAAAATCCCGCGTGTCTGCTGCTCTCCTCCAGACCTGGGAGATGAGCCATTCAAAGTGCATCCCCAAGATCAACTGGCTCAGAATCAGCTCAGTCTAGAATAACAAGGAGTCTGGCTTGATTTCCCTGCTGGGGGAGAGATAGACCCATTGTTGTCTACCTGTCCCTAGATCGCAAAGCTGGCTTCTTGTTCATTCTTAACAATATGATTTCAGGATTAAAATCTGTGTTCCAATTTATATGCTAAGGAAAGACCCTTTGCAAAAACTCCAAGAGCTCACAGGCAAAATGAAACATTTCCATTGATATGTAATCTTTTTTTTCTTTCTCACAGGCAAAATGAAACATTTCCATTGATACACAACCCTTTCTTTTTTTAAGAGCATACTTGCATTTTCTTGGAGTAAATATTACTTTATACTATATAGGTGAAAGTACTCCCATAGAAGCTCAGTCTCACTAACAGAATCAGAATCATCAGATTTTCAATTTATTTTGCCTAGCTTGATGACCGATCACATCTGCTCCAAATATCCTATGAATCCCACTTTAAGATCCCCAAGCATCTTGTTAGCCCAAATTTGGGAGCCTTGGACATATCTCTGTGTGCACAGGACTCAGGCCTAAGACAACTGCAGCCCTGTGTAAATGCTAGCAATTGTCACCACTGTACAGAAAGCTGATAGACTACAAACTGCTGTCCGATTATCCTCCATGGAGCACCACCCTAGATGCTCAGTGTGAACACCCCTAAGAGAAAGATGTATGTATTCGGAAATAAAAATGAAATAAGAGGATGCCTGGGATTTGCTTCAGGAGGGAAAAAAATGAATTGTAAAGTATAACAAGCTATATGTGTCCTTAGAGACAGATATAGATATGGAAATGGAGAGACGTGGGTACAGATACAGATTGTATCAAAGGAGCGACTGAGAAAGAGATGTGGGCATGGGTGTGAGCAGAATGTCTTTCAGAAGCAAAGAGAACATATTGGGCTTGATAAAAGGAGCATTTCCCCCATCTTTGTGTTGCATTTCTGTTACTATATACTCTTTTTACAATAAAATGCTTGTTTCCTCGATTTTCATATGTGGTTTGGTTTCCATTTTTGTTTTATTTTTAGGGAAAAGGCTGAAGTTGTGACGTTCACCGTAGGACTATAAAGCATTACCTCCGCAGTCTGTTTTAAAAACAGACAAGGCCTCTCAACGACGCTCACTTCGTACAGGCTCAACCTCCCTACTTCATCACCTTCCCTTTGAGGGTCTGGTTCGTTCCCATTTACAGATGATTGTCTAAAAGCATGAGCTCATAACTCTCCCAGTAGCCTACCAGTTGAAGTTCATGGCTTCCCTTCATAATATCTGAGACAATTCCTTGAGTACAAATTATTTGGTTGGATTCTCTATGTATTTACTGTCTAGTCCAAGAGCTCTAGGTGTCAAGAGACAGCGACAATGACTGTCCGGTTTGTCATTGTATACCTAGTGCCCACTTTAAAGCAGGTATATAAGCATATGTTGAACAAATAAATGGTTAAACCAGGATCCATGCAGGAAGACAGAAATATGCTTTTAAAGATAAAAAAAACATATCAGATAAGCAATGATGGTGATGGTGTACTCAGGAGGCTGAGGCAGGAGGATCACAGGTTGAAAGACAGCTTGGGATACCAAGCAAGACACTGTCTCAGAAAAAAACAAACCCATCAAAGCATTGACAGCACAAACATTGCCAGCTCTGCTTCTCCACACAATAGAAAGGAAAAGCAGGTCGGTAGAAATGTCACTGCTTGGGTACACTCCCAGTTCCACCAATTTCAGAGACCTTTGGTAATCTGGAAAGTTACTTAGTCTCCCAAAACTTTGGTTTCCTCATCTCTAAAGTACAAAAAAAAAAAAAATTACTAAAAATTGATAGCAGGTCCAGGGTAAAACACAGAAATCTATCTTCTTTGGTAAGTCTGATGTAACCCACAAAAGATTTCCTGAGCAACAGCCAGGAAGGTAATTAAGTAAGGAATTTGGGGGATGGGGGTTGGAGGTCTTTCCGTGTCTCCTATCTTCCTCCACTGTTCCCAAAGGCTGTCAGGAGGGTGGGGGGGGCACAGGGGAGGGTGTAAGCTTGTGGGGTGGAGAGGGAGTGTGCTGAGTTCTAAGTGTCAAGATAAAGGCTTTGAGCATTCAAGATAAAATCTGAAATGAATGAAATCCAGAGCGTAAACAGCTGTCACGTGGCCTGTTGTGTCTGTGACAAGTTTCAATTAAAAATGGCCCCTAATACATCCAAAAAGTAAAAAAAAATCTGGTGAATTCTTTTTATTGTTCCCTTAATGTGTTACCAAGGAGTTATTGGTATCATTTCATGGCTCCAGCACAAATGCCTCGAGGATTTATTGCCAGGTTCACATCCCCGCTCTTTTAATGGATGTTTTCCAAGAGCTCCCATTACAAGTCCCTTGTGGTGCTGGCTAGAGCCAGCTGCACAGCAAATGGCAATCAACTCCCAAGGCAACAACTCACGCTCACCAGCCTTGGCTTATTTAGGGAAGAACGTTCCTAGATGGATTCGGATGGAACCCTTTGACTTCCAACCCCCGACAAGAAGAAACTGAAAAGTTAATCATAGCACCCAAGTTTCATATGTTGTTGAAGGTGCTGATGTGGGGCGGGGGGGGGTGTCACGATACTATACATACCTTATATTACATTTTAGAAAGACACCTTTCGTAAATTGCTAAAAACCAATGAAGTGGCCGGGCGATGGTGGCGCACGCCTTTAATCCCAGTACTCGGGAGACAGAGGCAGGCGGATCTTTGTGAGTTCGAGACCAGCCTGGTCTATAAGAGCTAGTTCCAGGACAGGCTCCAAAGCCACAGAGAAACCCTGTCTCGAAAAACCAAAAAAAAAAAAAAAAAAAAAAACCAATGAAGTGCTCCAGGAAGGTGGAAGTGTGTTTAATTAAGACAAACTATCAAAACATTCTATCAGGGGAAAAAAATACTTATTTAAAGAGTTAGAAAGTGCTTAAATTGCAGACTCTGGGTTGTTTGTGTGAACATACTGTCAATAAAAATCATTTTTCTAGGGTCTGTGGAGTTGACCTAGGGTCTGGTCTTTAACCAGGAGCTATTGTCAAACCCCATTAGCTACTCTGCCTCCATCTGGAGGGAGAACATCCATCACGCACTGGTACTTTGTGACAACGGAAAGAAAGAGAACACTAAATCCACTGGTCTTCTAAGCCAAGGAAAAGAGGGTTGATGTCCTAATATCAGCTTGAGCAAAGAATGTGTAGAAGGCAGTGGGGTGGGTGTAGTAAGACCCGCTACATGGTTTTTGCCAGGGACTGCAGACTTCATTCATTAGATATGACTTGCTCTTCTGGATGTGTCCCAATGTCACTTTCCATATAGAAATTAAAAAAAAAAAATTCTGTGCATTTTGGGGGAACTAAGTGACCCAGTTAGTAGATAACTTTCTCCCGTGGAAATCCAGTCCTGATGGCCCAAAACTGATGCAATACTTTCAGTGTGCATCTGATTATAAAGGCAAATGACACGGTAAATATCTTTAAATATTTTAATTATTTTTGTTTTCTATGTATGAGTATTTTGCCTTGACATATGCTTATATGTCCCATATGTGCCCAGTGCCCACAGAAGTATCAGATCCCCTGGGACTAGAGTTGTATATGGTTGTGAGTCACCACGTGGGTGCTGGAAACTGAACCCTGGTCCTGTGGAAGAGCAGCTAACTTAACTGCTGAGCCATCTCTCCAATCCCAAAACCTTTCAATTACGGTATAGCATAGGAGCATCAAGACCCACAATCTTTGCTGCTTTCTCATTTTTTAAAACCCTCAGATGACCCTAAAATCAGCATGTCATTTATTCCTGTGCTATCCGACTTGTGCTGATGTCAGTGACTGTCAGTCTGACCTTCTTGACAGACGCTTAGCACAAATTCCCCTGGCTCATTAAACCGTCCACTACGTAGAGCTGGGTCACTCAGACTTGAATACATCCACAGAGACCCATGGGGTCAGATCCCAGTGATGGTGCTGACTCGGGAAACCTGAGATCGAGGCCGAGCTTTCATAGTTCTAACAATGTTCTCCGGTGTTGCTGAGCTGAGAGTCACACACTGGATGTAAATTTCTTTAATAATGTCTTCTAAAGCTTCCAGCAGGAAATAGAATCTCATGAAAAAATCGCCTGTGAGCTGGTTCCTGAAAGATAGCAGGGATTGTTTTGAGAAAGAAGTCTTTTTTTTTTTAAGACAGGAATTCTAAAACCCAGATACAGTCTTCCTAAAGGCTACATCCACAGATAGACATCGTTTTACATCTCACGGAGAGAGGGCTTTTCAGGTCGACCGGTATTGACTTCAGGAAGCGATCCAAAACTAAGCACACAGATTCATCTAAGGCAAAGCACCAATCCAGCACTCGCTCTGGCTACACTATTGATGTCTCCTTGGCTCTTTCTCTGCAGTAAATGTACATAAACAAATTGAAATGTGATCTCTTTATTTTTGAAAACCTCTTCCTGAGAACAGAATTCAAGTTCATTTCCTTGCAACTGCTGTACAAAGTTCACTTAAATGTGGCACACCTAAATAATAATTATCAGAACTAAGTCCTGTTGAAATTATTAGCCTAGAAAGACTGGCCCATGGAGATAAACATCAAAAAGTCAAAACAGTCTGTTTCCTTTATAAGGACAGCAGGGTTCTGTTTTTGGTTTGTTGTTCTTTTGGCTCTTTCAGATTATTGCATGAAGAAGATATACTAGTCCAAGTTAAAAGTGGTCCCCAAATGGTGACATTATACAAGCTGTGAGGTTTATAAATTAGGACAAGAGACGGAAGGGAAATTCTTTTCAGTGCAATGGAATCCTCATTTATGCTGCAGAGCCACAAGTACTTAAAACCCATGAATCCTCAGCTGATCATCCTGAGCCTGCCAGGCCAGTCTCTACCAGGACCATCCATGC
>JAQHUG010000088.1:6305971-6321479 GCA_028555095.1 Dicrostonyx torquatus | reverse complement strand
AAAAAGGAAAAACACCCCTGATAGACTGCACCCTACAACACACACAAAAAAATAAATCTTTCCTTGTTAGTTGCTTCTTGTGTGGAATTTACTGCAATGTGTCTTAATTAGGCTATCTCTTGTTATGAAGAGACACCATGACCACCGCAACTCTTACAAAAAAAGAAAAAGTTTAATTGGAGCTGACTTACCTGTTCAGATATTTAGTCCATTATCATCACGGCAGGAAGCATGGCAGCATGCAGACAGACATGGTGCTGGGCAGGTAGCTAAGCATTCTCCCTCCAGGTCCAACAGCAGGAAGAGACAATAAGTCACTGGGCCTGGCTTGAGCTTCTGAAACCTCAAAGCCCACCCCCAGTGACACACTTCCTCCAACAAGGCCATACCTACTCCTACAAGGCCACACCTCCTAATAGTGCCACTTCCTATGGGCCCATGGGGGCTATTTTCACAAACCACCACACGGTAATAAGAAAAATAACTAAACTCCTGGACAGACTCTTGCAAGCAGATGTCACTTAAATCCCACTGGTGGGAAGACAGTGCATTCAGAGAAGAGATGGGGCCTCGTTGGGAAGCAAATAAGAAATAATGCAAGGTGTAGCAGAAGTATTTTAATTCATAAACTAATATTCTGCGAAATGGGAGCTCTGCAGATGTTAGTCAGGCATCGCGTCCCCACACAGCGTGTCCCACATACTCCAAACTCAGCCCACTGTCTCAGTAAGCAGTCTCCAGCAATACAACTTTGCCCTGAGAGATGATACAGAGCAGAAGACCAAGGGAAATAAATTATACTGTGTCAGAGGCAGGTTCTCAAGGAAAACTCAGCCACAAGGACGCTGGAATCTCACCCTGCTGCAAGTGCCTGTAGACTGAGCTTCTTCCAAAGCTGGAGTCTTTTATTAGGCCTGGAAAATACTGGATTTTTATATTTTTATTTCATTAAATTTAAAGACACTGAAACTCGCTTTGAATGTAAACAAGACACAACGTTACTCTAGCTCTCAGGGTGGGAGCAAGTCCTAGGTATTTTTCTTTAGGCTTCTGGTGCCTAATTTCATTGTGCTGCAATGAACATAACTTTCAGGCATAAACGTGTCTTTCCTGTCGTTTATGTATAAACCAACCTGAAAGGGCATCTCAGGACACTTGACACAGTCTGGTTTCACACCTTATTAGGATTCTTTGGGTGTAGACTCCCTTCCATAAACCCTTCTCTCCCAATTTAAAATCAGCCATCCCTTCCCTCTGGATAAAAGCTTTCCTCTGACTTGTCTGGAATGAGAAGTTACTTGTTGACTGTTGGAATCCTCTCCCTCGTTGAGAAAGAAAGGCTTTCTCCATTCTATATGCTAGAGCCATGGCTTCTCAGCCTTCCTAATGCTGCGACCCTTTAATACAGTTCCTCATGTTGGGGTGACCCCCACCACCACCCATAAAATTATTTCTTTGCTACTTCCTCATAGAAATATTGCTACTGTTATGAATCATAATGTAAATATCGGATATGCAGGAGACCAGATATGTGGCCCCCAAAGAGCCCCGACCCACAGGTTGAGAACACTGTGCTCGCTCGTGCCTCGGATGCTGTAGGTTAATAAGACCACCATGTTCCTGAAGCTGCTTAAAACTCTGGAGTCACAGGATCGCTACTGTCCCTGTGGCACGGCTTAGGCTGGTGAGTTCTGCCTTTATTTATTTTTCCACAGAAACCTAGAGCATGAAGGTTTAACTAGAGCCCTGGAAATGGGGTTAGACGGCTTGGGTTCAAGTTTTACTTCTGCCACTTTTTGCTGGCAACACCAATTTCCTACCGAGATTCAGCCAATGCTGTCCCTGTGCCTTGAACCTTAAGATGCTCAGACCAGGTAACACCGGCAAGCACAAGAGATCATCAAGAAGCAAGGTGGAGAGCCAGCAGCGCGGAGAGCCAGCAGCGCGGAGAGCCAGCAGTGCGGAGGAGAAGAGCAGCTCGGAGAACAAGCAGCCTGGAGCCCAAAGCCAGACTCGGGGTGTTACCAGCCGTCTGAGGAAAGCCAGCTTCCTCACCAGAGGCAGGAAGAGCTAAGGCCACACCTGTGTCAGAGGTGGCCGAAGGAAAACTGAACGGCTCCGAGTGCAGAGCACAGTGTTCAGACCAAGATGAGAGCTCAGCCAGTGTCACGGTGCCTCAGCTTTCCTTTTCCTCCTCCTGAGCCAGTTCTTGCCAGTTCTTCTCGCACAGACAATTCCTTCCTGCTGCTCCCTCTCCACCCACGCAAGCTTTTACTATCCCGCTCTTGGGCCTCTGGGCAACGGCACTGCTGGGCTCTCTGATCTCATTTTCTGGAATGCTGACATCTACTCCAAATATCCCCTTATGTCAATTAATTACATAATCATAATCAAATGCCTAGTGGCCCTTGGGTGCCTGTAAAATAATTTTCAACCCTTAGAACGCACTTTCAGACATTTTGCAAATCAAGCCACGGTGCTGTTATTTAGAGCCGCTGGCATGTCGCCTCCTGTACTCCTGAGTACAGCTTGTGACTTTATCTTGTGATTCACCTCGTGCCTCCATGTTGCTGTTCGTTCTTTCTCTCCTGCTTCCTGCTTTGGGGCCAATGGATGGAAGACGATGTAGGAGTGGTTTGAGGCTCCAACTTGGGTGTCTGACTGTTGTCAGTTTATTTTCTGGCTTAAGACTTCTGAAGCATGTGACCTAGGGTAACTTTTATATTAATCCACATGTTTAGTTGGATTTTTTTTTCCTCTGCAGTGCTGGCTGTTCTGGAACTCACTCTGTAGCCCAGGCTGGTCTTGAACTCACAGAGATCCGCCTGACTCTGCCTCCCAAGTACTGGAATTAAAAGTATGTGTCATCACTACCTGCATTAGCTAGGACACTCTTAATATAGTTTAAAAAATCTATTTTAAATTATATTTTACATCCATTTATAATAAATGTATTGATTTTGGAAGTCTTAATTACTTTTAGCTATTGCTTTACTATATAAAACATGAAACAGAACTCAAAAAGTTAAAATTTTCTCGTATCTTTTATCCCAGTACCTTTTTCTGTTCTCCATGAAATTACATCAGATTCACAAGGAACTCATCAGGGACTGGAAGCCTTGTGCCCAGTGTCAAGCCTAATTCCTTTATTATCTTCTTATTCTGCATAAAGCTAATTGAATTTCTCTCATTCACTCTCGGGTCACCTAAGAACACTGACCCAGCTTTCAGATTAGCCAGAACAAGAGATCTGGCTAACCTAACCAGATCTGGTGAGGTTAGGGGGAGCCAGCCGTGGGGATCAAGGCAGAGAAAGAAACTGACCTCAGTCAGGTGTCAGGCAATCGGGAGTGGGGAGCGTGCTTATTCCCTCTCGGTCTTGGAAACACCACACAGGAAAGAACAAAACTGGTCTCGGCAGCATACAGGGCACTGCCCAACACTGTCTTTTCTCTTCTTCGCCAAAGTCAGGAAGAACAGGTGCCTCTGTCCTCCTGGAGTCTGCAAAGGTGTTCAGGTCAAGTTCTGCGTCTCTCCAGATCTCAGACCCGAGAGTCCCATGATCCGAAAACCTGTGCCACCCTCTTCCATTCTGCCTGTTCTTGTCCACTACCTCATGCTCTCTTCTCTCTCATCCACAAACTCCTGCCCTCTCTTCTCTTGGCACCCTTTCCCCGTTACCCTTACAACTCTCATTCCAGTGGAGTTTGTTTCTTTTAAAGAAAAGATTAAAAAGACTCCCCAGTACCTTCAAGCATTCTAACTCACTCCCACAGCATTCCCAGAGGACACCCATGCCGGGCAGGGCAAGTTTTCTGTCTTAAGTTAATGTCATTTCTACCACCATTATAATATTGTGAAATTATCTCTTGTCTTATGATGACCTTGTGTCATTACAAGATCCTGTAACTTAAGCAGTACTTCAATCACAGAAGGTGGTAGCGAGCAATCCACATCCCAAATAGGAATAGAATAATGCAGCAGGAAGCAATTGTCTATGGGGGCTGCAGGGGACGGGAGGGGGGAGGGGGAGCAATCTTGAACTTTGAACTCAGAGCCAAAGAGTTTTAAACATCTTGGCGATTGAGAGCTTGGCAATTGAGAGCTTGGCGATTGGCCTGGTCAGTATGTGGTGTGTCCTGCTATCAGACACCAGGCTTCATCTAAGACCTAGAGAACAGGGTGGAAGAGAAGCAAGGAGAGGGGACAGTCTTCATATTCTTGGGGTGTGAGAGATGGAGATGACAGAAATGCAGCATTGCCTGAGTTAGTAACGCAGTGACTGCGCCTGAAGTCCTCATGCTGTTAGATGTCCGCCCCTTCTTCCAGCGCGTCTGGAGGAGGAAGCACCGAGAGCCAAGACACACCGGCAGTACTCACATCCGTACTTTAAATAATAAAACAGAACTGAGGTTAGCCCCAAAATAGCCATGCAATGTATAAGATTGTTTTTCTAAACACGCCCGTAAACAGCATCCTAACTTACAGCCCTATTGTTTTGGCCTTTGCAGCTGTGTTACACACTATAACACATTACACGCTTCCGTCTCCACACTCAAACAAAGACCAACTAAGAGAGCCAAAAGAACCGGAGAGATGGAGACAAAAATGTCACCTTTCTTACTGACCAGTCATGCAAGAAGCATTCTGTAGGTATGGGACACATGTTTCCTGATGTAGCACAGAATTAAACAGAACGACCTACTGATCCACTAAAGGGATCTCACGATACATTTCCTCCTGGGAGTGAGCTGCCCGTAGAGAATCCAGAAGGTCTGAGACAGGCCTGTCTACCTTGTTTTCCCTTCCCAGTCAAGTAAGGCGTTTGTCTCAAGGAGTGAGTAACAGGGAAAGAAAGGCCAGAGGGTGACTGTATTGGAAATGTAACACAGACTGATGGGGAAGAAACAAATGCTCTCTGCCTGGTAGCTATCCTAAGTAGTAGCAAATAAAGCTGCTCTCTAATTAAGTAAACTGATTCTATCTAAAGGAGTCTGTAAGCAAAATTAGCAAGATCTATTAAAGACCCATCATCCCAGCAGAGTGGAAGCAGTGGATTCCGCCTTAGTGGGAGGAAGCACGCCTGAGATCAAAACGGTGAGCGTTTGGAGTGGACATTTGCATACAAAGCCTGCAGGCTTCAGAAATTAAGAGCCAGAGGCTGGAGAGGTGGAGCAGCACTTTAAAACACTGGCTGAGCCGGGCGGTGGTGGCACACGCCTTTAATCCCAGCACTCGGGAGGCAGGGGCAGGTGGATCTCTGTGAGTTCGAGACCAGCCTGGTCTACAAGAGCTAGTTCCAGTGCAGGCTCCAAAGCCACAGAGAAACCCTGTCTCGAAAAACAAACAAACAAACAAACAAAAACACTGGCTGATCTTCCAGAGGCTACACGTTTGACTTCCAGCAGCTCACAAGTGTCTGTGACTCCAGTTCAGGTGATCCAGCATCTTCTTCTGGCCTCCTTGGGCACCAGGCACACATGTGGTACACAGATATGCATACCAGTAAACACCCACACACATGATTTTTTTTTCAAGAAGGAATTAGAACTAGTGTGAAGTCATCCCCATACCATCTTTCCTCCTTCTAGAAAATACACACAGCTCTCTTTGCTTTCCCCATGCAGACACTGATTCTGAAGGACATTTAATGGGACTATTAATCGTAGTGGCCACCATGATTAATTGAAATGCTCATGAGTTATTGTCAAAGTCATTTCTATTCCTTTTTTTATTTTACTAAGGGTTATAATTGATTAAGAAAGCTTAATGAATGGGCTGAAGAGATGGCTCAGTGGTTAAAAACACTGATTGCTCTTCCAGAAGACTGGGGTTTGATTCCCAGCACCCACATGGCAGCTCACAACTGTCTATTACTCCAGTTCCAGGGGATCCAATGCCCTCACACAGACATACATGATGGTAAAAACACCAATGCATATAAAATAAAAATAAAATTTTACAAAAGCACATGATGATTTCTTAAATGAACAACATGCCACAGGCAAGAATGGCTCTGCAAATGTCTCCTGGCTAACGACAGAACTAAACTATCAAGCAACAGTAGACCATGCAAGTAAGACTGTAAAATCTGCAAGAATGACGCTATCATTACAGAAGGTTAATGAACACAGTTCCTATCATAATCTAAACAGTAAAAAATGGGAATTCTGAATTCTTCAGTTGTTCACACTTGCTTCTAAGAAACCAATATCACTAGAACTAACTAGACTGCTTTCTTTTTTTTTTTTAAGGAGTGGGTGGAAATGAAGTCCCCCACTACTGCTACCTGTGCAGTCGAGTTTCCAAGCTTGGGGTCAGCGCATGTGAAACGTGATGGGGAGCCCTGCCCTGCTAGCTAACACTAGGCTTCATTTTCTAAATAAAGTGACAAACAGCTTTGTTGCTGCTGTTGTTATACTTATTTCTTTGTGTGTGTGTGTTTGTGTGTGTGTGTGTGTGTGAGAGAGAGAGAAAGAGAGAAGAGGAGAGGAGAGACAGATACAGAGACACAGGCACAGAGAAGAGAGAGAGAGAAGCCTGTGTGTCATGGTGCATGTGTGGAAGTCAGAGCATAACTAAGTTGGTTCTCAGCCTCTATTATGAGTCTTGAGATCAAACTTAGGATGCTGTGCTTGGTGGCCAGCACCTTTACCCACTGAGTTCTTTTTTTTAAATGTCCATATATGGTAAGAAGAGGAGCTTCATTTTTGTGTGTTTTGATTTAAATGTAATTACATTTCCCTCCTTCTCTTTCCTCTCCAACCCTTGTTTTCTTCTTCCAACCCCTCCCATGATATCCTCTTTCTATTATTGTTACCTGCATATGCATAAATGTACAAATACAATCTGTTGATCCATTTAGTGCTGTTTATATGCATATGAGTTCAGGGTTGATGGCTTGATATTGGATAACCAATTAGTGGGTGGGTCCCAATTCTTAAAACAGGGCAACAGCTACTTGTATTACAAAGCAATCACTTTATATTTGCAATGGTTTGCTTATTTGTTTGATTATAAGTGAACTTAGGCATGTTTTTATAAGAATTGACCTCTACAAAAAAGTTAATATCTTTGCTACCTATTATTTACCAATCGCCCCCTTTAACAAACTTTTACCCAATTCTGACTGACGTGTACAGGATGCATGTTAATTGCTATGGGGAAAAGAAAAGCAGAAAACCTGAGCTGTGCTCTTGTCTGCTTCAAGGTGGTAGCAATCCTCCGAACACCCTCCCACTCCCAGGAAAGCCGGAGCGAGCCCACTTGTCCTCAGCAACAGCTCAGCTCTGTTGCTAAGTGTTTGTGACATAGGAAGAGTATGTGCCAATCAGAGAGAAGCTCTGGCAATGTGACTGTGACAGGTCACCATAAGTAGGATGAGCACTCCCATCCTCCGGCCCTTCTCTTCTCTGTTCCTAACCAGCAGGGAGAGCAACATCTGCAATGGCCAAGTCCATCATCCAAAGATACCAAGACATCAAAAGACGTCTAAGACCAGTCTCCAGGAAGCAGTCACGTTGTTCCAGCATCGATTTTGGCCATGGAAATTACTCTCGCTACATAAGCAGGGTCCTGAAGGGAACTGTCCCCATGAAAGGCATATATTCGCACACTGTGGACATTCTGAACTTCCTGATCAATGACATCTTTGAGCGCATTGCTACAGAAGCCGGCCAGCTGATGCATCTCAGGAAGCGCTGCACCCTCACTCCAGAAGATATCCAGAAAGCAGTGTATCTGCTGTTACCTAAGAAGCTGGCTAAGTTTGCAGTGACTTTTGGAAGTAGAGCCGTCCACAGATTTGTCCATTCCTAAGCTCCATGTGCAAACCTTCTTGAAACTTGGGGAAAGTAAATCAAAGTGCCGGTAGCCTGTGTTACCTTCGCTCTTCTTTCTCGTTCTCTTTGACATGTGTGGTTGTTTTTAGCTGGTGCCTAAGGAAGCCATAAAAAGGACATTGGGTCCCCTGGAGCTGGAGTTACAGGTAGTGGGAGCCTCCATGTGGGTGCTGGGACTTTAACCTAGGTCCTTTGGAAGAGCAGCCCATGCTCTTAACTGCTGGACTATCTCTCCAGTTCCCATGCTTCCATGAACTACCAATTCATTGAGTTTAGTTCTTTTCTTTTTTGAGGCAGGGTCTCAAAAAAAAAAAAAAAAGACTACACTACACAGTCCTGGCTGGCCTAATTTGCTAGGTAGGCCAGTGCTGCCAAGCTTTGGTCACCTTAAAAAAGCCCTGAAGCTTTCTCCTAACTCCATCTCCCTACCTGCTGTCCTGAGGGCACTCCACAGGCCAACCCACCCCTTTGATTTTCTTTGTCCTTTGTTGTCTTTGTGTCTCTGAGCCAGCGGTTTCACTTTTGTTTGTTTTGCAAGGATAGGTTCACATCACCTGTGTTTCTCTCTTTAACTTGTTTCTACGGTTCCTACCTGTGATAAACGTAGCTCTGGATTACTGACCCTCTTGCCCTAGCTGGGACTCCATCCTGTGATGTATTACAGTTCATTATGTGCCCTCTCTTGAGAGGGGTCTAAAGGGCTTCTGGTTTGGCTAATAGAGCAGCCCCAGTAGAGTTGCCACAGTAGCAGAAACATACAGCATTTGGTACACGATCACACCCTATGTATATTAATTTGTTTAACCCCACAAAACCCTGTGAGGATTAAACAATTATCCCCAGCCCCTGGAGGAGGAAACTGAGTGGAAGGACTGGGTTTGAACAGAATACCAGATTTGTCCGATAGACTGGGCCATACAAGAGCTCCTTTGGGGAAATATCATGATGGCAGGATTCTTGAGACATTGGTGGCTTGCAGTCAGCTTTTCTAGGTGTTGCCAGGTTGTCTTCCAAAGAGTTTATGTTTGGAGCAGACAATAGGAATTTGATTTTTTTTTTCTGATTACGAGACACATAAATTTCCACAAGAAAAACAAAATCGCTTATGTTATGTCTCTTCTGGGGTTGGAACCGAGGCCGTTCTAAGAGAGAATGTTGTTTTTCCGTTTCCCTGATTCTTGGTTAGGATCCATCCACTGTTTCTCCTGGGTTAGTTCACTTCTGTTTCCACCTCAGAGTTTCTGAAAACTCACCTAAACAGGCTCTACTCCCTATTCTAGACAGAGGTGATGGGCCCCTTACAGCTTAAGTGATCTTCATCCTGTGTCCACATCTACCTAGGACCAATGACTGACAGAAAGGCCCTGAGGTCTAAGAGGGTCAGCAAGTTACAGCTTCTGGGCCAACTCTGGCCACAGAGACTATCACAGATCTCTTTTGTACACAGGACCACAGTGCTCAGTGAGGTGTCTATGTTTGTGCACAGATGTTTAAGAAAAAACAAAACCACAGGAAAAGTATTTAACAGGCCTAATGTGGCCCACAAAGCCTAAAGTACAGTCAAGTCCTGCAAAAATGATACTGTGATCAACAGTTGACTACATTTGTGGTGGCCGGCCTGTGAAGTCACAATGTTGCTGTTCATTCCTATTCTTGTTATTTTTCCTGTACTTTTCTATGTTTAGAGGAACAAGCACTTAACTTCGTGTTAAAATTGTCTGCGGGGTTCAGTACAGCAATGTCCTGTACAGATCTGCTGCCTACGAGCAGGAAACTGTACTATCTAGTTTGTGTATCTAGCACGGTGTATTCTGTCTGCACAACAACAAGGCCACCTGATGGTTACCTAAAAATAAGTTCACTGATTTTTTTTTTTCTTTTTTGGTTTTTCGAGACAGGGCTTCTCTGTAGCTTTGGAGCCTGTCCTGGAACTAGCTCTTGTAGTCCAGGCTGGCCTCGAACTCACAAAGATCTGTCTGCCTCTGCCTCCCAAGTGCTGGGATTAAAGGTATGTGCCACCACCACCCGGCTCATCCATTGATTTTTAAAAAGAAACCCCCAACAGCTAAATCCCTTACCAGTGCATCGCTTGAAAGACCGGATCTACCATCTAGAAGAGAAGTTTGCCAAGGGCAGGTTTGGACCACGCTGCATACTTCACATCGGGCTCTCAAAGCTTCTCACCGTAGGTCAGTTTACAGAAAAGGTGGATAGCTGACATTTGAAATCACTGAAATAAGGAGAGAAAATGCAAACAACATTCCATAATTCAGGTAATGATCTAATCATGGAAAATTCCCCTCTAGATTGAGGTATGAGCTTCGGGGGAAGGGAGTAGCATACATGCCCTCTACATCAGCATATGTTTTAAAGCATTTAAACAATGGAATTTCAAATAAGATCAACATAGGGAAGGGTGATCCCTTGAGATGCAATTGTTTTCAGGTATAAGTATATAAATGCATATGTGTAAAAATACCTATTTTGGAATATTTAAACCTTTTTTGTGAAATATATTGAAAAATGTGGCCTATGTACAATGGTTGCCACCATCCATCTCTAGAACCCTATACCATTAAACGGAAACTCCCCATTCTCTCCTCTTTTGGGTTCTGACAAACCACTCCATCTCTTGTCCCTGTGCACCTGTCTCCTCCAGGTCTCCCTGTAGAAGTTAGACACCACTCCACTTTTGAACCACCGTATCACTCAGTGGGATAGCTTCCAAGGCATCTATGTTGAGAATGCCAGAATTTCCTTCTTTTTAAGATTAAATTCCTTTGTATGCATCCAACACCATGTATTTACTCAGTTACTGATGCATGGTTATAGTCTTGTAGCCACTGTAAATAGGGCAGCTCTGAACCTGGTATACAAATTTCTATTAGTGGCCCTGCTCCCAATGCTTTAAAGTGTATTTTTGAAAGTGAACGCTGCCGGGTGCTGGAGAGATGACTCAGCAGATAAAGGCACTTGCTGTCAAGCCCAGCTGCCTGAGTTTAATGCCCAGGTCCCTCGATTGCTGTGCAGATAAGACGGCAGAACACACAGGCCTCTTATGATTGAACCGCCCTTCCAGCCATGGCTGCCCTGTGTTGACATAAGAGAAATGAAATTTAACTTATTAATGCCAGTACTATTTTGAATTATTATCATTCATACTCTAACTTAATTCTAATACAGACATCCAGAAGATCATTGACTGCCACACAATGTAGTTAGCATCAAGATGATAACAGACTTATTAAATAAAAACGTATTAACCTAGAAATGGAGGCTGATGCTTTGTGTATTGCCAGATGATGTTGTGGCAAAATGAAATTTCATGTCACTTAGCAGCCCTTTACTCAGAGATACACAATGCAGATGGAGAGGGCCTGCTTGCTATTCGTCTGCTGGGTATATGATATGACTTTGGAAGATTGTTGAAAGTACAAAGATATCAATAGATTCAAAGGCCACAGAAAACAGATTTTTCTACTGTCCACAATATGAACAAATACGGATTTTTGTGATCATTTGAAAACAGTGGTATACATCATATGTCACACACCAACAAGCAAAAATAATGCTGACTTTCAAGTGAAAGTCACCCGACAATAAAATTGTGGTCATCTTGAACAAAGCCAGTGGCAGCAAATGCAGTAAAAAAAGAAGAAGAAGAAGAAAAGAAGAAGAAGAAGAAGAAGAAGAAGAAGAAGAAGAAGAAGAAGAAGAAGAAGAAGAAGAAGAAGAGACGAATCTGAAAGATATCAGGAGGCAAAATTGTAGCGGTTACTGTGATGTGCATAACAACAGATGAACTGCCAACTATACACTCCCTGGGGCTCTGGCCCAGAAGACTTAATGAATAGATCCAAGTGGCTAGGCAGTGTGTAAATAACTACACGGTATGCAGCCAACAGTTTTACGTGGTAACGTACGAGGGCTATCACAAGAGTGCTCCAAGTGCAGAAAAGCTGGCAAGAGTCGGATGGACCACTAGCACTTGCTTAAAGCTCAGGAGAGGACAGCTTGAATTTTTAATACTTGAGATCATTTCTTATCAGTCTCGACTATGCCGCACATCAGGTGTTGACGGATGGCATTTGGAACGGATTGGCAAACTGGAAGGCATTTGGCAGTATGGGGAAAACTATCAAGCTATGTCGGTTGCCTTCAAGATTAGGAGTCCAAAAAATAAGTCCAACTGTCAGCAGGAGGGGAGTGACCACTGACTGGTTCTTGGCTGCCTTTGTGGATGTCACGGTTGCCGTGGCAACCATGGAGGATTCCTAGAACAAGGACTCTGGAATACAGCAAGTGCAATCTTACTAGAATGGCAGGCAGTTCATCCCCAAGTCTCGTCCATCAGGCACAGCAGTGCTCGCTGTGATTAAAATGTTGGGAAGTGGAGGCTGCCAGAGCAGGACTTCAAGGCCAACTTGGGCGGATTAGTGAGTTTAGGATCAGAATGGGCTACTCCACTTAGGATCAAAAAGAAAAATAACAACCTTTCGAAACTAAAAATTCTTGTAAGTTGTTTAGAAGCTGATAAAATTAGTAGCTAGAAAATCATGGAAGATACAGCATACACAAACAATATAATCAATAATATTCTATCCAGCAGCAGCGAACTACAGATTTTCTCAAGTATTCATAACACATTCACCCAAGTTAGACCAACTCAGTCCATTAAAACCTAAAAACTCGTGTGTGTGTATGTGTGTATGTGCGCGCGCGCGTGTATGTGTGTGTGTGTGTGTGTGTGTGTGTATACCTATGTGGAAGTCCACGTGTGCATCTACCTGTGGAGGCCCAGAGGCAACAAAAACTGCCAAAACTAAAAAGAAAAGAGGAAAAGAACTGGAAAAAAAATGAAACCAAATATACAAAAAAAATGCATAAAGGGGATATGTGGAGAGATAGATATTTGAATTAATAATAACTGGACAATTCCTCTAAATGTCAGACAGCAAACCACAGATCCATAAAACTCAGAGAACATCAGAAAAAACAGTGAAGAAAAAACCACCTTTGAGGTTCTATTCAAATTGCAGGAAAACAAAAGCTAAATAAAACCAGCAAGGGAACAACATTCTCACCTACAGGGAAACAAGGATAAGGATTTCCTCCAACTTCTCCACAGAAATCATTCACAAAGTAGAAAAACACACTGTTGAGGAAAAAAATCCCACCATCCTAGAATTCTGTGAACCATAAAACTATCTTTCAAAAACAAAGGAAAATACTTTCCTAAACAAATTTGAAAGAATTTTTGCCTTCAACAAATGTTTAAAATTGTTTGGAGAAGAGGGAAAATTATGTGTTCAGATCTATGTAAAGAAAAGAATTCTCTAAAAATAAGCAATGGCAAAATATTTTTATTTTGTTTTGGTTTTTGAGACAGGGTTTCTCTGTGTAGACTTAGCTGTCCTAGAACTCACTCTGTTGACCAGGCTGGCCTTGAACTTGCAGAGATCGCCTATCTCTGCCTCCTGAATGCTTGGATTGAAGGCCTGCGCTACCACTGCCTGGTGGTAAAAAAAAAAAAATTTACCTTCAATTTATCTAACACTTGGAAGGCAGAGGCAGGTGGATCTCTGAATTCAAGGACAGCCTGATCCACAAAGTCAAGTTCAAGGACAACCAAGACTGCTAAACAAAGAAACATTGTTTCTTAAAAAGAAGGAGAAGAAGAGAGAGAGAGGAAGGAAGGAAGGAAGGAAGGAAGGAAGGAAGGAAGGAAGGAAAGAAGGAAGGAAAGAAATGCCTTGCCCAAAGGTATATATGGGTGGGACTGGGACATTTTCTCAGTTGAGGTGTCTTCCCCCCAGTGACTTGTATGGATGCTGTCTAGCCAACACAAGCATGTACAGCTCCTCCAGAAGACCTCAGTTTGAATCCCAGCAGGCAGCTCCTAACAGCCTGTAACTCTAGCTCCGTAGATTCTAACACTGTCTTGTGGCCTCTGTGGGTACCTGAACTCATCCGCAGAGAGAGGACTGCTGGACTTGCCTAAAGGTGAGATGATCCTTCGGGGTTCCTGATTCATGAAAGAATCTGCAAGGCATTCTGCAGGATACAGAAAAAAGTGACTGAATTGCCTTTAAAATTTCCTGCTTCATGGAAATGTCTGTTGGATACTATGGGCCTGTAGGCTAAAGATGCCCCAATGGTACAGAAAAACTTTGGATGACTGTCCAGGCAATGAGATATCTCTGTCATTTCTAGAGTTTTGGAAGTTGCATACTTCTTGTTTACTTAGGTAATATTATATCCTTCTGGAGTTTTTGATGGAGTTGAAAAATAGCTAGTTATGGTTTTCCTTTGTTATGATAAAAGATAAAGTAGATATAAATATTGTAACTGTAATTCTTGCTTGATAACTGTTTTGTCATATGTAATTTTACTATGTTAAAATGAAAGCCTTTCTTTTTCGTTTAAACAGAAAAGGGGAAATGGTATAGGAGGTTCTTCTATATTTGTGTTGCTCTCATTGGTTGAAAAAAGAAACTGCCTTGGCCTTTTGATAGGGAAGATCTTAGGTAGGTGTGAAAGAAAGAACTGAATTCTGGGAGGAAGAAGGCAGAGAGAGAGAGGGCTGCCATGAAGCTGCAAAGTCAGATATGCTGAATCTTTCCCAGTAAGCCATGACCTCATGGTGTTACACAGACTGGTAAAAATGGGTTAGATCAGGATGTGAGAATTGGCCAAGAAGAGTCTAGATATAATGGGCCAGGCAGTAATTTAATTAATACAATTTTTGTGTGATTATTTCGGGGGTTAAGCTAGCCGGGTGGCCAGAAAGAACAAGCAGCCCGCTCCTTCTACTACAACCCACACCAGTGTGAACTAAAGAATTTTTTTTTAATAAGTTAATCCAATATTATAGATGGAGACCACAACAGAATACCAGATCCAGCAGGCAGAAAAATCCATACAAATTGATTTTGCTTAATGCCATCTATCAACAGATATAATAGACAAAAATCTACAAATGGATATGTATAGCAGGTTGATTCATAAGTGCCAACATTTGGAAGCAACACATGTAACTTTTGGTCAACTAATGGATCATTTATGGTACATCCAGAAAAATAGTATTATTTATCACCAAAGAGAAATGAGCTACCAAGAGGTGGAAAGACGTGGAAGAAACATAAATGAATATGATTAAGTAAAACAGGCCAATTAAAAGGCTGCATATTCCATGATTCCAGTGACTTGAACCTTGAAGAAAGAAAATCTATGGAACATGAAGATCAGAGAAGCAGAGCAGCCAGCCACTGGAGAGTTTTTACTTCTACCAATGCTCAGAACGAAGTGGCGAGCCTGTCTTCTGACTGTATCTTCCAACTGCGTCTGCCTCCACCAAATCTCAGACTGCACAGAGTTCTTGTCTCCTCCTGCCTTATATTCTTCTCTCTGCCCAGCCATATCACTGCTATTTCTACCTTCCTAGTGCTGGGATTAAAGGTGTGGGATCCCAAGTGCTGGGATCACCTTTGTGTGGCTGTTTCTTTTTAGACAGATGCAATCTCATGTAGCCCATGGTAACCTTGAACTAACAGAGATCTGTCTCTGTCTCTGTCTCCTGAATCTTCTAAGGATTAAAAGGTTGTGCCACCACTGCCTGGCCTCTAATGGCTTAGCCCTACACTCTGATCTTGAGGCGAGCTTTATTT
>JAQHUG010000088.1:6251464-6262412 GCA_028555095.1 Dicrostonyx torquatus | reverse complement strand
CTCCACCCTGTGTGTCCTGGGGATTGAACTCAGGCTGCCTTTGGCAGCAAGGGCCTTTATACTTTCAGAGATGGCTCACAAGCTCCATGATTCCTTTTCTTTTTTCTTCCAAATACATTTTTTTTGTATTTTTTTTTGTTGTGCGTATGAAAATTTTGCTTACATGTGTGTCTGTGGACCACATACATGCCTGTTGCACATGGAGGTTAGCAGAGGGAGTCACAGATGGCTGTGAGCTACCTTGTGTGTGTTGGGTATTGAACCCGGTTCCTCAGGAAGAACACTAAGCTCTCTCAATCACTCTTAGCAATCTCCAGCCCTGAAGGCAACTGGATTTTAAAGAGAGAACAGACTAGTTACAGTGCGTGTAGGCTAGTTTTTTAATTGCACACAGCATCTTGTTCATTTTAAATGTGTCATTCGGTAGTGTCAAGTATATTTATAATTTTTTCATCCTGAAAGCCTGTGGCTCTGTCCCCTTAAAAAGCAGTACTTCCACCCTGGCTCCTAGAAACCATCATTCTACTTTTTTCTTATGAATTTGACAGCTTTAGACACCTTGGGATGGCAGAATCAGTCTGTCTTTCTTTAGAACGACACCTTATTTTAGTTAACATAATGTCCTCTTGCAGCATGAGACATGTTTTCTTTCCTTTTAAAGCCTGAATAATATTTGTCTTAGGGTTTCAATTGCTTTGAAGAGACACCATGATCATGGTGACTCTTATAAAGGAAAACATTTAACTGGGGTGGCTTACAGTTTCAGAGGTTTAGTCCATTATCATCATGGTGGAACATGTTGGCATGCAGGCAGATAGGGTGCTAGAGAGGTAGCTGAGAGGTCTACATCTTGATCTGCAGGCAACAGGAAGTGAACTGAGACACGGGCATAGCTTGAACACAGGAAGCCTCAAAGGCCACCCCCACAGTGACACACTTCCTCCAACAAGGTCACACCTACTCTAACAAGGCCACTAATAGTGCCACTCCCCTTAGGGGCCATTTTTTTTTCAAACTACCACAATATTCATGTGTGGGTGCGTGCGTGCGTACGTGCGTGCGTGCGTGCGTGCGTGCGTGTGTGTGTGTGTGTGTGTTATACCACATTTGGAAACTCTTTGAAACACTGCCTTTGGTCCTTTGGTACACATACAGAAGTAGGATTGTTGAAACATACAATGTTTTAACTTGCAATGTTTTGAAGAGCCTCATGACTGTCTTCCATAACTGCTGCACTATCCTTTAATCTCACTAGCAGAGCATGAGTGTTAATTTCTCTGGATCATTTCCAGAACCCTTCTGGATTTCTTCCTTCATTTTTAAAATTTTTTAAAAATACAATGGCATAACTTTCTTTCAATAGCTGCCATCCTAACAGATCTGAGACCATCTCTAGCTGTGATTTGAGTTGCATTTCCCTTTGTTAGTTATGTTCCACATCTTCTCATGTTTGCTCTCTCTCTGTATTCACCTCAGTAGAAATGTCCCCTCAAGTTTTTGCCCATGTTTTAAAGGGAACACTTGAGTCTTTTGCTGTTGAGTTATGTGAACTCTTCCTATTTTATTATATAATCTATATATCTCTTATCAGACATAAGATACATAAATGTTTTCTCAAATTCCTCTAACTGTTTTGTCTTTTGATACTCAGCTTTTTAAGTCTAATGTAGTCCAATTTATCCTTTTTTGCATTTTAATGTCATGTTCAAGAAATTATTGTCAGGTCCAACACTGGAATTTTCTCCATGTTTTTCTTCTAAAAAATTATGGTTTTAGGACTTACTTCAAGGTCTTTAACCCATTTTGAGTTGATTTTATGCATGGTGTAAGACAAGAATCTTTAAAATTTACTTGTTTTGTGCATGTGTATATGTTTATATGAGGGTACACTCATGTCACAAACAGGTTATGCACGTCATAATGTGGGTGTGGAGATCAGAGAACAGCTTACAAGAGTCGATTCTCCCATTCCACCACATGGCTCCCAGGGCTCACACTCAGGTCACCAGACTTGGTGGCAAGTGTCTTTGCCCACTGAGCCATCTCAACAGCTCTCATGGAGATTTTAAGGGCTGCCTGTATCTATGGGATCTTGAATCTTACATAACAAAGGCTTATTATTAATCATATCGTTGTAGTTAGGAAATTTTTTAGGATTTTTTTTTTGAGACAGGTTTTCATTATGCAACCCAGGTTGGTCCCAAATTTATGATCCCCCTGACCCAGTTTCCCAAAGGCTTGAATTACAGGGAACATCAACATGCTCAGCCTTCTGGGATTTAGAGTAATCCTTGGCAGGATATTTTGTCTGGCAGTTTGTAAAATAACCCTCACATATTAATTTGTAGGCGCTGTATTGCAGAGAAGAAATGGCTGTTCTTTCAATCAAGGGGTCTATCAACTACAAGATAAGAACTGGGAAAGGACTTGGGAGTTTTTGCAATTTTTCCTTATTTGAGTGCTTCCAGCAGACAAGTAAATGAGCCTTATTTTTCCTAAAGTCTTCTGTGGTTCACTGTGTAGTCTCAAATGTGTCTTTCATTCTTTGGCATCTGGCACAGCCAGTCATTTTTATTTCAAGATAATTTTTTCTTTTTTGTTTTTATAGCAAATATTGGTTGTTCTTCAAAGAAATTTAAGCTCTTAGCCTGTGGAATATGATTGCATAGTAAAGAGATTAGTGGTAGATGCAGCTGCTGATCTAGTAAAAACAAAGCTGTCTTGGTTCCTCTGCGAGGTCAGAGGAAGGAAAGAACCTCTAAGGACTCGTCTGTCTGAGCAGCCTCAATAGACACAGATCATATACAATTGTTTTTCTGTTCCTTCACTAGTGGAGAACGCTCACTGTTTTTATGACCCTTGTATCCACAACATCTTTGTTAACTATGTCCACAGGTTCCCAATTTCTAGAGAATACAAATTTCATCGCCTATGTGCACATAAATAAAGAAAAGGAAACCAAATAGATAACAAAGTACCAATTATGTAACAATTGTCTTCTTGAATTCTGAACATAGACAATTTTATTTTTATTTATTTATTTGTGAGTGTGCGTGTGCGTGTGTGTGTGCGTGTGCGTGTGCGTGTGTGTGAGAAAGAGAGAGAGAGATGGGGAGGGAGAGAAAGAGAGAGAGAATGAGTGTGTGAGAGTGTGCAGGTGCCTGCAGAGGCTGTAGAGGGCATCAGAATCCTTGGAATTAGAGTTACATGCCATAGTAAGCCACCAGTGTGGGTGCTAGAACCCACTCCTGGGTCCTCTGCAAAAGCAGCAGAGGTGCTCTTAATCATTGAGCCATCTCTCTGGTCCCTCATTTATGAAAAATTTTAATTATAGTCATTATGTAGTTCTAGATTAAATTTTTAATCTGTCCCATGACCTAAAAAGATTACAATATAATTGTTATTACCCCGAAAAAGCAAAGTTGATTTAGAAGGTTAGATAAAGCTGAGTAGAAAAAGAGAAAAATCGTTCTTCAAAGAGCAACAAAAGAGGCTTCCAACAGCCAAGAAGTCTTGGAGAGATTCTCTTGGCATTGGAATGAGTCCCTGAGACCACTAAAGAAGGTGACTATTGACTGGTTTTTATTTATTTTTTAGACATCCCCTTAAAGATATTAATTAAAATATGCATACATCTCAGATGTATTATTATTCCAAATCAGATTTTCTTCTGCCATGTGCTGTTACCATTTTTAAATTATAATGCATTTTTTTCCTAGCAATAGTAGGGCTTGAGTATAAGACATACCTATTCATGACAAGTACGCACTCTACCACTGAGCTGTGGCTGTAGCCCTCGGGCTATAGGACATCTTAACGGAAACAGAGGCTCTTTCGGGAGAGCCATGCAGACACAAGCAAGCCTGAAACCCATGAGGAAAAGGGGGCAGTGCGATCAGTTCACAGCACGGGATTTAGACGAATGGGGAGGAGCCCCAACCAGCTAGAGAATGAAGGAACCACACACATTTCAGCCTGACCGTACTGGGCTCTGGGGATGTGTAAAGCAAAGGGAGCTTCCTTCCCAGATGACTAGACATAATGAAGGGGATGTTGAAGGTTTTATGCTTGGCCCCAGACCAAATCCCCTCCCTTATCTGAACAATTGATCACTGGCCTAATGGACTCCCAGCATCAGCCCCAGACTTACTTGCCTGGGAAAGTCTTCAGGTCCACATTTCCACGTTATCCTTAGAGAACACTACCATATACACGCCACGCCGCAGAAACAATCGAAAACAAGGAAGACCGTGTGTCCAGACAGACAGGGGCCGAAGGGAGACGACCAGCAGGAGACTAAGCAGTTAATCATCTAAAATCACTAAGTGGCTCACCCCCAAAATGAAAGGTCCACTTATCTTCTCTCACAAAGCCCTCAGGCTAATTATTTACCATATGGTGCATCGTTAACCCAAAAAAGTCTAATTACTTAAATACAAAACCTAAATCCAAACAAAGGCCTACTTGTCTACAAATCTTAGAATAACAAAATGAGTTTGCAGTAGGAAGTCAGCGAAGCAGCAGAGATCAGAGTACGACCAAGCCCAGCTCGCTCGGCAGCACACCCTGAAGAGGAACCGCAGGATTTGGGCGCAAGAAGCCCCCCGCAAGTCACCCGCGATGCTATCACGTGAAGAGTGCTCAAAACGACCTTGAGAACACCTGCACACCTGCATAACTGTCGAAAGACAAGAGCCCATTATTCAATTATCTAAAAATAAATAAACAAACAAACAAAAAGCAAAGGCAACTCCTGTTTATCAGCGGAAGAGAACGAGAGTCGGCCCGGTCCTTGCAAACAGAGCAATTGGCTGGTCGTGCTCGCGTGCTGAGGGAGTGTGGGGTTTGGGAATCGCTTGCCTCTCATAACTGTAAGGAGGTTGGCGTCATCTAATGAAGTATGGCTGCTCGCGTGACATCAGTGCTGTTTGGGTCGCACTCACAGGCATGCTTACTGGGTGTGTCTGTTTCTGCTCCGTCTGCCTCTCAGAAGTGAGAGATCTACGGTGAGGTTGCCCTGTGAAACTGTGTTGGCAGAAATGAGTTCTTGGGTTGAACAGGACTTGAACCAGTTGTGGTGACTACTTGTTACCGTCGCTTCCATAATCCTATGCATTTGCAAGAAGGTTTTTAATTCTCGAGCTGAAGGAGAACAAAGCTGCATATGGGCAGTCCAGCACTCTGTAGGCCCAGGCAGGAGGACCCTCGTCTGTGGCTGTTCTCACTACAGAGTGAAAGGTCTCAAAAAAGGGGGGTGGTGGTGAGTGAAAGAAACTACTCATGACAGAGCTTGAGTAGCACAGATTCTAATTGATTTTAATAAATAAAACCAGGAATTAGATATGAGGGGGAGAAAACCGAAGGACCGGAGAATCAGTGCAGCCAGCCACTGCTTAGTAGACCTTCACCCTTAGCAATTTCAGACTGAAGGGGCCATCCTGTCCTCAGACTGCATCCTCGGACTGCATCCTCTCAGACTGCATCCTCAGACTGCACTGAGCTCCTGTCTCCTCCTTATACTCCTCTCTGCGCCCAGCCATATCGCTCCTGTCTCCACCTCCCCAGTGCTGGGATTAAACGCCTAGGATCCCAAGTGCTGGGCTTGCCTTTGTGTGCGCTCTGTTTCTTTTAGACAAATTCAATCTTTTGTAGCCCAGGGTGGCCTTGAACTAACAGAGATCCCTCTGCCTCTGTCTCCGGAGTCCTAGACTTAAAGAAAGGTGTGTGCCATCACTGCCTGGCCTCTAGTGACTTAGCTCTGCACTTTGATCTTCAGGCAAGCTTTATTTGTTAAACTACAAAGACAATATCACTACAACCTGACATATAGCAGAATTTACCCCGGGACGCAGGGTCTGTCTTATTAAGTAGTCTTTAGTGTGAGTGATTCACTTACATGTAAGGTTGCATTTTGCATGATTAAGCTAAACGGAAAAGGAAAACTGGGATACTTCCGGAAGATCTGCAATTGAATGAAGAAGGTATTTAGGTAACTTTCCAAGTTTCTTTCTTGCCTATATACAGTGCTCCTTTTCCAGAAAGATATTTGTGAAACACGAATGCAGATTTGTTGAAGGGGTGTTCTATTTAATACCTTCAGATTCTTACAGTCTTTCTTCCTTGTCTTATCAGCACGGCAGGTTTCTCTTCAAAGAACTCTGTGTCTGACACTGTAAACCACGCCTAGCTTTAATTTATGATGACAATTCATTTCCAAGGCAGCTGTCTAGGGTGCTATTTGTAGCCACAGAGTTAGAACTTCATCACAGAACTAATCAAGGGGGAGAAAGTAACTCAGACTTTATTCGGGGGGCGGGGAGGGGAAGGCCAGGAGGAAGTAGTGTGCTTATGATTGACAGCTTGAACTTCAGACTCAGACAGATCTGGGTTAAGTCTGGGATCCTTGACGTGCAAATTGTGTGACCTGAGGCAAATTGTTCAACTTCTCCAAGCTTTTATGTTTTCACCTGTGAAATGACAACAGTAAAGAAAACAGAGTTTACAGGTATAGACAGGAGTAAAAGCAATAAATTACCTAGCAAGTTTGCCATCAGTCCTGGCACATAGTAGAAATCTAATAAGTGGAATGTACCATTTTTGTAATTTATAGGAAAAGATATGGAGAAATTTTATGCTAAGCTAACATTTACATGGCTTTCTTTCCTTATTTAAATTTTGCTTCTGCATCAAAATCACCTGCAATTTTTGATACTTCTTTTTTGGGGAGCATGGTTCAAGACACGGTTTCTCTGTGTAACAGCCCTGGCTATCCTGGAACTCACTCTGTAGACCAGGTTGACCTCAAACTCATAGAGATCTGCCTGCCTCTGCCTCCCGAGTGCTGGGATCAGAGGTGTGCGTTACCATGCCTAGCTTACTTCTTTCTCAATATTTACAACACAAGATCTTAGATACACTAACAGCAAGAAATCTACTTAGATCTCCACAGCCATTTGTAGAAATATTCTTGATAACAGACAAGAACAAAAATATGATGTCAAAGAAGTTGGGTAAGTATCTAGGGGAGAAAGTAACTTATTCTCCTAAAGACCTTCCATTCCAGCCACCCTCAGCAATGACATATGATGTGAAGCCACAGGCCACTACAGCAACACGAGTGGCCTGTCCACTTGGGACAGGTCCCACCACTCATTAATGACTCTAATACAGAGGAACATAGAGATGACTCCAAAAGACAGGTAACACTTTTGAAAAATGTTTAACTCATACTCTGGCAGCCAGGGAAAAATATGAACTCAATTGTGGGTGAACAACTTTTATTTACAGGACAAATCATAACCCATGTAACCATCCTGTACTATGTGGTCCCTACATGCTTTCTTTCCACAATGTGAATGCTGTTGCTGCCAGAATCATTACTCTCTTTCTCGACAGAAGAAATTCAGTTTAATAATCATGAATTCAGAAGCTTCAGGTCCAGTTCTTTCTTTGACCATCCAAGTGATTTAAAATGATTATTTAACCTTTGGGCACATTAGTTTCCTCCTGTGTAAAATACGATAAAGAAAATTCTATTTCACATGCCTGCCGTGAAGATGAAGCCAATTCATACCCACATGTTCACGTACTGAAACTTTCTTTTCTGGTCTGATGGTGTAGGCCTATCATCCCAGACAGTCAGGAGGCTGAGGCGAAATGAACACTAGTTCAAAGTCTGCCTCAGCTGTGGTCAGCACGGGCAACTTAGTAAGACTGCCTCAAAAATAAGAAAAGAGGGCTGGGGAGACAGTTTGGAGATAATGACTAGCCTGGCATATGTAAGGCCTTGAGTTCAAGCCCCAAGATCAATACTTAAACGTCTCCAAAGAAAAAGGCACCGAGTACAAAGAAAGCACTCTAGATGGCAGCCACCACAGCCTTAAGACTGGAATTGGATGCGTTCTTAGTTGCAATAGGGCATTTATATTATCAAGTTCTTGATTTTTTTTTACTTTTTATTATTTTTTTATTTACTTTTTTTTTTTTTGGTTTTTTGAGACAGGGTTTCTCTGTAGCTGTGGAGCCTGTCCTGGAACTAGCTCTTGTAGACCAGGCTGGTCTCGAACTCACAAAGATCCGCCTGCCTCTGCCTCTGCCTCCCAAGTGCTGGGATTAAAGGCGTGCGCCACCACCGCCCAACTACGTTCTTGATTTTTTAAATGTTAAGTCACTTTTCAAATTACTTTATTGCATTAGTTTATATAGACAATGGTAAGTTCTTCCATGGCTTTTTCGCAATTCTGGGACATATCCTTAACCATACTAAATGTGAGCCATTGCCCCGTTGTTGCTTCAGCGGGGGTTTATTTAACTGCTCCTGAAAGAACTCTCACAGTTGAGTGTTTCCTTGCTTGCTCTTGATGCCCGTTGGTTGATGCCCTAGTCACTGGTGGAAGGCTTTTGCTTTCTCCAAAGTCTCAGATTCAAAATGCCGTTACCTCATTTGTCACATTTCCTTCAAGGAGCCCCGGCCCTCACTCATCCCTCCGTAGGCACATGGAAGCACGTGTTGCCATCTCCAGTGTTTTTCCCCCATGGCTGTTTCCTCTCCTTTCCTTTCTAACTACTGGATTTGTTAATATTTTACTTCCTGCAGTTTTGTCCTTAAGGGCAAGCTGTTAATCATCCTTGTACCTGTGCAGCTGGCTAGTCTGGCTCCAGTATGCAATCAACAGCTAAAAAACAGGTGTGGAGTGGAGAATGAAGGAAGGGGTAGACAGTAGTCCACAGACCGCAGCGGCACAGAGCGACACACTAAGGTCACGTTCCTTTAACAGCCAAATTAGAAAAGCCACGCACGGCACCTGTGTGCTACAGCCTCTTGAAGCTCGCTTTTCCCGCTGAGATTGGCCTCCCGTTGGGGCCATGACTCATTCTGGTTCCGTCTGGTCTTTTATCACTGAGTCCAGAGGGTGACTCTTGTCATCTGGAGACTGCTTCTCCAGGATGTCATTCTGCTCTATTAGTTTCCCTCCAAGTCTGGACTTCGCGCTCTCTCTTAAGTCTCAAAGTGCAGCTAGTGCAGGAATAAAGCAGCTAAGAGCTTGCGCTCTAGTTAATGGTAGAGCACTTGCCCATCGTGTCAGGAACTGGGTTTGAGCCCCAGAACCACAAAAGGTGATTGGCTGGTTGATCAACTGACAAAAATGTGCTGCAGATTTGGGCGTGATTTTTGTTATTGTTCTTTTTTTTTTTTTTTTTTCGAGACAGGGTTTCTCTGTGGCTTTGGAGCCGGCGCTGGAACTAGCTCTTGTAGACCAGGCTGGTCTCGAACTCACAGAGATCCACCTGNCTGGAACTAGCTCTTGTAGACCAGGCTGGTCTCGAACTCACAGAGATCCACCTGCCTCTGCCTCCCGAGTGCTGGGATTAAAGGCGTGCGCCACCACCGCCCGGCGTTATTGTTGTTTGTTTGAGACATGTCTCACTGTGGAGCCCTGGTTGTCCTGGAACTCACTATGTACACCAGGGTGGCCTCAAACTCAGAGATCTGTTTGCCTCTGCCTCCTGAGTGATGGGATTAAAGGCGTGTAACCACTACCATGCTCAGCAGATTTGGGGATAAAAGAACAAACATAATATGGATGCCAGAAACTGTTGTAATACCCAATATACAGTGGTCAGTCCACCCCCAGCAGCAATCTCCAGATAGCACCCCACTGTAGAGCACTGGCCCTAAGAACTGTGGTGAGAGAGGAATCAGACACACAGACAGACAGACAGACATTCAGACAGAAGAAAGACACTGTCCATTCTTCATGTCTTACCTCAGAAGGCAATTATAGAAACTGGCAATGGAAAATCCCATCATGGCTCATATAAGTCAATGATGACGCATTATTTTTCAGGTCTGAATTACCCTGTCTTAAATAAAACCACATAAAAGATACCAGTGGTCTCATCCATACAGGGTCCTAACAGCCTGCCTCCGACTGAATCCCTTTTACACGCTTCCTCTCTGGACAAGGGTAAGATCTATACAACCTTACGTCAGTCCCTCTCCCTCCCTTCCTCTGCCCTCTTCTTCTTTCTGCTTTCCTCTTCCCTCCTCCCCTCCCTTATCCCTTCTGTGCTTATATTGGCTACTCTGGAGGGAAAGTTTGGGCCTAAATCTATATTCCAGATATATATACTTTTCTGCTCTGATCTTGAAAACAATAACAACAGATGAAAAACCAACCAAACAACAACAGACACCAGCCAATTTATACTTCTAAGCCCAAGTCGTCAGCCTACCAGAGACTTCAATTTTCTTCAAAAGCGACAAGAAGATATTTACTGAACAGCTGGGTAATTTAAAAGCTCCATTCTGGTGATTTTCCCAAAACAAAGAAATCCTTCCCCAAAGACAATGTGATAGCTTCACTGCTGTCAAAAAGAAGAAGGGAGAGGAGCAGGAGGAGGAGGAGGAAGAAGAGGAGGAGGAGGAGGAGGCATGAATGGGAGTGGGGAACTCATGAACTCATGACTTTAATCCAACTTTCAGGAGACAGAGGCAGGTAGATCTCTGTGAGTTCAAAGCCAGCCCAGCATAGTGAGTTTCAGGACAGGCAGAGCTACATAGTAATACCCTGACTCTAAATAAATATAAACTCCTGTTTATTAGGATGCAGGTCTAGGGATGGAAGCGTGTAATATTGTGATAATATATTCTGTCTTTTGGGAGCCCCCTTTAGAATGGGCGTGGTTACTGAGCTTTTCTGACTGGGAGACTATTAGCCCCTGGCTTTAGTTTAAGGCCCTGAGGAAAGAAGTGAATTATTGACTGTTTCATTTCAGCAGATGAAAGAGAAGAAAACAACTGGCAACTTTTAAATGATTTAACACAGAACTCTAAAACAAGCCAATTCTCATTGGGCAACCTCTTACAGAATGAGTGCACCTACTGCATGTTCAGGGTTTGAGTAGTCTCTTACAGAAGAGCCAGTGCCTTTAGTCCCAGCACTCC
>JAQHUG010000088.1:6218960-6234988 GCA_028555095.1 Dicrostonyx torquatus | reverse complement strand
AAAGAAAAGATTTTCCTTAAGGTTAACGTGGAGATGTTTCAAAGCAGAAGATAATTCCTTAAATTGTCTGGTGTAAAACGATGAAGCGTTAAGAAGGGGAGTGGGTACAGGGTAAGATAACAGTATCTTTCCTGAAGTACAACTGGAAAAACGGTTCTCAGAAGCACCCTATTTTAAAGCTTGCCTGCCCGAAACATTACTTCCGTTCTCTTGGTGAATTTTTATATAATATTGGTAGTTACTAATCACCACTAATAAAATAACTTAGTAATAAAAGTATTACTAAAATAATGAAGTATTAGTAATATTTGCATATTAGAGATATTTAGCAAGTTTTGGACTTCCAGATCTATTTTTTTCAAAATCACCCCCACCACAGGCAAACATGGTCATTTATATTCATTAATGTCCAGCAATACTTTTATCTATTGCCCCATTGCTGCCTGCCTACTGCTATTGAACTCCTCATATGCTTTATGTTCCTTAGTCCTGTCTAAGACAAAGTAAAGGTCTGAGAGAGAACTACACGCATGCAGGAGTGGTAAGGCTGGCATCTGGATGCAGGTCACGGTAAAGTCAGCATCTGGATGCAGGAATTTTGGTAAAGCCAGCATTGGGATGCAGGTCATGGCCTCCTGAGTATCACAGGGTTTTTGATGATGCTACATCTGACAAAGTGCTGCGTACAATCGCCTGTCTGCGCTCTGTGTGCTTCCATACAGTTACCGAGCTGCTTCGGGCTAGAGGCTGGAGAGTGAAACATAACAAAGACACACAGAGAGACAGAGACACGGACCTCTAGTTACTGGTAAGAAGCCCTTTATTCAGTAGCACCATGGAGGCTTATATACCCAACAGTCAGGTGGGTCAACAGGTGAAAACCGTATCCTCTGATCCTCAAGGCAAGGCAACACATGCTGGTGAAGCACAGCTTTCAGTAACTTAAATCAGAGGTAAAGACCTCTAACATGGAAGAGCAGCTGAAAGCCAGGACTCCAAATGGTCCAACAACAAAGTAAGCACCTTTTCTTTCCCAAGGGTTGGTTTTCTCACTGTGGTGCCATTTTGTAATTGTTAATGTTCTTTGATTTTTGTCTTTGTCAACTCTTTCACCTAAGGAAAATTTAATGTAGAAATTAAAGAATATAAAGGTTGTGAAGAGAAAAGCAATGTTTATTTACCATCTTAAACTTCAAAATATGTCATTGAAAAATGCCAACAATTCTGCAGAGTTTTGCCACATGAAATGTAAAGAGAAAAACACCACCGACTAGCCATTATACGCACAAAGGAAAAACAAAATGACAGGAAAGAAAATTAAATAAGCCATGTTAATAAGCTTTAATGATAAATAAGAGTTATTATTTAAAACACATATTTTTATTTTGGGCTAGAAGATGAGACAAAGGCCACCGAAATAAACATCTCTCCCCAGAGTCGGTTCACGGTGACCTTTTCCTTTCAGTGTTATGAAGGAATAGATTCTTGGGTTACCTCATCTCAGTTTCAGAACATCTGATAACCAAGTATATTTTTTTAAAGATTTTGAGGGAACAAATGCCAACTTTACCTCATATACTAATAAATACTCAATTCCTCCTCCCTTCCAATTATTTCCAAAGTATTATTTAGGTGCATTTATATTAACTGCTTGGTAGGTATCATAACTGTCATTAATTGCTAACCTTTCTGATTGGATTTAGATTTATTCATGTGTATGAGTGTTTTGCAGACATGGATGTCTGTATGGTATGTGTGCCTGGTGTCTGAGGAGGTCAGAAGAGGGCACTGGATTCCTGAAACTGGAATTAGGAAGTTATGATCAACCATGTGGGTTCAGAAATGGAACGCAGGCCCTCTGCAAAAACAAGGCTCTTACCCACTGAACCCTCTCTCTGGCCCCTAGTCTTTTAGATTTCAACAATATTTTATTTTATTAAGCTCTAGCGATGTAAAAATCGGTTACCACAATCCTGAGTTACACAAGTCCCTAATCTACAAAGCAATCTTTTAAGTACAAAACAAGCCCTGTCTGCATTTCCTCGCAGACACCAAACAGCTCTGGAGAACATATTTCCTCTTAGAAATCCTCTTTCCAGCCGGGCGGGGGTGGCGCACGCCTTTAATCCCAGCACTCGGGAGGCAGAGGCAGGCGGATCTTTATGAGTTCGAGGCCAGCCTGGTCTACAAGAGCTAGTTCCAGGACAGGCTCCAAAGCCACAGAGAAACCCTGTCTCGAAAAACAAAACAAAACAAAAAAAAGAAATCCCCTTTCCAAGAATACTACTTGATCCAGCTTCCGTTAACATTATAAAACGCTGATATGTATATTTTAGCTATTTTATTTTTTGAGACAAGGTTTCTCTGTGTAGTTCTGGCTGTTCTGGAACTCTCTCTGAAGACCAGGCTGTTCTGGAACTCAGCAATCAGCCAGCTTCTGCCTCCTGAGTGCTGGGATTAAAGGTGTGTGCCAGCACACTGGTCATATTTTAGTTATTTTAAATATTTTCCCTTTCTATAATCAACTTTCTGATAATAAACATCATCTTTTAGTCTCAAAGTATGAGTTAAACTAATCGTAATGAGTATTACAAGAGAAGATTCTTACGTTTCTTAATAAATATAGTATTTTCTAGAATTAGGTACTATACCATATAAAGTGATGAAGAGTACTCCAAGTGCCGGTGTGAGGCTAAGTCTCCCCTGCAACTCCCCTTAAGAAACAAGCAGCACCTTGCTATGCACATTTACAATATTCATAGAGTAAATTTGTGTAAAAGTAATCACAGGGAAGAACAATTCGTATCTATTCGTTACCATCATTACAACTGGGTTTAAACATGTCTACCTCTCCCATTTGAAAACATTTTCAGTTTGAAATTACAGCACTTTTCTCATGGTGGCTGTATAAAGCTAGGAGCGCTAATTATTCCCAAGCTCAAGAAAGTAGTTTTATATTAAGATACAGGCCTAGAGAAGTAAATTTAATTTTCTAAATAGTTTCATTTGGTTTATACAGTGTTAGATCAGCACAACTCAGAAGCCCGTCTGGTACCAAGCGGGCAGCGGGCCGCCCACATCCATCTGCCTCGTACCGGGGAAGCTGGGATAAGCGGCGGCTCCCGGGACTCGGCTGTCACTCGAGGGGCTACAGCGGGGGACACAAGTGTGGCCTGGGCACGTCACCTCCTGGAAGGGCCCTGCATCTAGACATCACACTCACGGGCCGGGCAGCGACAGAGCCCCACGCTGGGCCTGCGGGGCCGCGAGGGCGTGGGGGGCGGGCGCGGGGCCGAGGCCGAGACCTCGGCGCCCGCTCGGGAAACCGCTGTCGTGCGCCGCCCGACGCAGACCCGCAGGCCCGCAGGCCCAGGCCGCGGTTTTCCCAGCCCCGCCGCCGTTGCCAAGGCGACCGCCACCGAAGATTCCCGCGCCGGGCTCCGCCCCCCGGCCAATCGGACCGGCGCTCGCCCGAGCCCAGATTCTCTTTGTTCCGCAGCCATTTCAGGCCCCGGACGGGAGGCAGCGCCGCTTCGGCAGAAGGCCCGAGCGCCGGAGGCCTCTGGGATGGTGTGGGACCGGGTAGGTGGCGTGAGGGTGCGTGGCCGGGGCGGAGGGGCGGAAGCGGCCGAGCGGGCTCCCACCCGCCGCCGTGTCGAGGGGACGAAGCTCGGCTGCCGGCTGTCCTGGACCCGGCCCGGCCGTTTGGAGCCCGCCGGCGACGGCGCGGTTCTAAGCCCAACAGCTGCGGCCCCGGGCGCCCTGCGGGACCGGGACGGAGTGGGTGGCGCCCCGGTGGGTGGGAGGTCGGTTTGGGGGCGGGAGGGCGACTGTCGGGGCGGGCTGGTGTGGTGCCTGTCGGACCGCACCGGGCTAGGACCCGAGGTCGCCGGTCTTTGTCCCGGAGCTCCCACACCTCGATTTCTGTAGCCATCTGATCCGCCTCGCCCGAGGGCCTGCTGGCCTCGCGACGCGCTTACATCATTTTAATATTTGTAATTACGGGTTTTGCTTAGGTTTGTGGGGTTTGCACACCTGTCCCTGTCCTGTCCGTACACGGCACGGGGAACGGCCGCGGAGGAGCAGACCCGCCACCACAATCAAACTGGTTTTAGAAAGGCTTTCTTCCCCCTTAGAAATGATCTCGCGTTGTTTAATTTTTTTTTTCAAATCACGTGGGCCTTGCAGGGATTGTTTACAGTTTCACTTTGTCATGCCAGTCTCAAATCAGCTGTAACTGTAGAAACGAATTTGGAGGCCTTCCACTAATTGTGAAGGTTGTCTGAAGAAGCTTAGTTTGTCCCTGCTGTAAAACAGGAATGGATTCAGTGAGTACGTGAGCAACGCTTAGCCTCGTAAAGAAAAGATGTTTGATGAAACAGTATTCGGAGCTAACTTGTCCGGAATATGCCCATTCATATGTGTTCATCTTTATCAAAAGTGCCTGCTGGGTTTGAAGTTTCCCTGTCGAATTTTTTCCTTTAAGAGTGATAAGAAAATGTACTTAATGAGGTAGTGGAGGATTTGGGTTTTGGAGAGGGGTTATGGTTTCTACAGTCTCCCTTACCCTGCATCCCAGTTATTCCAGAGAATGGCTGGCCCGGCTGAAAACTTGGAACTGCAAAGAGAAAGTAGTAGTTTAGAGGTGTGGGTTTCTTTTAAAATCTTTGACACTTGGGTGTGAGGGAATCGTGGCTTGGCAGTACTGTTTTTACTTGAGTCAATATAAACCCATTGGGGTCTGTTTCATTTTCCTCTTCTGAAAAGCGGCCTCCACCTTCCATGAGCCTTCTTGTGCTCCATCATCACCCCAGTCAGGATACTGAATTCCTCCCATTGAAAGACTATCACAGATATTTTTTGTTTTGTTTTGTTTTGTTTTTGTTTTTCGAGACAGGGTTTCTCTGTGGCTTTGGAGCCTGCGCTGGAACTAGCTCTTGTAGACCAGGCTGGTCTCGAACTCACAGAGATCCGCCTGCCTCTGCCTCCCGAGTGCTGGGATTAAAGGCGTGCGCCACCACCGCCCGGCTCACAGATATTTTTTTGTACTTCAGTCTCCATCCCTAAAAGTCTTTTGTCATTACATAATATGAGCAGAATAGATTTTGGGGTAAAAAAAAATGTTATCCTTGCTGTGACTATTTTCAGTATCAATATTTGTTATGTTCGTTGTTTTCATGACTGACTTTCCCTTATACAATGTTAAAGTGCTTGTGTGCATTCAGTTTTTCTACTGAATGAATTGTGTTGAGATGCAAACAAGCTTTATTCAGAGGAATTTCTTGTGTTAACCATATTGGGTTTTGCAAAACATTTTTTTAGGAAAAGAAATCAGGTTTTAAGGAAGCCAAATCAAGTTACACATGAAGTAAATCAAAGCAGTATAAACAGAGGAGAGGCGTGCAGGGCCGTGGGGACTGCGTTTCTTTGCCAGGTATGAAGACTGTGGCACACAGGGTGTGGCAGCGCTAGCCTTTAATCCCAGCACTCTGGGGGCAGAGGCAGGTGGACTGCTCAGTTCTAGGATAGCCTGGTCTACAGAGCCAGTTCCAGCACGGCCAGGGCTGCACAGAGAAACCCTGTCTCAAAAAGGGAAAATAATAATAACAACAAAAAGTAGCAGACTCTCCCCTCCTCCCTCTATCTCTCTCACCCCTCCCCATACTGACTTACATTGCAAAGGTGGAGAAAGCTGGACTAGAGTGAGCAACTGAGGTTTTCACATTCACAGAGGACAACGCCCCTTCAGAAAGGGAGTGGTTGGAGTGAGTGGAATTTTGAGGAAGATGAGGTCCTGCTGGGTTTGGCGGGGTGGAACAGGTGGTTGTGAGAGGGGGTGGTTTGTGGTGAAGTAGGTAGAGGTTCTTGAAGAGAGGTCCGAGGAGTTTGATTGGCTGGCTCTGGCACTTCTAGATATTTCCTGGAAGTCCTGTCAGTTAGTGTAATAAAGCTCTGGAGCGTCTCTGGGGTCAAATGGACTATTGAAACAGGAAATGAGGATGGATATTTGTCTTGGAATTTTTTGTTTTGTTACGTATTTTTGTCTGTCTTTTGAGACAGGGTCCCACTGTGCAGCATTGGCAGTCCTAGAACTCACTTTGTAGACCAGGCTGGCCCCAAACCATAGCAATTCACCTGCCTCCATTCTCACTTTCCTTCCTGAGTGCTGGGATTAAGCATACTCCACCACATGTGGCTGACTTCGAATTTTTCTAAGATAAATTCCATTCCAGAAGGGTGGCCACATCTTATTTCCAAAAGACAATGACAGTGGAACTATTTGAACTCCGCATCAAAAGGAAACATTGCTGTTGCTGTGAGGAGCATATAGTTGGAACCGACGGGTGCCTTTCTGTTGGTTTACTTCATGACGTGGTGGCAGCTCACGCCTTTAATCCCAGCCCTTAGGAGGCAGAGGCAGGCTGCTCTCTGTGAGTTTGAGATCAGCCTGGTCTACAGAGTGAGTTCCAGGACAGGCTTCAGAGCTACACAGACAATCCCTGTCTCAAAAACTGTAAACAAAAAGATAGAGCTGTCCTGTGTGGTATGGACATCAGGAGCAGACACGTGAAGCCAGGCCCTTTGTAATTGTCAGCGTAACCAAAGGCAGGTTACGGTGTTTGAGTTTTTGTCTGCTCGTGTTCTGAGAACATCCTCTGAGTCAGGACAGCGTGCTCTTCCAGCCCGGCCTACGTGTTGTGAGTGCTGCACGCTTCACTACTCTTCTCGTCGCTGGTGGTTATTTTAGAAAAATAAGAAAACCACCAGTCTCAGGACCATATAACGATTTTTATCAGCCCTTTGGTGTATTTCCTGCCAATACGAGTTTTTGTTTTTGTTTTCCTACAGGTTTATTACGTAAGTAATTTTCTGCTTTTTTCTTAAAAACCTGATATAAATTGCTGTTTAGTTATTTTGTCTACTTTTTTATGACTATAATGTTTGTGTGAATTTCTCCTAAGAGTTTCTAATTTCTTGTAGCTGTATAAGAAACATTGCAGTGAACATCTTTGTGCATAGAATAGTTACTGCATTTCTGATTCATTGTGATACTGAGTATCTTCTCAAATTCTAGATCCATATTGTCAAGCTGCTTTTGCTTAAGGCCAGTTTTTTTCATGGTAGTGTTCTGAGAAAGGGTTCATCTTTGTAGCTCTGGCCATACTGGAACACTCTGTAGATCAGACTGGCTTCAAACTCAGAGATTTGCCTGCCTCTGCTTTCTGAGTGCTGGGATTAATTGTATGGGCCACTATGCCCGGCTCTTGGTGGTGTTTTGATTATATTGTTGTGGCTGTTGTTTGTGTGAGTGCTGAGGATTGAACTGATGACCTAAATTACACAGGCTGGCCTTGAACTCACTGTGGTCCAGGCAGCCCTCGATCTTAACCCTTTTGCCTTAGCATATGCTTATAAGCCTCTACTACTAGGCCTGCTGGCTTGTTTGTTTTGTTTTAAGACAGTTTTTCTGTGTTACTCGGGTTTAGTCTCCATTTCTATCTTTCTGGCACCATCATGGAGATAATAATGTCCACTACTATGCTAGGCTTGCTTGAGGGAATGTAATAATGTTCCTAAAATAAATAGAAGCAAAATAACATTAATGCAGCTACGGATGTGAGATGAAGGCAAAGAAAGACTGAATTAATACGTTTTCCCATTGTAGTATGTCAGGAGTTATCTGTAGACATCTGGTACGTAGTATTTCTTTTACATAATTCCCATCATCATAGTCCTGTTTTATACATAGAAATTACTTCCCTTTAATTGATGGGAGAGGATGACCATACATTTTGCACAAGCCTGACTCTGAATCTAGGCCTGTCTAAGTAAAAGATGATATTTGTATATTTCTATGTAGCACATATTTTCAAAATGTTTTATACATACATACATACACACACCATAGGCCACACTGTTAAAATAGTTAACAAAATTAAACCAGAAAGAGATTAACTTTCCACATTTTAGAAAATGAAAAAAATAATCTTTACCTGGATGAAGTATAATTGGACATATAGATATATAGATAGCTATGTAGATAGACAGAAATCTGAATTCTAAAATGAAGGCAGCAAGCATACGTGGACTCAGCATTCTTAGTAATGCTCTCAAACAGATGGGAAAGGGGAAAAACCAAAGAAATCACAAATTTGATTAAATTTAGTGACTAAGAGAAGTTTAAAGGCCCATTAAGTAATTGAATTGAAAAATACACTTGATGAAGCCCATTACTGGTGAAATAAATGAAAAGTCTTAATGGAAAAAAGACTAGAGCTGTTTAAAGAGAATAGAAGATGTTGTGCTGAAAGGGAACAAAACCACACATGCATGCATTTTTACAACGATTGGAACATTAGTAAAACAGTGACATTACATCCCCTTTTTCTCGGTGCACAAATCACTCCCACTGACACAGGTCCTTTCTATCACTTTTGTCTTTACTAACAAAAGAAATATAGAAGAGAAATAATAGAGAATTCTAAACTTATATAGCATCTATGCAAATAAATGCTTAGTAATAAATAGTGCCTACCAAATCTTAAAAAATGGATGTAAAGTTACAGAGCCACATCATTTATGTTTCCATTAGCAGTTAACATTTTTTGATTACTACCTGACTGAGGACATGGTTCAGTGGGTCAGGTGTTTGTCACGAGAGTAGAGGGCCTGAGCTTCGATCCCTAGAACACATGTAAAGCTGGGTATGGTAGCCTGCATCTGTAATCACTTGTCCTACAGAGAGATGGAAGACATATGTGGAGACTGTCCAGAAGCTTGTGGGCTAGCCTGATGTACTCATGAGACTGTCCTAAAGCTTGTGGGTTGACCTAATGTACTCAGGAGACTGTCCTAAAGCTTGTGGGCTAGCCTACTGTACTCAGCAATGAGCAAGGTAGAAGGGGAGGACTGACAAAGGTGTCCTCTGATTTCCACTCCTGTCCCACTCCAGTATTTAAAAAGAGAAGGGAAAATATTATAAACTAAAAATAAACTGTTTGACCTAGAACATAGGAGAACACGCAAGTTTTGGGAGTCTTATTAGTTAATACAGTAAGCCCCTAGAGGTGGGCTCTCTCAGCTGGAAAGAATGTACCACTGCTCGGTTCTAGGATTGACTGTTGTATGTAAAGAGGCGTGCCATAGCACAGTTACAGGGTTGCAGGTTTTATGATGTAAATCTGTGCTGGCCTCAGGGAGGACTAGGAGTAGAGTCCATGAAGAAAATAGAGACTGACCTGAGCATTGGGGAAGTAAAACCCATTTCATGGAGTACTCAAGAGGTAAGAACCTACTGTGTTCTTGGACCACTGAGCAGGTCAGAGACCTAAATGGCATAAGGTCAGGTCTATACTTTTTCTGTACATGAGTAGATTATATTTTCTACTCTGTGGTCCATACCAGCCTTGGCATTGTCATGCAGAACGGTTTCAGACAGTGAACCCGCTAATTGGTGTGGCCAGATTTACCTCAAGGGTTTTCACTGGACACCCTGGTTCAGTTGGACTGAGGAGAATGAATGATTGAAATTGTGAAATGAAAATGCTCATTACTTGTGTAAATCATCAAGAACGGGATGTTGTTAAAAATAATTATGAAATACATAAAAAACAATTTCTTTTTCTTTTCCTCTCCTCTCCTCTTCTCTCTCCCTCCTGTGCCACCATACCTGGCACAACTCAGTTTTTTAAATGAGGAAATTGTCAGAAGAGGAAGTACGGCTGGTCAGTGAGCATGGCACTGTGTCACTAAAAGGGACATGGGCAGTAAAGTGTAAAGTCCCCTTTGTACTGGCCACAATTTAGAAACAAGCATACAGAATCTATTGAAGGGGTCTGGTAGAATTCACACACTTCTAAATCAGTGCAGGTATTTTATTTATTTGTTTACTTATTATTTTTAGGCAGGGTCTCATTATGTAACCCAGGCCCAGGCTTCAAACTCATTCACATGCCAAAGTGCTGGGATTAAAGGCGTGTATGCAACCACACCCAAACCAGGAATTTTAAAGTAAAGCCATTTTTGTCCTAGTAGCTTCCATTTTAACCAGGTGGGTACATCAGGTGCTAGAAGGTCTTTGTAGTAACTGCAGAGCCTCCAGGTTCCTCGCCAGCCTTTGTCTTCTGCATTCCATTCATAGCATTTGTAAAGTAGCTGTTTACGGTCTCATCGCTACCCGCCTGCCTCCCCATCTTAACTTCTCTCAGCCTTGTATTGTACCTTCTGGGATTTACTGACCATCTACCAAAAAAAAAAAAGTTGTAACATTCCTATTTTTAAGGGTTATTATTTCATGTATATGAGTGTTTTGCTTGCATGTATGTGTGTACACTGCACATGCCTCCGTGAGAAAGAAGAGGTCATTCAGATCCCTGGAACAGGAGTTGGGGTCCTTGTGAGTGACTACATATGTGCTGAGAACTGAAACTGGGGCTTCTGCAAGAGCTGAAGCATCTCCCGAGCTCCCCTCTCAACATACTCTTTTTAAAATTTTCTTAGACATATATATGAGTGTTTTGCCTGCATGTATGTGCATGCCTGAGAATAGACTACCAGAAAGTTGTGAGCCGCCATGTGGGTGCTATTACCAGTTTTGCCCTCTAACATTCTACTAGTTTGTTGTGTTGTTTTCCTCTGGTGTGCTGGGGAGTGGGCCCAGCCTTTCAATTGCTCTGTTCCTTTCCAGGCCTCTTTTAAAATACATAGCTATAGGAATCCGAGAATATGTAAATTCCCAGTAAAGTGCCTAAGTGAACAGCCAGCTTGCAGTGGTTCAAAAACTGTTGGTAGGTTAAGTGTTCATCAGTGAACTCTACTGTATCCATCACTCTGTACACAGACTGCAGAGGCTAAGGCATACCTTGAATGATTTGCTAGAGAGCAGAAATAAAATGCTTTCATTATTTCTACATATTTAGATGCACAGAAAAGAACTTTATAAAGATAACACAAAAGCACATTCAGAGTACTTCTAGGAAGGGAACCAGGGTTACAAAGTTTTAGGGAGTTTGAATGTCATATTGTCTGCTTTTCCTGACAATGAAGTCATATTAATTTTTAGTTGCGCAGTGGTGGCACACGCCTTTAATCCCAGCACTTGGGAGTTAAAGGCAGGCGGATCTCTATGAGTTTGAGGCCAGCCTGGTCTACAGAGCGAGTTCCAGGACAGCTAGGGCTACACAGAGAAACTCTGCCTCAAAAACCAAAAAGAAAAAAAGATTTTAGGAGAAAAGTTGCAAAAGTGAAGGCCAGTAGGTAGGGACAAGTTGTACATAGCAGGGGAACCACAAGAAAACAGATGTTGCTAAAACATGACAGACAAGGCGGGCTGTACGTAATGCACTTGAAGAGGTACTGGCCCAAATTAGGTAATAACTTTGAGGGCTGTGATAGAAGGATAAGCCCATCCACAATTAATCCGAGGCTTTACCAGGTCATCTTTGCTGCTTTATTTCAAGCAGCTACATGGGAGCAAAATGGAGGCCTGGACATAGGTGTAGCAGGTCCTGTTTTCAGAAAGCACAGTGTCTGGGCCTCCCTGGGGGAGGACTGGGCAGTCTGATTCTGAACACACCTGGATAGCACTGGGGGATTCTAGATGTGGAACAAACAGGAAATCAAAGGTGACCTTTTAATATTGTGATCTGAACAACTGGGTGAAAACTCCTGACATTTAGTGATAATAGGCAGGGGATGGGAGTAGATCTGAATGGACTGGAGAAGTAAATCAAGAAAGAGTTCTTTTTCAGTCTAGTTTGAAGTGGTAGGTCTCATAGGCAGATTGCAAGGTCCAAACCGTCGGAGCTACAAGACTGTCCAAAAACAGATCAGAGACCCCTCTCTCACCCAGCTGTGTCTGAGATGTCTAACAGACAAATGCTTGTGTCTTACACGGGATGTTTGAGTCTAGAATTCAGGATTCTGTCTAATGGTACAGACCATACGGAATTGTGGATGTGGAGAAAAGAAGACACCCTATAATGTTAGGGATAGTGAGCCATCAAAAGAGACTAACAGGGCCACCAGCAAGGTCAAAGGGAAATATTGACTGAGGTTTTTGTTCCACCTTGGGTGCCATTTGTTGACTGAGGTTTTTGTTCTGTTCAGTTTCCACAGTCGTTAAGTCTCAAATCACACAGAGGTCTATATTAATTATAAGCTGATTGGCCTATTAGCTCAGGCTTTTTTTTTTCTGGTTTTTCAAGACAGGGTTTCTCTGTGGATTTGGAGCCTGTCCTGGAACTAGCTCTTATAGATCAGGCTGGCCTCAAACTCACAGAGATCTGCCTGCCTCTGCCTCCCGAGTCCTAGGATTAAAGGCATGTGTCACTACCACCCAGGTTATTAACTCTTAAAACTTATGTTAGCTCATAATTCTTGTCTATGTTAGCCACGTAGCTTGGTACCTTTTTTGGCAAGGCAGTCACATCTTGCTTGCTCTGTGTCTGGTTTCCTCTCTTTCCCTGTGATGACTGTGGACTGACTTTTTCCTCTTCCCAGAATTCTCCTGTTCTCATTGTCCCGCCTCTACTTCCTGCCTGGTCACCCCACTTATACTTCCTGCCTGGCTAGTGGCCAATCAGCATTTTATTAAAATACAATTGACAGGGTACAGACCATTGTCCCACAGCACGGATACCATGGGAATGTGGTACCACGACTCAGGGAGAATGTGGTCATCTCTGTTCAGCACTGTGCTAGAAGGGAGGCCAGGAAATCAACAAGGAATTCTGTCTCAATGAAGTGGAGTAAAGAAGGGAGGATTGCAAAGGGAATTTTTTGTCCTGCCCAGTCCTGCTGTCATTTAGTCCCAAAGAAACACACAGGCTTATATTAATTATAAACTGCTTGGCCTACTAGCTCAGGCTTATTACTAGCTAGCTCTTACAACTTGAATTAATCTATAATTCTTATTTATGTTTAGCCATGTGGCTTGGTACCTTTTCTCAGTAAGACATTCTCATCTTGCTTCCTCAGTGGCTGACTCGTGGCTGACTCTCTGCCTTTTTCCTCTTCTTAGGATTCTTCTAGTCTTGTCACCCCACCTATACTTCCTGCCTGGCTACTGGCCAATCAGTGTTTTATTAAACCAATATGAGTGATAAATCTTTACAGGGTACAAGAACATTGTCCCACAGCAGTGGACAACGACTAGGTCATCTTGGAGCATTTCTGCAAATCGAGGGAGTAAGGAAATTAGGTGTGAGTAAGAGTGAGCAGTGTTTTTGTAGTCATTAGATACTACATGAAGGAATTTTAAATGCACAGACAAGTGGTTGCTTATTCCAGTAATACCTTGTGCACTAGTTGTGTTGTTTTTTTCTGTCAGTATACAGTCCAGTCCAGACCTTTGTGTTATATCTGATTGCTAACACTGTTTTAGACAAGAAGAATCTTTTTTCTTCTCTCTCTCTCTCTCTCTCTCTCTCTTTTTTTTTTTAAAACAGAACTTTGAACCAGGTGGTGATGGCATATGCTTTTAATCCCAGCATTTGGGAGGCAGAGGCAGAAAGATCCCTGAGTACAAAGCCAGCCTGGTCTATAGAGCTAGTTTCAGGACAGCCAGAGCTTTGGCATTTTACCATTAAGCAATCCCATAAGATATAGGTACTATTAGCTGTCTCTTAGATTTAATTCTGCAGTCATTATTTTTCCATGTCTGATGACTAATCGAGCCGGAACTTGGAGCCAAGCAGAGGGAGTGCAGTGTGTGAGTCTTAGACTACAGTCCTTTCAGACAGTACATAAAAATTCATTATTTGAAGTGGATGAAGAAGTCAAATTTCTAGATCATGACCTGGAGAAATAAGAGCACTGGCTACTGTTGCAGAAGAGCCAGGTTCAATTCCCTGGGACTCACATAGGGGCTCACAGCCAGATGTAACTTTAGTTTCAGGATATCTGACACCCTCTTCTGGCCTCCATGGCACCAAGCAAACACTAGACATACATGTACCAGAATTCCCCATATATGAATAAAATACAATAAATTTGCAACATTTCTAGGCCTGTAGTGTTTTATGTCTATTGTTAACTTTTTAAAGGTGTATTATTTTTGTTATGAATATGAATGTTTTGCTTGCACATATTTGTGCACACTGTGTGTGCCCAGTGCCTGTAGAGGTCAGAGGAAGGTGTGCGATCTCCCGGAACTGGAGTTTTGGAAGGGACCTTTGCAAAAGCAAAGTTAAGTGCACTTAACCTGAGCCACTGCTGCCACACAAAGCTTCTAAAGAAGGGTAGGTTAATGTTTCATGCTAAGAAGTTGTGTCAGGACAGAAGGAAAAGCAAGAAAAGTGAAGGTATTTAAACTTTATGTCAAAATGTCAGATTTGAGCATAAATGATGCTTTTCAATTGTTGATACTAATTGTTTACTTGGTTTTGTTTGTTGGGTATGTGTGTGTGGTTTTCTTGACAGGGTTTCTCTATGTAACATGTCCTGGAACTGGGCTTTATAGACCAGGCTGGCCCCAAACTCACAGAGATCCACCTGCCTCTGCCTTCTGGGATTAAAGGTGTGGGCCGCTGTCACCACCTGGCCAAGAAATTTCTATAAAATCAAATACTCAGATTAACCCTCTGCTGCTAAAGTCAGTCAGTAGTATCTGAACAAAATTAAATACTGGATCTGAGCTAGACCTAGTGGTGCATGCCTTTAATCCAAGCACTCAGGAGGCAGAGACAGGCAGATCTCTGAGTTCCAGGCCAGCCAGGGATACATAAAGAGAAATTGTCTCTAGAAAAAAACCAACCAACAAACAAAAACAAACCAGTAAATAAAAAAAAATCACTTGATCAGTTGCAATTTGTTTCCACTCCAAAAGTGTTGCTTCTTCCTTTTGTCTTTGAGGCAGGGTCTCACTGTGTAGTCCTGATTGTCCTGTAACTCACTATGTAGACTAGTCTGCCCTGTAATTCACAGAGATTCTCCTGCTTCTGCTTCTCCAGTCTGGGTTTAAAACCATGCCTGGCTCAGCATCATTTTTCTGCTGAATGTGACTTCTGAAAGAAGCCACCAAGGCAAGCATAGCCCTGTGCCTTTTACAGGAGCCCCATATAGTCTTCAGAACCAGAGAATTGAGAGTTGAGCCTGGAAATCCTAATGCCCTTTCCTTTTGATATTTTTTTCTTAAACTCTTTATGGCACTGAAAACTTACAGACTAGACTGTTGGAGGGAGGCAGTTTGTGCTGAGTCTGGCTGTTGGCGCTAGCTCCAGACAGGCTATAGCCGTGAGTTTGGATCACCTTGCCAAATACCATCCCTTTGGCCCAAATCCTTTGCTCAAACAAATAAAGGATGTAGAACAGTGGAGGCCTTGTAAAAGTAGTGAATTTTCTGGAATCTTGTTTTGGCCTAAACAGTACTGAATCAAGGGACTAGCATGCTTCCATGTCAGAGTTTAACTGAGAAGGTGAACAAGGAACAGAATAAAACGAGAAGGTATGAATTCTAACTTACCTCATAGGAGTGTGTGTAACCCAAGCCAGGCACAGTTGCTGCATGTGCCCACTGATCCAGGAGGTTGAGGCAAGAAGATAATGAATGAGCCTTAAAGCAACATGGTGAGATAGCAAAACCTCATCTCAAAAAACCCATATAACCAGGAGTTAAAAAGATTTACGCATTTCGTTAACTGTAAGTGCTGTGGCTGGGTTGTTACCTGCAGTTACTGTTTAAACTGGAGGATCGCTTCATGATGACGTAAGTAGAGATTTGTTGTCCATGCTCCACCCTTCTCTAGGGAAAAGTTTAGGAATTTATTTCGTAAGAAGTGCATTTCTGACTCTGATAATCCGTTTGGAGTGATAGACACAGTGAATCCTTTAGAGGCATCTGTTTAGATTCCATGTGCCTACCATGTGTGAGTGAGTGTAGGTCCCAATGGTTTTCTGCCTGGACGAGAACATAGACACCAGAACTGTGCCCTGAATTCTAGACCAGGGAAAGCAGGCCTTTCCCTTCCATCCCTTCTTACCAGACTAACTTCATTAATCAGGATCTATCTGCAGCACTATTTTTTTTT
>JAQHUG010000088.1:6190676-6216830 GCA_028555095.1 Dicrostonyx torquatus | reverse complement strand
CCATCTAGTTTCTTTTATGTTAGTTTTTCTTTTGATACTTATAGTTATGATCTTCTGAAAATGTGTTGTACTTACTATTTACAGAAGTCTTAGAAACCATTGTAGATTTGCAAGCTTCCTTTTCTGAGTAGTTTTTGTTCATTTTGCTTTGTTGCTTGCATTGTTTTGTTTTTAGCTTTCACATTTTAAGATTTTTCTGTTCTGTCCATGTTGTTTGAGTTATTTGTGGGTGTTTTCCTGCATGGCATTTCACAATTATGTGTCAGTGCCTTGAAAAATTAGAAAATTACTAAAAGATGCTTTTGAAATTCAGTAACATTGTGGCATTGGTTCTTATGTTAAATTTTGAGCAGTGTTAGCTGTTTCTCTGTGTCTTTAGTTTTACATTTAGCCATTCTGAATATTAATCTGAATATTAATCGCTTCCCATAATAACATTGTTAAAATTGGCTCCACACAGAGTTAGAGTGTTATCGCAAGGGGACTTTCTTTGTTCTCTAAGGAAAAAATAAGGCTTCGGTCCTTTGATATTCAGGCCAGCCCTTCTCTGTGTCCAGGACTCTAACTATAAAACAGTTTTCTGATATAATTCTAGCGACTTGCAAAAGGAATCAGTGTTTTGTTTGTTTTTCATTCCTACAAAGATGTTTTATCATTTTGTTTACTAATTTCAGTGGTATAATCTGGGTAAAAGTGGCTCCACATACATGAATCTTACAGGTAACTCAGTCTTGACTCCTTTCAACAAGTTTAAAGACTTGTTTTATGTGTATGAATGTTTTGTATGCTACTGGTGTAGATCCTCTAGAATTGGAGTTAGGGATGGCTCTGAGTCACAATGTGGGTGCTGGGAGTTGAGCCCAGGTCCTCTGCAAGAGTAACTGGGACTCTTAACAGCTGAGCCATCTCTCTCACTAGCACCAAAGACTTGACTCTTTTAAGTATGATAACCTTCAAAATCTTTTCACAAAAAATTCTCTAGACTGTCTTTCGTGCTTTGTACCTTTAAAAAAAGTTTTACGTTGTCTTTTAAAAAATATTTTTCAAGGTCAGCCTGGTCTACAAGAGCTAGTTCCAGGACAGGCCTCAAAGCTACAGAGAAATCCTGTCTCAAAAACACCAAAATAAATAAATAAATAAATAAAAATTATTTTTAGTTTCCATCCTATTTTTATTTTATTTTTTTCTGTGTCTGATGTTTTACCTGCCTATGTGTCTGTGTACCATGAGCATGCCTGGTGCTGGTGGAGGCCAGAAGAGGGTGTTGGATCCCTGGAACTGGAGTTATACAGTGGTTCTGAGCTGCCATGGGAGTACTGGGAATCAAGCCCTGGTCCTTGCTCTTAGCGGCTGAGCCAGCTCTTCAGCTCGACTTCAATGCCTTCTTAACGCATTTTAAAAGTGTAGCCTAAGCTCCGTAGTCTAAGCTGTGAATGGCAGCATTGTGTCATGAACTAGGGATCCTCTGGAGTCACTGCTCTCTATGATTTCCAACGACTACACTTTGGGAAGATGGATTTTTCATCACAAGCATTATAAACTTACAGTAATAACAGTTTTAAGGAGAAAGACCTAAAGACCCTATGATATAAACGCTTTGGTAATCTACTTTTTGTTGTGTCTGTCCAGTCTTTTTCATTTAATGATGTGTGTGTGTGTGTGTGTGTGTGTGTGTGTGTGTGTGTGTGTGTGTGTGTGTACAATGCTGGAGTTCCTATTGAGAATTTTCATTACTGAACTGTTTTTTTTTCTTCCTAAGTTAGTTTTCCAGATAGTTATTACTGTTATAAGAGCATCTCAGTTCATACAAGTACTTTACATTTACTTGCAATTATACTCTGGATACAACTTCTGTTTTCTTTTTACTTCCTAGGTACGCACAAATGCTTTTCATGTCATCACAAAAATTAATACCTTTTTGATGGCTGTGTTGAACGTAACTTATCAGTTGAATATGCTACTTTCCTGAGAGCAGAAATATCCTGGAGTTTTAAAAGTAAAATCTAAGTTAACCCTTTTCTGTATTTAATAATTTCTCAGAATACAAACTCAGAAAAGTAACCCCGAGGGGAGAGAGCATAGAATGTCTGAGGCTCATAAACAGCTTGTTTTAGTTTCATTCTACCCCAGTTGATGTGACTTCATCACACCCTGGCTCCGTAGGACATCATAGCAAAATGTTGATAGGTAGTTCTGCTAAAAAGTTACTTAACTACTGCATTTATTCCATATTAGTGAAGCTCCATGTTTTCGTGTGTGTGTGTGTGTGTGAGTGTGTGTGTGTGTGTGTGTGTGTGTGTGAGTGATGCTGGAGTTTCTCTTGTGAACTTTTTTTATGTGTACTGTCTTTGGTTCTAAATTAGTTTCCACATAGTTATTTATGTATTACTCTTATAAGAACACACCAGTTTGTACTGATGTACCATGTGGGATACCCTTTCACGTTTGTCCAAATAAAGCATGTGTTTGTCTACCAACTTACACAGTGTTACCCCTTGGGAACACAGGAGATGGGAAGGATCTTGAGAAACAAGTAGTACCCTAAAACTGGGACAGGAGGGAAAAGTGCCACTGCCCTGCCTCTCTCACTTGGATAAGGTGTTAATAAAGTGAATATTATGAGGTGATTGCCTTTCCTCAAAACGAAAGCAGACAACACTTCTGAAACCTTAGACATGGTGGCGCGTACGCTGTGCCTGACTGCAGAGGCAAAGACGGGTGGATCCCTGGGGTGTTCTAGCCAGCCAGCCTAGCACATTTAGCAAGTTCTAGGTCACTGAGAGTCTATTTAAAAATTATATACCATTAAGGTAGATGGTTTGCGAGGAGCATCCGAGGTTGTCCTCTGACCTTCGGGGTTGTCCTCTGACCTTCAGGGACCCTTGCAGACATGCATTACGCAGGCACACACACCCACGCCACAGGAAAGCAGATAAAAGAATGTGTAGTAAAGAGGGTGCATGCCTTTACTGGCTGCTGACATTTTTCTACTCCGTCTCCTCTCTACCTTCTGGATATATTTGTTATGCCCTTACCTCTCTGAGACTTTGATGCTCACTTGCAAATTCACGCTGATGTGCAAACTAAGGAAATGCATTCCCAGAAAGATCATGAGCCATCATTGTACCAACGCAGCAAACAGTTCCCAGAGAGCTGCAGTTAATCAGGTGAGGCAGAAACTTTGGGGAAAGTTTGTTGCTCATATTGTTATGTAATCACATAATGTGTATGATTATATGATAGATATTTGACTAGTTATTTGATATTTCTTTTCTAACTAAACTTTTTTTTTTCCTTTTTGGTGGCTTTTGTTTGTTTTGAGACAGGGTATCTTTGTAGTCTTAGTTGTCCTGGAGCTATTTATGTAGACCAGGCTGGCCTTAAACTCTCAGAGATCCACCTGACTCTGCCTCTGGTGTGCTGGGATTAAAGGCGTACACCACCGAGCCAGTCTGTGGCTTTTTCTCATTTCAAGGAAAAGAAACACATTCCATTATTTTGAAATCAAGGATAAGAGCCATTTTAGTCATTCATGGCTTAGAATTGCAAAGCAACCAGGAAGTGAGGCATTCCATGTGATCTTGCCCACTACTTTACATCCCTCTGTGTTGGTCCATTCTCTTGGCTTAGAATTCCTGATGTGTGTAATTTTATCTTGGGTGTGACTACCTGCGTACCTTTGTGACTCTTCAGCTTAAGCTTTTAGCACCAGCAAATGGTAAATCTTCCTGGTCATCTTCCCAGGAAAGGAAATTCAATAGAACTCATCTTTTTGTACTAGGATTCATCACATGGAAGGTCATTGTCTGAAGCTTCTTCAGTTGTGTTTAGGAAATGAGGTCGCATAGTAAACTTTGCCATAATTCTCTTCCCTGAGACATGGGCTGTGAGCTACTAATTCCTTAGGGAAGCAGCCCATGGCTTTTCTGAGCTTTTCTGAGGTGTTGATCAGATGTCAGCGTACCATTCAAACATGAAGGTAGAAAAGATCTCATAGATTGGATGCTCTGGTTTTAAAATCAAATAAAATTCTTCCTCTTAACTTGCAATTTTGATTTTTGAGCCTTATTTTTTTAAATAAAAAGGATTGGCTAGCAGCTGCTTAGTGCTCTTTATTCTCATGGTTAAATGCTGTTGTTATTCTCTAACTCAGATTTTAATTGATGAATACCAGCTTTGTGGGATGAGGGGATTGAATGAAATGTTAAATCAGCCTCTCTACATGTGAAAGAAACTTCAGTAAGGGTTAGGAAAGTATTAGGACAGTATTCAGTGTTAGGGTCATATACTTAAAACCAAATACTTTTTTGTATATTTGGTTATCATTACCCTATGTTCAACACCGTCTCAAATTTCCTCTTATTTTATTCTCTTATTAATTTTGATGGGGGTTTCGAGACAGGCTTTCTCTGTGTAGCCCTGGCTGTCCTTGAACTCAGAGAACCGCCTATTTCTGCTTTCCCTGTGCTGGGATTAAAGTTTGTATCACCATGCCTTAGTTTATTAACTTTATATTTCTCATTAAGCTTCATTTATTTATTTTTTATTTTATTTTTTTAATTTTTTTTGGTTTTTCGAGACAGGGTTTCTCTGTGGCTTTGGAGCCTGCGCTGGAAATAGCTCTTGTAGACCAGGCTGGTTTTGAACTCACAAAGATCCACCTGCCTCTGCCTCCCGAGTGCTGGGAGTAAAGGCGTGCGCCACCACCACCCAGCTTTCATTTATTTATTTACTTGTTTATTTTTGTATGGTAAAAAGGAAACAGACTATCACAATGGTTCCAAGCTGTACTCACTGACATTAGCCAAAGTTGGGTTTACTATTCATGCCACAGCCACAGCCACAGTAAATCTCCTGTGATTTCTTCCTGTCCTTCCTACCGTTTAGGTGTGTTGCAAATCTGTCTAATAGCAATTAGGAGAAAACGTCTTCAGAAGACAGAAAACAAGACAGAAAGTAGGAAATAAAGCCAAGAGCTTTTTTTCTAAATGAAGTGTAAAAGTAGGAATGTATGAACCACTGTACAGCGATGGAAGTGTTTGTATTTTATTTTGCCAAATTAATAATGTTAGAATAATGTTCAATATAAAAATTCTTAAAACATTTGAATACTCAGACTATATAGTATTGGCTGTTTTTGTTTTGTTTTGTTTTGTTTTAAACTTTGAGACAGGGTTTCTCTGTGTGACAGCCCTGACTGTCCCAGAGCTTGCTTTGTAGACCAGGTTGGCCTTGAACTCACAGAGACCTGCTGGCCTCTGTCTCCCAAGTGCTGGGATTAAAGGCGTGTGCCACCACTGCCCAGCATAATACTGCTTTTGTACTAAAACTTTTAGTTATGTGGTAGCATCTTTTATTTGACATTACTTTCTACACATTTCCCCCATTTTTGACCATAAAGTGTTCTTGTGATATATTTTATCCATCTTTGCAGTCTATGAAGATCACCGTCAACCAGCTTCTGTGGTTTTCTCTTACATAAGTTTTGCAGGCGTATTTAATTAATATTTGATCTAGTAGTCACCACTTAATTTCCATGTCTTCTGTGTGTTTCTCGTTTTCATCTATTTTTTTTTTTCAGTTTTTCTGGTTCTGCAGTGTCATGTGTCTAAGTCTGTTCATGCCACTGTAGCAAAATGCTGGGTGGAGTCCTTCCTGATTTTTTGCTGTCTTCATGTGGGTATAGCTTGAGGCCAAATACAAATGGAAGGGCCAACACTCCGCCTCAACCCTCTCCTGAGCCCTAGAAGGTGAAAACCTTCTAAAGATCCCGCTTTTTACTGTCCTCTGGACACAGCAGCGTTCCTCCCACTTAAATAACAAAAAGCCCATTTTGTTGAATATTCTTTGATAATCAAAACTAATGCATATAATCTTCATCTTACTGTTGTCCGATGGTGTAGGCTGGCGTGGATCAATGTTGTTTTACTGACAGTGTTAATAGGGGTGTAGTGCAAGGAATGAGTGCTATCGTCGCTCTTTGTGTCCTTCCTTAATCTTTCCGTTGGCTCCATTTTAAAGGTAATTAACTGCTCCTCAGAAAGTTTCTGAAAAAAGTAAATTCGAGAGAACTGGGATTGTACTCATCAGCAGTAAGGAATATATACACATATGGCAGTTATCAGCTTTGGAACTAAAGCTACAGAAAATTATTTTCTGGGCCAGGGAAGATGGTTTGGCAGTTAACAGCACTTGCTGCTCTTGCAGAGGACTTGGATTCAGTTCTCAGACCCACATGGGGCCTCACAACTATATTTCCAGTTTCAGGGGATCTAATGCCCTCTTCCGATCTCCTTGGGCACCATGCACACGTGTGTTGTATATCCATACATGCAGATAATATATATATATATATATATATATATACACCAAAAGTAAATAGGTGTAACAACACTTTCTAAAATTTGTTTCCTCTGCTGTGTTTTTCTGTTGTGTCCCTCTCCTATAACTGAACATTACTGAGACACGCCCCTGGCACCAGTGACTTGGCTTTTAGTGAACAAATGGAGGATGAGGAAAATGCCACTGCTAATTGCATTTCTAACAGCCTGACAGTTTTTAACCATTTCATTTTCGTCTTGAAACCGCTCTGGCCATTTTCTAGTTCAGTCCTTGAGAGTGAATACAGCGCTGTGCTCTCTGTTTCCTTGAAATGGTAAGACCCTGAAGCAATGCATTGGTTTGGGATGTGAGGGAGAAAGAGCGGGGCAGTCTCAGAACTTCAGAGCAGTCTAAGTGAAACGGCAGCTTGTCATCAAGATGGTATGTAGTTGTTAGCCTGTGTGCTAGCTAGTTGTTTTCTTAGAATCAGCTTCGTTTTCTATTGACTGTACCAACATGGCACACTTGATAAATATGTACAGTAGTATCTAAGGTATTGGACTTAAAAATTGCAGATGTTTCACAGGAAGACTTGGCTTTTTTTTTTTTTATCCTGCTCTTTTACCAATTTCTTATATTTAGTAAGATTAGCTTACGTGTTGCTGGTGTGGTTCTAATCACTCAATACCAGTACTTTACCAGGCACTGTTACCGTCTCGTGAGACTAGTACAGATTCGTCTCCAACATTTATGCATGCTGACATTTAAACCCGTGAATGAAGAAGCAAGTAACAGAGTAACATTTCTTTAAGACAGGCTATAGTTTTTATTGATTGTACTTACGTAATTACCTATGAACCAAAGCAGTGTAGAGTAGTAGAAACATTGGATGCAAAATAGACATTCCAGTTCCTTTCTTTTTAATATTTACTTTTACTTATGTGCATGAGTGTTTTGACTGTGTGCATTTGTGCACATGACGTGTGCCTGGTCCTCTTAGAGTAAGAAGAGGGAGGGTGTGGAGCCCCTGGAGTTAAGAGTTGAGAGCCTCCCTGTGGCTTCTGGGCACCAAACCCCAATCTTCCGCAAGAGCAGCAAGTGCCCTTGACCACTGAATCTCTCTCTTTAGCCTCCCAGCTCAGGTCTTAATACTTAGAAGCTAAGTGACTTTTAGTGAGATATTTAACCCACTAAGACTAGCTCTTTAGTTCAGGTGGGAATTCTGAAAAATCAAATACAAAAGCATTTGGAAAATTATTAAAACCTCTTGGCAGTTATCAATGTTCTGAAGTAAGATGTACAATAATGTTTTAATAGAGGAGACTTGAAAAGAGCTTTTCTCTTAAATCCTTGTCTGAGGATCTGTGTCCCGTGTCCCACTGCAGGAATGGCACTAATTCAGTTTAGAGAAACAGTTTGTCATCTGGCCGTGGAGGAGCACCTATAAACCTGGTGTCTGGTACTGCTGGGGCCCTGCCACCCTCTGCTTACTTCTGGTGTCACAGCCAACTTCAGGCTGGTGTTAGTCACAGGATACACTACCAATCAAGGGTCTTGATTTTTACTTTTGTTTGTTTTACTTGAAATTTATTGGGAATAATTCCTTTTGTTCTTCCACCCAAACTGAACTCTTACAGGTTTTCTTTTCTGTCATTGGACTTAAGTGCAGGTCCTTACCCAGTCTCTGTCACCATTAAATTTGTGCTGTAAAGTACAAATTATTTCTTAAGATTTATTCTCTCCCTCTTGTGCGCTCTGTGTGTGTGAGTATATATATATATACACACAAAAGTTTAAGTGCCTGGGAAGAAGGCATAGGATTCTCCTAAAGCTGGAGTGACAGGTGGTTGTGAGCCACCAGATATTGGTCCTGGGAATCAAATTCAGGTCCTCTGCAAGAACAGCACTGTTAACCACCGAGTAACCGCTCCACCTCTGTGGTTCACATTATTGAGTAACTTTGGACAGAATGGTCTTGCATTTTGATTTTCATCAGCCTTCTGATAGCTACGTTTCCATATTAACCGGTTAAATCTGCCTTCTGTTTCTCTTCTGTTTTTTGTCATTTTTAGTACAGAAACTCTTACTAAAGTAAAAAGCACTGAACATTTCCAGAAACAGATATACTGAGTTAGACTGATTCTCATCCAGTGATTATAATATATGGTCGGAGTTTAAAACATGTTTAAAGATACATGGAGACGGGGATCCACTATAATGATTAAATTTGCTATAGAACTCAACAAGGAACTACTGTTTTTTGCAAATGACAAATATTACCAAAAGTTAAATATAAAAAGACACCAGTCCTATCAGCCTTTTGTTTTGATTGAAGATGAAAAGCTTAAACTCTAAAAAATGGGGCCAGTGAGATAGCTCTGTTGGTAAAGTGACTTGCTTTTGAGAGCTAGGCGGTGGTGGCGCATGCCTTTAATCCCAGCATCAGGAGGCAGAGGTCTGCGGATCTCTGTGCATTCGAGGCCAGCCTGGTCTACAGAGTAAGTTCCAGGACAGCTAAGACTACAAAGAGAACCCTGCCTCAAACAAACAAATAAACAAAAAAGACATGTTTGATCTCCAATACCCACATCACACACACATACATGCACATACACACACACGTCTGTGTACCCGCAAACATAGGCAAAAAGCTGGACATGCTTTTTGTTTCATGCTAACAATCCCAGAACTGGGAAGGCCGAGTAAGCCCCATCCTGGTTTAATCTAATTTAATCACTAAGCTCTAAGCCAGTGACCCTGTCTCATAAAGTGGACAGTACCTGAGGATGGCCTTCATACACACAAGGGCCACCCTCCCCCCACCTTCAAGGAACTCTTAAAAACAAGGTACAGTTGCAATACCTGAAGTGACTGAACTGGAGAAGTAGGATCAAGAGGACTGCTGAATCCTTGGTGATATATACGATAGGGAAGAAAGTGTACCAAGAGTGTTCTCTGTGACTCACCAGTGGTGACAAAGGAGGTAATAGGAAAGGGAATCCTGGCTCTCTGCTTATAGTGTCTGCAAGTGAGCACATTGCTTTCCCTCTTTCGGCCCAGTCATCTTTTGGAAAGTAGAGGTAATAATAGTATATATGCCTAGAATTAAAGAGCATTTAAAAGCTGTATAAAGCCTGGCACGTGGATTATGCAGACTCAGGCATCATACTTCGGTGTTGAATAACCCCCTCTGCCACATATAAATTGAATAGGCTGCATAACCGCTCCCAGCTTCTGCCTGTGTTGTGGATTAATATCTGTCTCCTCCCACTATAGCGAATGTCAGATAAGCGGTGGATTAATATCTGTCTCCCCACGCTGTAGTGAATGTCAAATAAGCGGAAGTCTAAGAAGTGCCTGGTTGTCTGTATTGGCTTGAATTTTAGGATCAAGCTTTTCTCCCTTATCACTCAGTCATTAAGATAGCACATCTTTTAATGTTGGCGTATACACTTGCGTATTTGAGTGGCATAGCTAATGGTCAAAGGTCTTTCTGCATGTTAAGAAAGCATTTATGTAAAATCTCCCTCATTTCTGTTTTCTCTCTGTGCTATCGTCCAGCCCTTTGGCAGCAATAAGTTTGTAATGCTGGAAAATTAAAACTTTAACTTCTTAGCTTATTTTTTCCAAGTGGCTAATTGAACCACTTACCCTAAGCAGTCAACCAGTCAAAAGTGTTTTAAATCTCATGTGTCTAATACCATGTTAAATATACTGTCTTGCTGGGAATATAGCTCAGTGCTACAGTACTTGCCTGGGATGTATAAACCCTATGTTCGACACTTAGTCCCCCCACCCCACCTGCTGTCTTTGTTGCCTTCCAGTCTGATTGAGCTCAGTCTCTGAACTAGGTGAGGTTCACATCTTTGTTTTGCTTCATCCTTCCCCCTTTAAAAAAGTGGATATTCTTTTCCCACCTCATGGATATCTGTTTCCCCCGCTTCTTTGCTCATCATAGCATTCCCCCTCCCCTGCAGGGAAACAAACGTAAGAAACATTTAGTGTGTAAATCTGTGTCTTAAATTTTATTCTGCAAATGATTCAGTAACATGATTCTTAAGCTCTGCTTAGATTTACATGCTTTTTAAGTGGAAGTAATACATGGTGTGTATGTACAACACAGGGACTTAGTGAAGATGTAGATTTAGAACGTTTCTAACTCAGTGTTGTCAAAATACCTCACTTTTATATTTTCAGACTACGTTCTGATTTTTTCGATGTTAGAGGATTTTTACAGTAGTAAAATGGCTTGCCTCACACAAAGGTAGCCACTATATTATTTCATGCGATTGTGTGTTTTACAGTTCCCAGGTGACAGATTGATATTTCTGTTGGAAAAGCAATATATCAGGGGCCTGGACCATGATTTGATACCAGAGTAGATTCATGGGTGGTCTTTGTTTTATTATTCTTTGTTTAATGTTTTGAGACAAGGTCTTGACCCTGTGATCTCCCTCACCCTCCGCAGTCCCGGGGTTATACACCACTACTCTGGCGAGAGTGTGCTCTCCAGCCAGCTTCCTTTGGGCTGAGTCATAGTCTTGCCGGCTACTTGCTGAGTAACCATAGGCGAGCAACTTCCCTGTGAGTCAGTTTGCTCATCTGTTGCATGTGGTTACTATCAATACCATGTCATGCAGTACTAAAATTAAATTAGTTATCATCTGTAAATGCTTAGAAGACTGTTTGCCTATCAAAAAGTATTAGCTGCCACTATTGACATAATAATGCCTTGCCTCCTCAGTGCTGGGAATAAAGACGAACCCCACCGTGCCCCACATTTATGGTGTAGTGTTTAAGTCTTCTACAGTTTAAGGGCCAGAACTTTTAGTGAAACATGACTGCCCTTCTCCTAACACTGAAACTACTGTAGATGAAATTTGTAAGGTTAGGTTTCCTGTGGCTCCTCTTGCTGTCACTATACCTGAGGGGTTTTCAAAGTCCCTGTAAAAATTAGCCAAACAGCAGGCAATCTGGAGTAGAAGATGGGCATCTTCTTGGTAGAAGGATCTTTAAGTGATATGTCTTTCACCCCCCTTCACAGTGTGTCTACTAGCCACGGGGTCTTTAAAGGTGCTCCCCACCACACACACACCCCACCCCCCCCCACCCCATGTCTGCCTTCCTCACATTTGCTTTTGCTTTTGGTCTGTTCTCTCCTTACCTCCTGACCTTGCCATAGCCTTTCTCCACCGAGGCAGTGCTGCTGACTGGGAATGACGGTATAATTGAGCTGTACTCTTCATTTATAGGGTAAGACAGAGTGGTGTTGGATGTTCACTGGGAGGAAGTGTCCTAAGCCTCCCCGCATGGCTTGTGAATGCTACACTAGAAAGTCTCATACAGGTGAAATAAAAATGTGTTTAGCATGCGTGTGCACACACACAGACACACACAAACACACATGCATACATGCACATGCTCGCTTTTCTAGTGTTCCTGAGGGGTGATTATGCCTTGTTTGCTTTGGAACGCTACCACGCCTTATTTACCTTTGGGGAAGTCCTGTCACTCATGGCAACATGTATCCCTTCACAGTGATGCAACATGTGGGTGGGACCTTCTGACTGTTTGACAAATGGTTGTTTGCATTTAATTGAAACGGAAGAACTTTGAAGCAGATGAGGGAAACACTTCTCCTTCCTAGCAGACTATATTTGCCTTTTCTCTTAATCACTATTCAGTAGACAGTTGGTCCATCTCTTTCACTAAGTAAGAACTGTATTTCCTTACCTTACCTTGAATCTCCAGGCTTATCAAGCATGTGATAATTGACCAACTTCATATTTATTCAGTTGAATGAAAAACAAGCATGTAGTATTTAACAAATATTTGATCAATCAGTCTCCATGCACCACATATGTGCTGGTGCCTGCAGAGACCAGAAGAGGGCATTGGAGCCCGTGGGACTGGATTTATATCTGGTTGTGAACTGCCATGTGGTGCCGGGAATCCAGTCTTGGTCATCTAGAAGAGCGGACAGACAGTGCTCTTAGCCACAAGCCATCTCTTCAGCCCTATTGATTAACTTTTTTTCTTTTCGTTCTTTTTTTTTTATTATTTATTTATTTATTTTTTTTTTAGCTAGGCTCACTATGTAGCTGTGGTTGACTTAGAATCACTGTGTAGACCAGTCTGGCCTTGAACTCACAGAGATCCATCTTCCTCTGTCTCCTGAATGCTGGGATTGAAAGGCATGCTGTGCCTGTTTTTGTTTTGTTTTGTTTTGTTTTTAAATGTGTGTTGGGATTTTGCCTTCATGTATGACTATCAGTGTACCACTACATGTGACTGTTGCCTGTGGAGGTCAGAAGGTGTCAGACTTCCCCAGAAGTGGAGTAACAGACAGTTGTGAGCTGCTGTGTGGGTACTGGGAATGGAACCTTGATCTCTTGGAAGAGTGGTGCTCTTAACCAGTGAGTCACCTCTCCAGCCCCTTAGTTAACTCATATAACTACCTTTTTCAAGTCATTCTTATTCTGTACTAGGTATCTATAATCTAATTTGGAGTTGGTTTATCCCAATTTAGTAGCTGGGAAGCTAAGGCTCAGAGGGATTAACTTGCCTAGATTTTTCACACCTGCTAAGATTTATAGCACTTTAATCTTTATCTCTCAAAAAATGTTTGTTTATACTTTTTGAGACAGAGTCTCACCATGAAGTCTTGATTGGCCTGGAACTCCTGCAAACCAGGCTGACCTTAAAACTCATAGATCTGCTTGCCTCTAGTTGGCTCTCCAAGAACTGCCTTTGGGTTTATATTTACCATTGTACATTACTTCTTTTTTTGAGACATTTAAGTAATAAACGGTTTCTATGTTTGCTTATCTTGTTATCTAATTGATTCTGAAATGGTTCTGTCTACTCTGAGATATGGATTTGTCTGATTGGAGATGCTAGTGAACTGGGGTGAGCTCTAGAGATGCAGTGGCAGTGGTTGCACAACAACGAGAATATCCTTACTGCTGCTAGAATGGTTGAAGTGGTGAATTTTATGTATTTATAATTGCAGTTTTAATCTTTATTATGTTATGGCAGGTTCTAGCTAGGTAGCCTAGGCTGACTTTGAACTCTTGATCCTCTTGACTCTAATCCTCCTGCGTGCTGAGATTATAAGCACATGCCACCATAGTTACTAAAAAGTGACAACAGAAGTTCAAAGTGACAATTATAAATCAAATAATTTTGAAAGCCTTTTGTTATAGATAACTTTAATAAGGTATTGGGGGTCACTTATCAGCGTTGTCGGACAAATTACATATTTTTTGTTGTTGTTGTTATTTAAAGAGGGCTTCCCTATGTAGTGTTGACTGTCCTGGAATTTGTTCTGTAGACCAGGCTGGCCTCTCATTTGAAGATTCACCTGCCTCTGCCTCCTTAGTGCTAAGATTAAAGTCATGCGCCATGAGACCCAGGTCTTAATCTTAATACCAATCTGTATGGAACAAAAGAGAGAGAGCCGGGCAGAATGAAGCACATCTGTGATCCTGTCACTCAGGCCGAGGCAGGCAGTCTTTGAGCTAGCCTGGTCTACATTGTGAGTTCCAGGACAGCCAGGACTACACAGTAAGACCCTGACTCTAAATAAATAAACAGATGTTTATTAGGATGCTGTTCTAGAAACGGAAGTGTGCGATATTGTGGTAATATATTCCGTCTTTTGGGAGCCCCCTTTAGAATGGGTGTGGTTACTGTGCTTTTCTGACTGGGAGACTATTAGCCCCTGGCTTTAGTTTCTCATTCGAGGGCCCTGAGGGAAGAAGTGCACTGATGGTTGGCGCTATCTTATATATGAAAGGTTGTAGACTTTAGTATTAGTGTAACACGGAGTATTATCTAATGAAGAAGGACTATATGCATTAGTTATTTTTTCTCATTGCTGCATTATGTTTTCTGAAAGAAGCAACATTAAGAAACAAAGTTGATTTGGTGGGGATCCAGTCTGTTATGGCAGAAAGCCAAGCATCATGGTGGGCGAGCATGGCATCCTGTGGTTCCATAGTCTAAGAATATTCAAAGGAACGGGAAGCAGAGACCAGACAGAAGTTTAAAGGGCTAAGCACCTCAGTAGGCACCCTAGTGACCCATTTGCTCAGGGAGGGGCTACCTTCTAAAGGTTTCCATCATGTCTCTCAATAGTGTCACCATGTACAAATCAAGGGTTCAGACACATGAACCTGTGGGGGCATTTCATATTCCATCCATAACACTGCATGTAGCTGAGACTAAAGAACAGTGTAAAAATATATCACATTTAATATCATTATCCCAGAAAGGTAAGCTTGATGGGAGGATTGAGTCAGCTACACTTGTGTGACCATGTTTTGGTGTAATGTGGTTCTTAAAATTTAAAAAAAAAAAAAAAGCTTTGAAGTTAGAAGAAAAAAGGAATAATTTATAATAAAACTTATCCTAGGGCTTATTGTGCTGATGAGAATGAGAGACTTCCATTTGGAACTGGGTGTGGGTCAGATAGGTGTGTCCACTTATGAAGTCTATCTGGTTATGTGCTTACAGTTTGTACAGTTTTGTGACTATGTCAAATAAAAGTTTAAAAATTACAGTACAACAATATAATGGAACACTATATATTTTAAAATATTTTCTTAAATTACATAATATGTAAAAAGAGCCAGGGAAGAAATGAAAATTCCCACTATTACATAATGTAAAAAAATACACTGTATGTATATGTAAATGTAAAACATTACAGTATCAACAGATGCTAAGAAAACTAGACTAAAAACCTTATTATAGCAATATTTATATGTTATGTCGAGATGAGACGTGTGTGTGTGTGTGTGTGTGTGTGTGTGTGTGTATGTTTTCCTTTTGTCTGCTCTGTTTGGGAGTTGATAGAAGACGCTGAGCAAAGTTACAGATCAGAAGCACAAAATCGTGGAGGAGGAGAGGAGGGAAACCGTTTTTTAAAAATGGAGAGGGCAAGGTCAGAGGATTGTAGCACTATGGGGGGGGGGTGAACCTGCGAGGAAGGGGCTTTTACTAACAGTTCTTAAACCGTTATCTAGTGGTAGAGCTGATTAAAACACCTCGCCTTCACCGAGCCTCTCATAGGTTTGCTTATTAAAAATAATTCACAGTTAACGCTTCAGTTTTATTGGTTTTGTTCAAGAATTTAATTTTAATGAACTGTGTCATTGATATAGTGGCCTTAGCTTGCTGTAGCAGATGCAACCCACACTTTAATTCCCAGCCTCCACCGATTAACCTTTGCAGTAATGTGCTCAGCGTTGTGTTCAGCTTCAATGAGGGCAAATAACACACCTCACTCGGGTTTAGAATCACATCGGGCTGACCAGCGAGAATACTTTAACAGAATTAAACACTACCCCATTGTAAACTACATTATTTTTCTTTTTTTTCCTTCTTTCCACAGTCCTTTAGTGGAGGGCACTTATTTTGTGATGGAATTTATTTCACTTATTGAGTTCATAAGTTGAGTTTTGTGAAAGATGCATTTTTTTCCATTGACATTCTATTAAAGGTTGGGTTTAATGTTTTTGAGGTGTAATTATGATTGCAACGCGCCCTTAATATTTTGTTTGAACGATTAATATAGCTTTTTATATTAAGTTGACGTGCAAGTGCTTTTATTTTCACTATTGAGCTGTCAGGGGAGTTACCAGAGTTTCCCCCATTCCAGTCGCTGTCGTTATTCCACCACGCTTATTTAAAATAACGAGCCGAATCAGATTTCTGCAAGGGCTTCGCAAGGGCTGGCTTTTGAGTAGCCTTCAGTGTAACCAGCCTGGCTGAATGAGCCGGGTTGCTCTGAGTGTGCTCCGTGGCACTAGGACCCAGGGGGCTCCCGTGAGCGGATCTTGGGGCCAGATTGCAAATTCGCGGTGACTCAGTCTGGTCGGCTCCTGGCGCTCGAGGCGGCCGCGGCGGCACAGGCACAGCGGACGTTGGCGCGGAGCTGCGGAGCGGTCCGGCCGGGCTTCGGGTCCGAGCCTCGGTTGGGGCCGGGGCTGGGCGGCGGCGGGCGGGTGCGGGGACGCGCGGCGGGCCTGTGCGCGGGACTAACATCTGCTCGTCTTTTCCTGTGTCTGGCTTTATGTGCAGCAAACCAAGATGGAGTATGAGTGGAAACCTGACGAGCAAGGGCTTCAGCAGATCCTGCAGCTGCTCAAGGAGTCCCAGTCTCCAGACACCACCATCCAGAGGACCGTGCAACAAGTATCCTTGCCATGCGGGGCCTCACGCCGCCGCCCGCTGCCCCTCCCGCACGCGGCCCCCAGCCCGGCCTCGCGCACGCGGCCGCAGCCCGCCAGGCCCGCCGCCGCCGCGTGGGGCTCGGCCGCCGCTTCCGGGCCGCCGCCGGGGAGGCCACACGTGCTGGACCGCCACGTCCCCGCCGCCGCCGAGCTGGAGCGGCCGGGCCCACACAATGCCCGGTGGGGCGGGGGCGCCGGACTGAGCGGCGCGGCCGGGGGTGGAGCTGGCGCGGGGTTTGAACTGTCGGGAGGGCCCGGGGCTTTCTCCAGCCGCGCCTGAGAGGCTGGCGGCTCGGGGGTGCTCCCGTTAACACCTGTTGAAGACTCCCTGGCGCTCCAGTGAGGTCTGCGGGGTAAAGCTTTGGCCCAAGCCTGGACTTAAGTTACCCCAGGTTCCTGGGTGCCGAGTGCTGGCGTAGCGGTCCTATTGCCACAGTTGCAGAGAGAAAGGTAGTGAGTGCGTTTGCAGGATGCACGGATGGAGCGCTCACGCAAGCTCCAGAAGGAAGGGACACGCAGATCGCAGCCAGTTAACCCGTTAAGTCCAAGCAAGTTAATTCTTTAAGAACTTGGGTCTGCTATGCTCTCAGCAAATTCTCCTGTTACTGTTTTCAGTAAGCAGCAAAATCACCTAATAGGGAATTTGGTAAATAAGCTGGCATATGAGTTTATTTCGTTTTAAAACACCACAGAAGTGAACTTACTAGAAGGTTTCAAAGAAGCACTGCAGTGCTGTAACGTCAGCCTTCCAATAGATGACCTAATATGACACTGCCCGATTAAAAATGGATGGGACAGTGACAAATCTACATGGATTGTTCCAAAAAGCCATTTTGTTTGAATACCTTTAAGACTAAGGAAAATAGTAGTTTGGGGGTATAGTGGCGCTTTTATCTGAACCACGCTGTAGATAAATCTTCATTTATGTTGTTAGAAGTTGAAAAATGTCAGTATTGTTTTACAAAATAATTGGCTTCTAAAATTAGCCAACTCCAGGATTGCATTGTAATATCTGCAGCACTAAGTATTTTAATTTCCTGTTTTAAATGCCTATTATACATCAAGTATGGTGCTTTGGCTAGCCCAGTAATCAGTACGGCTTGTTCTGCGTATTGAGAGCGTGTTATGTCCCTGAGTAAGAACAAATTAATCAAGCATGGTCGTGCCACCTCTCTAACCCCAGCACTAGGGAGGCTGAAGGGATTTTAGAGGCCTGTTCTTTTGTGTCTGCTTAGCAGAGAGCAGATTTATTTTGTCATGGGCTTGAGCACTTTCTGGAAGACTGTTATACAGATGTGTGTGTGTTTTGTATGGGAATACATTTTATCAGAAAATCTATAAAATTATTAACATCAACACACTAAAACTTAAAAGTGTTTGGGCTTGGAGAAAGTAGTTATATTATACTTTGGAGTTTTAAAGTATATTTTGCTAGAATTTACATCCGGATCCTAGGCATTTTGAGGCCATTTCTGATATGTAAAATTTGGGTTTCTTCAGTAAAAACATTTAATCTTTTTGTGCAGTAAAGCACCATTGGCAAGCATACTACTGATATGAGAGTCAGGGCTTGAAAGACTTAGAGCATTATGTCACTGTTACCTGCTAGTTTGTGTCCTCACATGTCATCTTGGCGTGAAAAGGAATTGACTGACTTCATATCTGGTAAAGAATTGGTGTGGAGACATGGGCATAAATGGCATTTGATCCTTTTTAAATTCTAAAGAACAAATGAGTCAAAAACCCAAAAAAAAAAAAGGCCATCTTTCTTAATTTCCTCAAGCTCTTGGCTCAAAAATACTGTTTTTATTTCCTTAGGATGCTTTTGGTTTTTTTTGCCTTTTTGTACTTAAGTACTTACTAGGTTGGGTTGTTTGTAAGTTATCCACTCTGCCTTTGAAAATGCATTGCTTTACTGGTCACTCAGACCTTTCCTTCACTTGTGTCTTATTGAATATACCTGATGCTCACTTAGCCAGAAGGAACTGAAAGGTTTGTTGTTCTTTTTTTAAAAACAAATAAGTACTAGTGTTGTAAATAACATCGTTTGATTTAATAAGAAAATATTCTTAGGAAAAGTGGAAGCCTAAAAATATTATAGAAAGGATTGATTATTAGATTTAAAAATGCTTAATTTCTTTCTTAGATTATACAGAGAAGTTTCCTTAACTACCATTTGTTCTAGAAACTGGAACAACTCAATCAATATCCAGATTTTAACAACTACTTGATTTTTGTTCTTACAAAATTAAAATCTGAAGGTAAGTAGAGCTTGTGTAGATAATTAACTAAAAATATCTTTTATCACCATTAAGATCTACATACTGTGAATTATTCATTTCAGAGGATTTCATTTTGCCATCTGATTGATGGATGTCAAGTGTCTGCCTAGAGTTACTGCCCCTCTACTGTTTAGATGGGAAATAAGAATTCTGATTGGAAGCCAATATAAGTCCCTTCGTTGTTTTCAGCTGGAAAATGTGCTGCATAGTATGACTTGGTGTTTTGTTTCAGTGTATATGCATGAGTGTAACAAAGACTGGCTTTTAATAGTTTACAGAGTGAATGTAGGGTTTAATAATTACCTGAATATATGTGTGTGTTTGGTATACAAAAAAAAAAGCTATTTAGCCAAAATGAAAGCACTTTACCATCTGGTAATTGTTGTCTCAACTTTATTCTAATTTATGATTATATACTATTTTAAAGTTATTCACAAATGGTGGAGTTATTAACTATTACAGTTTTCATTTTAAGTTATTTCTACAGTACTTTAAAGCTAACTAGTCTTGCTTTTTAAGTGACAGTCTTTGATGGTTCCTAGCCCATGTCACATGTCCTTCTGTACTTTATCTCACAGATTACTTATTTGTTAGCACCACTTCTTTGTCAGACAATTTATAGGCCATGGGAAATAAATACGACTAAAACAAATAATGATCATTGCCCTCGCTGAGCTCATATTGTAGTGAGGTGTGTTCATCATAACACTGAGGTTGAATGTCCCTTCCTGGAACACTGCAGACACTTAGATAAGTATTGACAGTTTGCTGGCCTCTAAATGAGAGCGCTCTCCCTTATTTGGCAATGGGTATTTCAAAAGCCATAGTAAAAACACTGTGCTTGGAGTTGTAAAGGAAGCTGTTTGGACTCTGACACTAAGGCATGTAACCTTGTTGCTTCTTTCAGTTGGACATGCCTGCTGGACACCCAGATTCTATAAGATCTCAACTCCAGCCTCTAGCACGTTACAGAAGTAAAGATTTGATAATTCACCCACACTATAGTAAATCTTTGGATTTGTTCTCAGATGATTTCCCAGTTACTTTTATGGCTTTTGTGATTGAGGGTCATAATAAAAAATTTAAAACTAAATCTAGGTTTTAAACTAGAAATTCTTTTAGTTTATCTTTAAAATCAATGATTACTATTCTGCTTTGGTAAATACTAAGGAGAATACTGTTTTTCTTAGTATAGAAAACTCTTTTTACACACCAGTTTGTGATCAATAATTATTTGACTGGAGGTGGAGTTCATTTGTAGAGCAGCAAACCCCACCCCCAATGCAGGGTTTCTCTGTGTAGCCCTGACTGTCCTGGAACTCGCTCTGTAGACCAGGCTGGCCTCAAATTCTGAGGTTCATCAGCCTCTGCCTCCTAAGTCCTGGGATTGAAGGTGTGCGCCACCACACCTGACTGACACACACTTTTTAAAAAAGAACTTAAAATATTTATAAATGAGATTCTGATGTGCAATTGTTTTTATTTTAAAATTTTAACCTGTTTGCACTCTATCCTTTTCTTACCCTACTTACAAATAAGTTGTTATAGTATTATATTTTTTGTTAAGAATTTCTTTTTTTAAAATAAGATTCATTTATTTATTATGTATATAGTGTTCTACTTGCATGTATTCCTACATGCCAGAAGAGGGCGCCAGATCTCATTACAGACGGCTGTGAGCCACCATGTGGGTGCTGGGAATTGAACTCAGGACCTCTGGAAGAACAGCAGTGCTCTTTACCTCGGAGCCATCTCTCCAGCCCCCTATGTTAAGAATTTCTTGGCATGCAAAGATACTTTTTAAAACTTCATAGTTCAAATAACAAGAAGAATTTACATTTTAGAGACAGCTAACCCCCCACAGACCTATTAAATTATAAATCCTCAAGATATTCACATTTTTTTTTACCTCAAGTTTATTTTGTCTATTTCTTATGCATTCTTCGAAGGATATAGTGGAAATTCTGTGTAAAACTTTGTTTCTTCTTATGCCACTGATAAATTTACCTCCCTTAAGCCCAGAAGACTACCATACCTAGTTTTTCTAAGAAGAAGCATGACTTTGTCTTTTAATAAAAAGACAGTTTTACCACAATGACATTACATTGACTTTTGCACTTTTTTTCCAACTTGTGTGTCAATGTGTGCTATGTGGGGGGGTGCCCTAGATAGGTCCCCTGGAGATGGAGTTAGAAGTGATTGTGAGCCAGGCTCTATGAGTGCTGGGTACTACTTGGGTTTTCTGTCCTAAGCACCCATCCAGCTGCAGCCCTGTGAGCTCTTGCATCTTGTACGGAGGAGGGAGGCCCAAAGAGCTAGGTGCTACCACTTGGCTTTCCAGTCAGTGGTCCCATGTGACTTTGTTTGAGACAGGGTCTCTATTTAGCCCTTCTCTCCTGTCTAGCCCAAGCTGACCCTTTCCACATTCCTGTGCTTCCTGAGTGCTGGGATTAAAGGTGTATGCCACCGCACCTGATTGATAATTTTAAATTTTTATTTTTTGGTTTTTTGAGGCAGTCTCTTCCTGAGTGCTGGGATTAAAGGTGTATGCCACCGCACCTGATTGATAATTTTAAATTTTTATTTTTTGGTTTTTTGAGGCAGAGTCTCTTTGTGTATCTTTGGCAGTCCTGACGTCACTCTGTATACTAAGCTGGTCTTGAAACTTAGAAATCCTGCCTCTCTTTCCAAGTGCTGAAATTAAAGGCGTATGCCACCACTGCCAGGCTCAGATCATTTAAGTCTGAAATAATAACTAGATAAAACAAAGCCATTGATTTGAAATAAAGGTATCTTTTTATCACACTTGGTCTGTGTTAAGTCTTTTTTGATTCAGGTTGCAAGTTCTTAACTGAATATTGGGTTATTGCCTACCTTGAAAGGGTATAAGGATTGATTACAGTAATATTTGTACTAGTGTTGGTATATAACAAACTTTAAAAATGTCAGCTAGTCTAGTATCATCTGTTAGCACCAGCACTGAATTAAGCATCTTTCAGGAGAGAACTATGAGCCTTGAACAGCTGAGCTGTCTCCTGCTCTGCCTTGAACATCTTTTTTAATGGTTTGAGAGAGTTTTACTTTACAGTTTCTCCCCAATAGACAAGTAAAAAACATGGCAGTTGTGTTACAGGAAAGTGATCCCGTATATCATATATATTTGCTCCCTTCCTCTACAACCTGGAAGATTTTTTGTGATTCTCAGGAATAATTTTCAAGGAGACATTTAGCATTCTCTGAAAATGTTTTAGATTGCCATCATCTGAATAGGTGCCATGGATGCCACTGAGCGTATTAAATTACTCTGAAAGTGTCAGCAGTACCAAAGTTGAGAAACTATGAACCATAAATTGTAAAGCTGATTTTTGATAATTGGTGATTTTTTTAAAACCAGCTATAGCAGAAAGAAATTGGAATGTTGGAATCAACTTTCAGCATAAATGCTGTTAAAGTGATGGCTGTTGGTACCTTTTGGAATAAGGAATCTTTTAGAACTCAGTTCTGTTACTGCTTCTCACAGATGAGCCCACAAGGTCACTGAGCGGTCTGATCTTGAAGAATAATGTGAAAGCTCATTTCCAGAACTTCCCAAACGGTGTAACAGACTTTATCAAAAGTGAATGTCTAAATAATATTGGTGACTCCTCTCCTCTGATCAGAGCCACTGTTGGTAAGTTCTGTTAGAGAAATTTTGTATCGTTTTTGTAACTGGATTACATTTAGAAATGAGATGCTATTTTTGCAGGAGTTTTTGTTTAATTTAAATCCTTACATATAGTGTTCACCATTGCAGTAAGAGCTCTGCAACCCTGTGAAGCCAAGGCCAGTGGTTGCTGGTTAATCAGCTGGTTAGAGTGGGGCAGCGAGCACTGAAATCAGGACTTCTGTGAGATTATACACTGGGATTCCTTGTTGTCTGCAATGCCTTGGGTCATTTATAGTGTCACTCTTACAGGTACAGGATTCTAAAGTTTTACTATTTGCCTGTAGTACTAGCCTTTGTATCTGCTCCAACCACAGGGTTTGTTTCTTTGCTTTTCAAGTCTTTTTGGTGTTCAGCTTGATTTCAGGGATTGAAAAACTGTTTATGTAGCAGTAAATTAAAATAATTGTAACCGCTGGCGTGAGTGACTTTGGGAGCACACTGCTGACTTTTGCTCAGTATGCCTGTCAGCAGCTCGCCGCAGCCATAGGCAGCTACATGTAGGTCATACACCCCCCACTGTCCAAGTGCCATGGGGGTGAGAGGCTGTCATTTACCAGGACCTGGACCGCTCACTGTTAATCTAGTAGGCTGTTTAAATGAAAGTCTGTGAAATGGATCAATGTCTCATTAAGTATTCCTTGTTTGGGGAGAGGATCCTTAGTTTTATACAGTTTGTCCTTGAGAAGTACTGTTTATGTCTGTTAGAATCTGACTCTCCTCCAGCATTTCCATATTAAAGAGTGACTTGAGGTTTGAGGAGTAGGGTACATTTGTTGTTTAGGGGTACAGATTTCGGCTCTGTAGGTTAGTCTTAGGTGCTCGTGTATTTTTAAGGCATTGCCAGCTCTTGGTGCTGTAAAAAGAATGGAGCCTGCTGGCAATTTCCATGTAAAACCAAGGAAAGAGGCCCACATACTTACATGTAGTAAGATGGGATTTTTAGAAGGAAAAGCAGTTTACCAAAAGAAAAGAAATGGGTGAGATACAGAAATTCATTGTGAGCTTGTTGGCTCCCTAAGCTGTGGTATCATAACCCTGGCTTTAGGATGTAGTCCAGACTGTAGAATTTAGTGTACTAACTGGAAGGTTGGAAGTACTAGGAGAGAAGAGCTGCCTTGCAGTGAGTGAAGACTCAATTTCCTTTACCAACAGCCTTTGAAAGCTGGGTTTATTTTAGGATTTTTCCCTTGTGGTTCTAGGAATTGAACCCCTCTCAGCACGATAACCACACACCACCCTGAGCCTTGTCAGGCGTACAGTCATCTTTTGTTTTCTTACTTTGAAATAGAAATACTATTCATGGCTGTAATCTGTACCTCTTGATAGCATTTCATAAAGTCTGTCCGATTCTTGGGTTTTAGGTCTAGTTTTTATTATGTACTCGGGCATTCTGATTATGAGAGACCACTGAAGTTTTTCAGTGTAACCAACAGTTTCTTAATCTAACTTCAGATGTAACTGCAGTATGTTTCCAAGTGATGTGTGGAATATAATAAGGTAATTATGAGTCAAAGTGGGCTGAATAGAATAGCTGGAACAATGATTAGCATGTGCCAAAGACTGGCATAAAGGGTAGTGAGTATATTTAATTTAGTTCATCATATTTCTTTATTTTCACATACAGATTAGATATCCCTTGGCATTTTTGAATGTTTACATACAATTTGCCAGTTGGGCAAACCTTACTACAGTTCACATTGCTATAAAATCTGAGTGTTTATTAGCTATATAAATCTTATCAACTTGAAATAGTTAAACAAATTAACCAGTTAAATTATCTGCCTTGTGTTGTTAATTAAAAACAAAAGACCAGTGACTCTACAAGAAAAAACAAAAGCTTAAAAATATGCAGATTTACAGCTGTTCATGGTGCTGAGATTGAGTGGTAGTTAAGTGCTCAGCCCAAATAAAACAGCTGTCCCACCCTCTCAAACAGTGCAGGAAGCAGCACAGAAGAAGCTGTAGGAGGAATGTCAGTAAGTCCTGGAAGCTAGTGAGAAGGGCTGTGGAAAGCCATCTTCTAATTCTTCTGTCCTGGGACAGCCCCAGCCTGGCCCCCTGAACAGGCCGTCGTGGGTGGATGGGGAGCTCATGGGATCCCACTACTGCTGACCTCTCAAAGAGTCTGGGGGAAATGTAGTCCTTGTCCTCATTCGTGTACACACTGGTGAGCCCACTAAGCTCTCGTGCATAGTTCTGAAGGATGGATCTCAAGACAGAGACATGAATGTGGAAAAGGAATTTTGTAGGAAGAGAGAGGGTGTCGAGAAGAATAAGATAAGAGAAGGTGAGGGTGACAGTAAGTAGGGTGACTGTCAAACTGTCAAAGAACAACTTTAATAAAAGGAACCCCCCTCCATTGTTGAAGAGTAAAGATGCCAGAAAAGTAGGAGCAACTGCAGAGAGAAGTTACTGGACGGGACCCAATAAACCGTCACCTAGAATTTAAAGTACTTTATTGGGGTGGAGGTTGTTCACATGAAGCATTGCCTAGAGTTGTGAATTCTTTCTTCTTTTTCTTTCCCTTTTTTTTTTGTTTTTGTTTTGTTTTCTCAAGTCTTTTTTTGCTTCGGGAAAATAAATATGAACATGTTGTAAAACCTCAGTTTCTAAGAAATCTGGGAATTTTTTTTAATCATTTCTTAAATTAGTTAATCTTAGTTCACATGAGAAGATTTAAAGCACTTTTGGGAACATGTTTTGTAAGTGAAATAGTTCATCTAAAAGACATCTCTAAGAATTGGAGAACAAATATTCACTCAGCCTTGCCAGATTGAGAGATGTATAATGTGTACTACATTATTAGTGTGTAGGAGCTTTAGCTAGACAAGCATTTTACAACCTTACCTCTTGACATTTTAGGTTAGGTAATTTTTTGTGGTTGGGCTCCTCTGTGGACTGTAAGGTATTAGTCAGCATCTCTAACTTCCCGTAGGATGGCCATAGCTGCAATCCTCGCGGTTGTGCCAATCCAGTGTGCCACATTGCCAAATGGCTGAGCTTCCTAAGGGCAAGGACCATTTGCTAATTTTAGATATCTTATCACCCATTGCAATATTGATACCATATTAAGAACTTAGTAATTAACTAAAGATTTCTTATTGTAAAAGTAAACTTGCAACTTTAGGTTTAAATTTTTTTGTTTTTGTTTTGAGACAGGGCTTTTCTGTTTAGCTTTGAACCCTGTCCTGGAACTCGCTCTGTAAACCAGGATAGTCTTGAACTCACAGAGATCCTCCTGCCTCTGCCTCCTGAGTGCTGGGATTAGAGGCGTGCACCACCACCACCACCACCCAGCTTAAAAATTTTGAAGTTTATTTTGAGATGGGCTCTTGCTTTCTCTTCACTTCTGCACTGCAGTTACAGGCATGTGCCTGCTGCACCTAAGTTTAATTTCTTCCTTTTCCTGTTTTTCTAAAGTATTTGTGAATCTTGTCAAGAAAGTTTATTGGGAAGGTAGTTCATTTTAAATATTTTCATGCTAATTCATTTGGATGAATGAATTGTTTACCTTATAAAATAATACACAGCTTGTTTGTAATTTTACTATAAATACTATAAATATTGCTTAAGTATGCTTAAACACTTGTGAAAAAATTTAAGAGTA
>JAQHUG010000088.1:6125426-6178670 GCA_028555095.1 Dicrostonyx torquatus | reverse complement strand
TGCAGGCCAGAAGAGGGCACCAGACCTCATTACAGATGGTTGTGAGCCACCATGTGGTTGCTGGGAATTGAACTCAGGACCTTTGGAAGAACAGGAAGTGCTCTTAACCGCTGAGCCATCTCTCCAGCCCTAGGGGTCTTTTTTTTATCTGGATCTGGAGGATCTGTCATCCTCCTCCTGTCATCTTTAAAATCACCTCATGCTGTTGTTCAGTATGGTCTTTAGCTTCCAGGCTCAGACTGTGTATCTTACCCCGAGTTCCTGAGTGCAAACCAAAAGGCTCTAGAGCAGTGGTTCTCAACCTTCTAATGCTATGACCCTCGTGGTGTGCTGACCCCCAACCATAACATTATTTTGTGACTACTTCATAGCCATAATTTTGCTACTGTTATGAATCGTAACAACCCCTGTGGAGGAGTTGTTTGACCCCTAGAGGGTCCTGACCCACAGTTTGAGAACTGCTACTCTCGTGGTCATGATTCATTTGAGTAGCATGTTTTTATTATGATTTATTTCTTTGTCTTTATATCCTGACCACAAGTTCCCCCACGATCCCTACCCCCAGTCCACTCCTCCTCCATTGGGAAGCATGATTTTCCCTAGCAGTCTTAGTCGCTGCTCTGTTGCTGTGAAGAGACACAGGCAACTCTCTTAAAAGGAAACAGTTCCCTGGGGGCTTGTTTATAGTGTCAGAGGATTAGGCCTCATCATCACTAGGTCTCACACGCTCCAACTAGGCCACACCTCCTAATACTTGTAATCTTTTCAAACAGTTCCACTCCTTGGTGACAAAGAGTTCAATTATATGAGCCTATGGGGCCATTCTCATTCAAACCAGCACACCAACACATCCATTAAACTACTCTGCTCCCTTCTGAGCTCAGCTCTTGGGATGCAAGTCCATCTTTTGAGTTTGAGGCCAGTTGTAGCTATATAGTGAGACCCTGCCTCAAAATAAATAAATAAGTGGCCACATTGGTTTTAAAATCTCACTTGACCAATGTGAATTCCATGTATATGTTGTTCCTTCTGGGTCCTTGTTTAATGACCGTACGAGATTCTGGTCTGTTCTTTGAACAAAATTTTGAATTTTTAGCAAATTGCAGTAATTTAGAATATAGCTTATAAAGACTTATTATTACTCTTGTAGAAAGTGATCACTGCACAACAAGGAAAGAGTTAGACACTGGAGGCTCATAGGAATACAGATTTTTCTTTTGAAAGTTATGTTTTGGTAAATTTCATTTCAGAAGAAAGTTGTAATGGCTGCTGATAAGAGCAGAGTGGTGGCAGTGGGGCTAGCTGCTGAGCCTGTGAATGTGGTCACTGACATGAAAATTTACTTGCAGTGTTTTGGCTACCAATTAAACTCACTAGTTCTGAAGTGAGCATATCTGAAGCCCCTTCCATTGAGGTAGGGAATGAGTGCATTTCTTTGAATTACTAGTGTTTGGGGAAACAGAAGGCTACACCTTTAGCTTTCAAGGCGTCTGCCTTATCTGTGCTGGGAACCATCCGAGTGATAAATACCCCCATGAGCACTGATGAGCCACCTGTAAGATTTCTAAATTGTAAACCTCCAAAAGAGCTGTAGAGTTGCCCTCTTAGTACAATCTGTCAACCAGGCAATTTAGGAAACTTACCGTCAAAATGTAAAATACTGCAAGTGCTTGTTTTTAAAATACAGTGTGGGTTAAAGAAAGACCTAAACCGTTATAGGCATTTCAAACTGGAAATTAAATTAAAATGTGTTTCACTTTGCTTAATTTTGCTCTGTGCTTACTAAATACTCAGATACCTCTAAAGCAAGCACGTTTTTTCCCTTTAATTTAAAAGTATTGTGTTCTATGAGAAAGAAATTGCACTATTTTTTTTTAAAAAAAGCTATTATTTGGATAAGTGCCACTTATGTAATGTCAAGCAGGTCTTATTAAGAAATTAGTTAAGGGGAGAGAGGAGGAAGGGAGAGGAGTGGAGAAAAATGTATAGCTCAATAAAAGAAAAGAAATGAAATTAGAGTACATGGCTGTGTGCCAGGACTGTCTCACCATTACTCTCCGAGCACTGGTGCTGCCCTGCTGGTGCACGGATGGGCTCATATACCACAGTATTCTAGAGATGCACACTGAAGTTCTTATGAACTTGGTTTCTAGGTCTCACGCTGTTGCATGTGTCAATCAGTTCATCATCAGTCGGACTCAAGCACTTATGCTGCACATTGATTCTTTCATTGAGGTAAGATTCACCACTGCCCATGTAGGACTACCCTGGGGCAATCTGATGAGTTTTTCCTAGCTGGAAATAAAGGCAGTCTGTATGTGATAGAACATTGGAGTGGTGGTGCAGACACTGCTCACAGAGGAAGTATGTAGTTAGTTCTGCTTACTAGCTTGACTACTTAAAAGAATTCTTCCTCAATAGACCATTCAAATTGTATATGCAAATTGATTTCTCAGCTCGTGAGTAGTATTTGAAGCAAGTAAACACAAAACAGTAAGATTGATGAAGAATCCAAAAGGCACATACTAAAAGAACAACTGTGTAATTGTTGATCTTGCTGCCCACTGTGCATTCCTCAGTGTATAGGCCAGATCATTTAGGCATGACTTTCTGTTTCTACATTGGCTTCCTTTATGAAGTAGAGGTGTCAAGAGAACTGTTGACCCATCATAGTGGTGTAAACGCAGAAAGAGTAAGATGATAACATCTGACCATATCCATAAACAGTGCAGTTACTTTTCAGAACCTCTTGCCTGATAACAGCAGCTATAAAAATTGACATTATAAGAAGGGGCCATAGCTTCTTTCCAGTTGCAGCATGGGACAGGGACAGCCTAGAGATGGAACTGAGTAGAGAACAGCTTCATAGCCTCTCAGTCCTACATGCACTTTCTACAAGTAGCAATTTTTTTTTCTTTTTTTTTTTTTTGTTTTTTGTTTTTCGAGACAGGGTTTCTCTGTGGCTTTGGAGAGTGTCCTGGAACTAGCTCTTGTACACCAGGCTGGTCTCGAACTCACAAAGATCCACCTGCCTCTGCCTCCCGAGTGCTGGGATTAAAGGCGTGCGCCACCACCGCCCGGCTTCATTCCTGTTTTTATATTTAACTCTATGTGTGTACGTGTGTAAGAATTTGCATTTTTTGTTTTGTTTTGGTTGGTTGGTTGGTTGGTTGGTTTTTTTTTTTTTTTTTTGAACAAGGCTTTTCTGTAGCCCTGGCTGCCCTGGAACTTGTTCAGTAGGCCAGGCCTCGAACTTAGAGAGACCTTCCTCTCTGCCTCCTGTGTGTGTCACCACACCCGGCCATATAGAAGAATTTGTAAGTAGATGCACAAGTCACAGGGCAACTTTGAGTCCTCTCCTTCCTTGTTGAGTCTTTTATTTCTGTGGCTGTTTCCTTTGTACTCTCCAGGCTTTCTGGCCTCAAGCTTCCTGGCATTTCTCCTGTTACCGTAGGAGTGCAGGGATTACTAACGAGTAGTACCACAGACTTTTCTTTTCCTCCCTTTAAAAAAAAAAAAGCAAGCTGGGCAGTGGTGGCACATGCCTTTAATCTAAGCACTCTGGAGGCAGAGGCAGGAGAATCTCAGTGAGTTCGAGGTCAGTTTGGTCTACAGAATAAGTCCCAAGATGACCAGGACTACACAGAGAAACCCTGTCTCAGAAAAGAAAACCAAACCAACAAACCATGAGTTCAGGGGCTAAAACTCACAGTAAGAAGTTTTACTCATTGAGCCAGCTTTTTGATTTCAGCTTTTTGATGTTTCTTTCAAGATGGGTGTTTTCCCCCTCCGCCCCCAGACAAGGTTTCTCTGTGTAGCCCTGGCTGTCCTGGAACTCACTCTGTAGACAGTATTGGATTCAAACTCAGAGATCCTCCTGTCTCTGCCTCCCAAGTGCTGGAATTAAAGGTGCCCAGCTTTAGGATGTTTTTCTTAATTCAATGTGTTGGGGGGAGGGAGAGTTAGGGAACAGCTATGGTGACCTTGAACTCTTGATCATTTGACCTCTATCTCTCAAGCAAAGGGGTTACAGGCCAGCCAGGGGGCACTAGCTACTGTTCTCATCTTAAAAGTTGGCTTACTCTTAGAGTTAAAACTTGTTGACCTAAGATTCTATGTAAGCCAGTTTCAAATCCCTTCTCCAAATGGCATGTTTTTAAACCCCTACTAGCGTTCAGTCATTTATCTGTGAAAATGAGTAAATAGTATCTTAGGGTTGTGACAGTTGGCTATATCACCACAGTCTTGTGGTCTGTTCACCCCCCCCCCACCTATACACTCACACACTCTTAACCTTGTGTGTGGAAGAATTTGTGAGAAACATAAGATTGATTACCTTGGTTACTGTTCACTTCACTGGTTGGTAGCTGAACTTGTGAACAGCATTAGTTTAGGATTAAGTTGTTAACCTCCTGCTTCTGCTGCTCCATGTCAGGGGGAATGCCTATACCCCAATGGTACAGTTCCATTATTATATTGGTTTGTTGATTGCTTCTTTGCAACAGGGTCTCACTCTATAGGCTAGATTGGCCTGGAACTCACTATGTAACCTTGTCTGGCGATGAACTTCTGCCTTAATTTCAGTGATAGGATTGCACACCCAGAGAAGTCTGTGCTTATAAACTTTTTTTTTTTTTTTTTTTGTTTTTTTGAGACAGGGTTTCTCTGTGGCTTTGGAGCCTGCACTGGAACTAGCTCTTGTAGACCAGGCTGGTCTCGAACTCACAGAGATCCGCCTGCCTCTGCCTCCCGAGTGCTGGGATTAAAGGTGTGCACCACCACTGCCCGGCATATAAACTTTTTAATTCCATTTATTTATTTATTTATTTATTTATTTATGTGCAGCTGAGGGACTGGAGAAATGACTTCATAGTTAAGAGCACTGGATGCTATGCCAGAGGATGCGGGTTCAATTCCCAGCACCAACATGGCAGCTCACAACTGTCTGGAATAACTCCATTTCCAGACACACATGCAGGCATATACACAAAAAACATAACTGAGTATAGTCTCTTATTAAGATTGACATTTTAGGCCTGAGATGACTCAGTGGTTAGAGCATGTACCATACTCATATCTAGAAGACCTGAGTTCAATTCCCAGTACCCACATCAGGTGACTCACAACCATCTGTAACTCCTGCTCCAAGGGATGACACCTTCTTGACCCCTATGAGCACCTGTACCTACATGCACTCATACCTCTCACTCCCCATGCACACACATAATTAAATAATTATGTAATTGCATTTTAGTCTGGTATTATGTTACTTTAATCCCAGCACTTAGGAGGTAGAGGCAAGTAATCTCTGTGAGTTCCAAGACAGCCTCATCTACATAGAGAGTTCCAGAACAGTCAGCAATATACAGAGAGACTTTGTCTCAGAAAATCAAAAAGAAAGAATTTTATCTTTATATCTCAGTCATGGTTTTTGGTAGTTGCCACTTAACAGTTGGTTGTCTGTTTTATCATCAGTTGTTCGTGAGACTCTGGGGTTGGGGGAATGTTTGTTTGGTTTGGATATTTGAAGCAGAATCTTAGGTGTCCCATTCTGGCCTTGAACTTTAGGGTCTTCTTGCCTTCGACTTTATTGTGTTATTCATCAGTCTTTTTGTAGGTCTGTTACCTTTGCATTTAGTAGAAACTTCTTTATATATTGGACATTTTAAGGTATGGGTAAAAATGTCTTTTTTCTATGATAGAACCTCTTTGCACTGGCTGGTGATGAGGAAGCCGAAGTGCGGAAAAATGTGTGCCGGGCGCTGGTGATGCTGCTGGAAGTCCGGATGGATCGCCTGCTTCCTCATATGCATAACATAGTCGAGGTAACCCGAGCCGGGCAGACTCTTGCCTCATTTCTCCTCCAGAGAAATGTTGGCACAAAATGTAATAATTGTAATAATGTAAGGATAGAGTTTTCTGAATTATAATACCTTTGAGGGAAGGGGCAAAAAATAGATATGATGGTTGTTTTTAAATCCTCTTGGTGATTTGTCTTTTGTGAGATTTAAGATGTTATGGGAGGAATTTTTTTAAACAGAGGTTTAATCATTGTAACTACTAGGAAAAATTCTCATTAAACATAGTATAGACGTGTTCTTGAATTGTTGGAAGTAGAGTTAAAAATTGAGTTTGTTTTCTTTACATTATCAACAAGATTCGTCTGATTCAGGCTGTCTTCAATAGAGGTAGAGTCACACTTTTCAATATGATTTCATATTGCTGAATGTAGCCATACTTATTTATTACATGGCTCTCCGGGTGCTTTAAGCCATATATTGTCCAGAGCCTCACATCTGCTTTCAGTTTTATCTTGTGAGGTGAGAGTTACAGTGTGTTAGACTTTGGAGAGATGGCTCAGAGGTTAACAGTGCTTTCTTGAAGAGGTCACGGTTTCATTCCTAGCATTGGAGGCTTTTACAGCTGCTTGTAGTTCCAGCTCAAAAAGATCCACTCCCTCTTCTGGCTTCAATGGACACTTTATACACAAAGTGTACACTTACAGACAGGCAGGCACACACAGTACATATAAACATGATGTCATTAAGTAACTTTTTGTTGTTTTTAAAATAAGAAAAAATGCTGGCTCAGCAGTATATAGCATCTTCTGTTGTCAGAAGTATAGAAATGGTGTCTTAAGTCTGTTTGTCTATGAAGTTACCTAAGATTAGTTGAAAGGTTAGATGAAGCTAATCAGAATGTTTAAAATTTTATCATTTGGTGTGGGTCACAGCAGGGGAGCCTGATATGGTGTTACATAGCATTTTATTAGCATTACTCAAAGCCTAGTATTTGACATGTAGTAGAGTAATGACAGTTGCCATATTTTGTCATGCGGTCTGTTTAGGTCCAGAAGTGAGAGCGTACTAGAAATGTGTCGATTGACTTTGATTCCAACCCTAAGTATACTAGGAAATCCCCTGAGTGAATTCATTTCAGTGTGTTCAGAGGACGCGATTGTAGTTATGGGTGTTAGAGGTGTGATGGTGTACACCCTTTATCCCTCACTTAGGAGGCAGAAGGGGAATCCTAAGAGTGAGGCCATATGGGCTACATAGTGAGCTCCAGGACAGCCTGGAATCCATTGGATCCACCCTGTCTTCTGAAGACAAAAACAAAAGTGGGAAAGAAATCTAACTTTTTTCCCCCTCAAATTAAAAAAGATTGACATATATCACTTTGAATATGGAGAAAAGTCTATCTACAAGAAACAACTTGTTATTTTTAAATTCTTCATTTTAAGGAAGATAAGGAGTTATTTTTTTCCCTCTGATTAACATTGACCTGTCAGAAAAGTCAGCAGCTTCCCTAAATACAGGATCAATAATGTACATAAATGAGAACTTCATTCTTAAGTGGTAGTTCTTAAGTTTAAGTTCTTGTTTTAAAGGCACGTAGGGAGCTCTAAAAGAGAGACGTACAGGTTGGAAACCAAGATTTGCAGAATGTAGGATCAGGACTAAATTCTATTTGCTGTCCAGAATAAACTGATGAGTAGTGTGATTCCCTTCACAGTACATGCTGCAAAGGACCCAAGACCAAGATGAGAACGTGGCTTTGGAGGCCTGCGAATTCTGGCTGACTTTAGCTGAACAGCCAATATGCAAAGATGTACTTGTGAGGCATCTGCCTAAGTAAGTGTCCCGCTTCCAAGTGCTGCTGTGCATTCTCTCACCCTGGAGGGAGCTTCTAAAGATGTCAGGCTTCATTACTGATGTGAATAGATTTTCAGGATTACCTTTTCTTAAACTATGTTTATTCATGGGTTCAGAGGTGCCAAAACAGGCACTTGGAGATTAGAGGGCAAACCCTACCTTTACAGATAAAGCATAATTGCAGTGTTTAGTTACTATTGGAACTTTTGAGCATGAATGTTTGGCAGACCAATATTTCTTAAACCTGCCCCGTTCATATTCCTTGAGTTAATTGGAGCAGCAGTGTATCACAGGATATGCTCACAGACTATATTGCCACTGTTATCATTGGTTTAATTAGTGTACATGAGGTTGTTAAGACAACTTAATACTCTGTGGATCTTTAGGTCTGTGTTTCATTAATTCTCTCTAGGTTGATTCCTGTGTTAGTGAATGGCATGAAGTATTCAGATATAGATATTATCCTGCTTAAGGTAAGTAAAGCATCATCTGATTAGGGAAGATAATATCTATATTGATGATAAAGCTTTGAATTTGATTATTAGGGCATTTATTTAAGATAGACCCTATGTAAGGGCTTCCTGTTACCTATAATAGGCTACAGATGTTCAAAGTAGAATAAACTAAATTTTCAGGGTAGTAAAGTCGTACCTCAATTGATAGTGACATTGTTGCTTTCCTTAATTTGCCTTTGATCAAAGCCATTTGAGGTTTATTTTTAGTTTGCAATTTATTTTATTTGTTAAGACTATCTTACTCTCTCTGGGTTTATTTTAAATACACTGATCTGAATTTAATTTGGGTTACTTTTATTGCACCAACTAATAATAGAAAGGGCCTATAACCTAGCAGCTGTCATATACCCATTGTCCCTTTCACGGGGACCTGTTTACTGCAGAGGGAAGTAGTTTTCTCTCAGGAAATACACTCCAGAATCCTGTGCATGACCCATATGATGCTCTGGTTCCTTTACTTATGTAGGTATTAATAGCTTAAAATAAAGTAGCCACTGAAGGCTTGTGTTTAAATAACAACAGGGCGATGTGGAAGAAGATGAAACCATCCCTGATAGTGAGCAGGATATAAGGCCACGGTTTCATCGTTCGAGGACAGTGGCTCAGCAACACGAGGAGGATGGGATTGAAGAGGAAGATGACGACGACGATGAAATTGATGATGATGATACAATTTCTGACTGGAATCTGAGTAAGTGGGATGAGTAAAGCACGACTGCTTCCTTGGATAACCTCTGTTGTTGGTGTCTAACCCAGTTCTTAGGAAGCTTAGGGGAGACTCACAAGCTGATTGATGTCAGCCTGAGCTATGTAGTAAGTAAGACCTTTGTCAAGAAAATAAATAAGAATATAGTGAGTTTTATTTGTAAATCTGTCCAGCCATTACCATGATCACTAATGTGGAATATTTTTGTTACCTCCATCCTCATAGCCATCAGTCTATGTCTAAGGATTTGCTGCTTGTAAACAGCGCTTCCTAACCAGGTTTTACTTGGCATCCATGTTGTAGCATGTATCCATAGTTTTTTCCTTTCGTCATTTGGTGAACTTTGTGTGGATGTGTTTTCAGGTCTGTGGGCAAATGTATCCAGCATAAACTTGCTTGCTTGCTTGTCATGGCCATGGTTTAATCTATGACTGGAAGAGGGATGTGCCGTGTCCCTACAGAGGGAAAGCCCAAGACTTTAATCCAGTGCAAGCAAACAAGCAAGCTGCTACTCTTCAATTAAGAATGTGGACCAGGGGGCTGGAGAGATGGCTCAGCAGATAAGAAAGTTTACTGCTCTTGCAGAGGACTGGGATTCAAGTCCCAGTACTCACATGGTAGCTCACAACCAACCATAACTGCAGTTTCAGGGAATCTGCTGCCCTCTTCTGGCCTCCTCAGGCATCAGTCATTTGATGTAAAGACAGAACAAGAGAAAATACCCAAACCAAACAACAAAAACTTAAAATAGAACGTAGGTCAGAAAAAAAAGAAATTATATACTTGAGTTTAAATGATCTACTATTAGAAATGTTATGTAGAGGACTGGAGAGGTGTCTCAGAGGTTAACAGCTCTGGTTGCTCTTCTAGAGATTCTGAGTTCAATTCCCAGCAAACACATGGTTGCTCACAACATCTGTAATGAGTTCTGATTCCCTTTTCTGGCCTACAGGCATACATGCAGACAGAACACTGTATACATAATAAGTAAATAAATCTTTTAGAAAGAAAGAAATACTAAGTAGAACTAAGCTGGCGTTTTGTTGCTTGTTTTGTTTTTGAGATGGGGCCTCATATAGCCCTCGCTGGCCTAGAACTCAATATCGAGCAGGCTGTCCTCTGACAGATTGGCCTACCAGTACCGGCCTAAGTAGAATTCAGTTTTAAGTGTGACCTTTTTTTCTTTTTAGTCTGTTTGTTTCCTTTAAAGTGAGCACATTTTGCCAGAGAATTTTAACACTAACCATGCGTGGCATTCTGGAAGCACATTAGATTGAGTAGAGCATTAGATTTTTCTACAAAGATAGAAGAATTTGTAGTCAAATACAGAATAAAGTATCTTAATAAATTTGCTAATTCTGTCAACAAAAATGTATTTCCTTAGGAAAATGTTCTGCTGCTGCTCTAGATGTTCTTGCAAATGTTTATCGGGATGAACTCTTGCCACACATTTTACCACTTTTGAAAGAGTTGCTTTTCCATCATGAATGGGTTGTTAAAGAATCAGGCATCTTGGTTTTAGGAGCAATTGCTGAAGGTAAGTCCAGTTGCAAAGAAAGTTCTTAATAGATTTTAATAAGGCTAGGTTACTTAAAGCAATCGTTAACTTATTAGTAAGCAGATACTTCACTCTGAACTCACATGCTATATGGTTCTGCTTGCAAGGCCAGTGTGTGGTAGATAGGACTATGATCTGTACTGACCTTAAAAGAGATGATTGAGCCGGGCGGTGGTGGCGCACGCCTTTAATCCCAGCACTCGGGAGGCAGAGGCAGGCGGATCTCTGTGAGTTCGAGACCAGCCTGGTCTACAAGAGCTAGTTCCAGCACAGGTTCCAAAGCCACAGAGAAACCCTGTCTCGAAAAACAAAACAACAAAAAAAGATGATTGAATTCAGAAACCACCTAAAGTAAGTTCCTGTTAGGTACCACTAAGAAAGAAATCTGATGTCTGAGGGCTGTTGCTTGGGAATTAGCTTTATTCCCCCAGGTAAATCTAGGAAGTTTGGTAAGGAAAGAGTGTCACCATTCTCTATAAGAGGATTGTTTTTTTGTTCTATCTTAGTTGTAAATTTCTACCTCAAGACATTTTATAGGCATCTTTGAAAACCAGAATTTTCTTGAAATTTGCGGACAAATGGATGAATCTAAAAAAACATCATATTGAGTGAGGTAACCCAGACCCAGAAAGACAAGTATAATATGTACTCTTTCATAAATGGCTTTTAGACATAAAGCAAAGAAAAATCAGCCTACAATTCACAATCCCAGAGAAACTAGACAACAGTAAGGACACTAAGAGAGACATGGATCTAATCTAAATGGAAAATAGAAAAGACAAGATCTCCTGAGTAAATGGGGACCATGGGAGAGGGTTGAAGGGGAGAAGAGAGACAGGGAAGGGAGGGGAGAAAAATAGATAATAATAACAATTTTAAAAAGACAAAGTACAAATACATATATTCAGGTAAGTCATCCTTGCATTTAAAAAAAATAACAACAAAAGAAAACCAGAATTTTCATGACAAAAATTTTAACGTAATTTTAGCCTCCTTTAAGACACCTAGGAACAACTAACTCTGATTTGCTATTCTAAATAATCTGGTATGAACTTTTCTGTTTGTAGCACTGGAAATGTACTAAATTTTTCTTTGTGGATGCTGTGTTCTTTCTATATACAGTTGAGTTTAGCACTGTTCTGAAAGATTGCTGTTCTTTCCTAGGTTGCATGCAAGGCATGATTCCATACTTGCCTGAGCTCATTCCTCACCTTATTCAGTGCCTCTCTGACAAAAAGGCTCTTGTGCGGTCCATTACCTGCTGGACTCTTAGCCGCTATGCACACTGGGTAGTCAGCCAGCCACCAGATACATACCTGAAGCCATTAATGACAGAATTGCTGAAGCGTATCCTGGATAGCAACAAGAGAGTACAAGAAGCTGCTTGCAGGTGGGACAGTGTTGATTGTGAAAGTAAGAACCTGGTTTTGAACCAGTAGTAGAATGTTGATGTTAAACCGTTAAACGTACAACACTGCAGTTATGATGGGACATTTATTTTTTTCTTGATTCCATTTTAATAGGACTGATTTGTAGCTCTGGGATATTTGTAGATTGGCACATTTTATTTTATTTTGACTAGAAAATATTTTACTAATGGTTTTGTTTAAGTGTGACTTTTAGCTAAGCATAAGCCTTTGCTTTCTTCCTCATTCTGTCAGCTAAAGTGTTTGTGGAATCTCAAAGGAATAACAAAATTCTAGATTTTTTAGTCTACAGATCTACTGCCTAAACTTGGCAGAGTGTCCTACAGACTTTTGGTATGTCCACAGTGACATCACATGCTTAGTAAAACTTCCATAGCTGTTCTTTTGGATTTAGGACACTCTTTTCTCACATCAAAACTATTTGCTTTCATCTCTACTAGTTTCTGTTTCCTGGAGCAAGGGTGCCTGCCCTTAAATTTATAACTCCAAGTTTTTACCATTGTAAAACCCCTGTCGTAGGTTTAGGGATCAAACCTCAGATACTCAAATATGCCAGGCAAGCATTCAGTCATTTACCTGCCATTTCAGCTTATCATTAAGTGCTCTTGTATGGGTGATCTTTCATTAGCCTACTAAGCTAGACTGGGTTGCCAAGTACCTTCCCAGCTCTGGAATTACAAGCAATCACTAATATGCCTGGTTTTATTTGTTTTAAATCTAGATTATGGAACTTACACTCCAGATTGCTGCATTCCCAGCACTCTGACAATATGAATAGTGAGAACCAAATAAATTTGTTGAATGGATAAATACAAGGACCAGAAGTCTTAATGGTTTTAGATCTCACCACTGTAGCATATTAAGAAAAGAGGAGCCAGGCAGATCTCTGAATTCGAGGTGAACCTGATCTACAGAGTGAATTCCAGGATAGCCAGGGCTACCCTGTCTCAAAAAAAAATTTTTTAAAGGAAGAGGGCGAGCTGGATAGATAGCTCAACACTTAAGCTTCGTTCCCAGCAGCGCATGACAGTTCACCACCACCTGTAACTTCATTTCAGGGGATTAGATGTTTATAACCATCTTCAAGGACTCCCGCATGCACATGGTACACATACAGACTCAGGCAAAATCATTAAAAACCAAAGTAAGCATGTAGAATGAGGCACAGCTATACTCATGGTGTGATGGATGATCTTCATTCATGGTGTGACAGGAGACTTCATTTCCTATGTGTTTCTCATTTTCATTGTAGTGCCTTCGCTACGTTAGAAGAGGAGGCTTGTACAGAGCTTGTCCCGTACCTTGCTTATATACTCGATACCCTCGTCTTCGCCTTCAGTAAATACCAGCATAAGAACCTGCTCATTCTGTACGATGCCATTGGGACACTAGCAGATTCAGTGGGACATCATTTAAACAAGCCAGTAAGGATCTGAGGGTGACTGCTATGGGGGCAGTACAATAAACTGCATAAATACATAGTGTATGTTTCAAAGTGAAAAGCCTGTGGGAATAGGGAGTATAATTCTTAAGAAAGAGGTAACAGTTGAAATAAGCTTATGGTTAGTGTAGTAATAGCATCTCATGAATACACTTTAGAGTGTCTGGAGGAAAGGGATAAGAAAGAGTTTGTACTCTACATTTACTTGGTTCCATTTAAGCACCCTTTAACACTGGCTTCAAAGCTGCTGTATCTCAACATTCTACTTTCTCTTCAGAGTATACCTGACATCAGGAGTCTATAAAAGTTAGAATGGGAATGGTAGGTGGAAAATGCTGACGAGCACTAAAAGTGTCCTGTCTGTCATGGTGTAGCATACGAGGTAAGGTCTGAAGATAATGTTTTAAGAATTTTAACATAGCTCAGTATCTCTGCTGGAAATGATTTGATGAGGTACATGGTCACTGTAGAAAGAGCCTTAACTCACCCTTGTTTGAAATTACTCTCAGCACTAGAGCCAGACAGTCTGTAGGTCTACTTTGGTGTTGGGTAGTTTGCTTAGTTGAGGGATATGTTGTGTTTTACAGCCTGTACCTCTTGTGTAGCTATCATGAGCTCAGTATAGAGCAACAGCCAGTATGGTATAGCCACAGCCAGTCCTTCCCACCCCAAATAGTCTTATCACTTGGGAGGAAAACCTGGGATTTAACAAGCTGTTGATTATGCTGGGTTTGGTGACACACACTCGTAGTCCCAGCACTTGGGAGGCAGAGGCAAATGGATCTCTGACTTTGAGGCCAGCTTTGACCACACAGTGAATTCCAGGCCCGCCAGTACATGGTGAGACTGACTTAAAAATAGAAAACAGTGGTGGCTGGAGACATAGTTTAGCACTTAAGAGCACTGGCTGCTCTTCCAGAGGTCTTGAGTTAATTCCCAACACTATATGGTGGCTCATAGCCATCTGTAGTAGGATCTGATGCCCTCTGCTGGCCAGCAGAGTACTCATACATAAAATATTAGTAAGTAAATAAATAAATAGATAGATAGATAGATAGATAGATAAAAAGAAAGAAGCCCAAGTAGCAGATTTTAATGGAATGAGATACTTATACACATTTTGTTTTAGAAAATATGGTAGAGGGACTGGAGAGATGGCTCAGAGGTTAAGAGCATTGCCTGCTCTTTCAAAGGTCCTGAGTTCAATTCCTAGCAACCACATGGTTGCTAGGCTTAAAACCATCTGTAATGAGTTTTGGTGCTCTCTTCTGGCCTGCAGGCATACACACAGACGGAATATTGTATACATAATAAATAAATATTTTTAAAAAAGAAAATATGGTAGATTATTTTAAATCAGGGTCATATGAATTAAAAAGTGGAGATAGGGTAGAAAAATATTTAAGGGAACTATAAAGTGAAGACTGGGTCTTAAAAATAGGTTTATAAAAGTTTAGCACAATTGTTCCAAATGGACTTTAATTTTTATAAACTAAAAATGATCTAAGGTGTTCCCAGATGGTAGTAAAGCTCTGTGCCTGTCATTCTGTAAACAGGAATATATTCAGATGCTAATGCCGCCTCTCATCCAGAAATGGAACATGTTAAAGGATGAAGACAAAGATCTCTTCCCGTTGCTTGAGGTATGCTCAGCTGGTGACGTGCAATTAGTCCCGCAGTGTAAATCCATCACAAACGTGTTCTGAACCAAAATGTGTGTATGTAATAGAATGTTAATAAATTGTCTCTCAGAACAGTTTCTGTTGAAATGCTGAATAGACATAGACATAGAACTTGTTTTTGCAGCATTTTAAAGTTTGTTCTTTGACAGTTTCATACATGTGTGGACTGTATCTGGTCATGTTTTACCCACGTTCCCTCTCTCACTCCTAAAACTGCACCACTGTGTGTCCCTTCCACTTATAGTCTTTTTAAGATGGGAATGCGCTGTGTAGCTGTGGCTGTCCTGAGATTCACCATGTACATCCAGCTGGCGTTGAACTCTTAGAGATCTCCCTACTTCTGTCTCTCAGGTGCTGGGATTAAAGGAGTACATCACCATACCTGGGTTTTTATTTTGTTTTTAAATAACCTACTGAGTCTAATTAATATTGTCTGTATGTATGCCCATGAGTATGGGGCCATCCCCCAGAGCAACCTACAAGCAGCCACAACCCTAAAGAAAAAATGCTATTCTGTAGTTGGTAACAATTGTAGTTACTCAACTAGCTGCTCAACCAGGGACGGCCTTTGTGAGCTCCTCCCCCATCTGTTCTAGAATATTAACTAGCCTTGACCTTGTGACACTGAGTTCATGAGTATAGTGGCCATATTATCCAGAAGACAGCATCTCACAGCACTCTTCTGCATCTTCTGGCTCTTAGATTCTTCTTAACCCCTTTTCCATGATGTTGTTCCCTGAGCTTGGGGAAGGGGGTATGTAGATGTTTCATTTAACATTCAAAACTCAGTTATTCTCAACTCTGGACTGCTTCCCACTGCAGAAAGAAGCTTCTCTGACCAAGGTTAAACTTAAGGTTAATATATGACTATAAGTGTAAATACTTAAATGTTTGATAACATATCCACTTAGCAAAAAACAACCGTAGTTTAATTCCCAGGGTCTGACCACCTCAACCATAAACTTTTGACTAGGTTTACAGTACAAAGTATGAATTCTCTACCGTGGACCAGGCCTTTGGTTAAATTACAGACTGGTTGGGTGCTCTGTAATAGACTTGCCACCCCTGTACCATCCTCATTCCAAAATGTCTTCTCATGTTCGGGTTGTCTGTCATGTTTGTGTATCTTACACATACCCTATCGACCCTCTTTATTTTTTTTAAGATTTATTTATCTATCGTGTATACAGTGTTCTGCCTGCACGTGTCCCTGCAGGCCAGAAGACGGCGCCAGATCTCATTACAGATGGTTGTGAGCCACCATGTGGTTGCTGGGAGTTGAACCCTGGTCCTCTGGAAGAGCAGCCAGTGCTCTTAACCGTTGAGCCATCTCTCCAGCCCCTCGACCCTCTATATAAATCACTTAGATTGCTGATTACTTTTAATATAATGGAAATTTCATTTTCTTCTAATTGGCTGACAAACTGACAACAAACGAAGTTAGAAAAGGTGTGGTAGCATCGTAGAACAGATGCATAAACAGCTCAGACTTTTTTGCTTAATTTAAAGCATTTATGGTCTTTTCTATAATCTGAAAACTTAATGTGTGTACTTGATTCTTTCTAGTGCCTCTCATCTGTTGCCACAGCCTTGCAATCTGGCTTCCTTCCCTATTGTGAACCTGTGTATCAGCGTTGTGTAAACTTAGTGCAGAAGACTCTAGCACAAGCCATGGTATATTTTTTTTCATATCTTTTTCTTCCTGACTATCATAATTTTAGAGATAGGTGTACACACTTTTTCAACAGCAAAGACAATGTGTTTAATTTCAGCTAAACAATGCTCAACCAGAACAATATGAAGCTCCAGATAAAGATTTTATGATTGTGGCTCTTGACTTACTCAGTGGCCTGGCTGAAGGGCTGGGAGGCAACATCGAGCAGCTAGTAGCCCGAAGTAACATCCTAACACTAATGTATCAATGCATGCAGGTAAGATCTGTAAGAGTGAATGAGTTGGAACCTGCTTCTTTGTGTTATGAGAAGTTAATTTCTTCTTATTTCTTGTAGGATAAAATGCCCGAAGTTCGGCAGAGTTCCTTCGCCTTATTAGGTGATCTGACTAAAGCTTGTTTTCAGCATGTTAAGCCCTGTATAGGTATGAATGTTTTCTTCTTTGGCTGTGGACTAGCATATCTGTCTTAATTGTGTTTAAAAACACATTTCACACAACAGAATGATAGGAAAATATTCCCCCCCTTTTCTTTTTCTTCCGTTTTTGTCTAATTTGTAGCTTTTACTGGCCTAGAACTTTCAGAGATACACCTGCTCTGCCTCCCAGTGCTGGGATTAAAAGGTGTGTGCCACCATACTCAGTAGAAATATGCTTTTTGAATCAGCTATTTATGGATTTTAAGTAATTTCAGCTATCATATGTTAAGTCATTGTGGTTTTGGTTTAATTATCATATATAAGTATATAATTTTATTTGTTTTGTTTTTTGAGACAGGGTTTTTTTCTGTGTAGCCCTGGCTGTCCTGGAACTCACTCTGTAGACCAGGCTGGCCCCAAACTCAGAGATCCGCCTGCCTCTGTCTCCTGAGTGTTAGGATTAAATGCCTGCAGCATGACTTCCCTTCTTCTAAATTATAAAACATTTATTTATTATGTATACAGTGTTTTACCTGCATGTGTATCCCTGCAGGCCAGAAGATGGCACCAGATCTCATTACAGGTGGTTGTGAGCCACCATGTGGTTGCTGGGAATTGAACTCAGGACCTCTGGAAGAGCAGTCAGTGTTTTTAACCCCTGATCCATCTCTCCAGGCTCATGCGAATGTGTAACAAAGCTCTGTTGTTCATACATATTAAACCATATTTCCCATGTGTTGTTGTCCATAGTCACAAAGACCATGGAATTTTTTTTTCCCTTCCACACAGGGTTTCTCTGTAGCTTTGCAGCCTGTCCTAGAACTAGCTCTTGTAGACCAAACTGGCCTCGAACATCTAGATCCGCCTGCCTCTGCTTCCCGAGTGCTGGGATTAAAGGCGTGCCACAACTGCCTGGCTGACCATGGATATTTTTAAATTCAGTGTTTCAGAACCTGTCTCTAAATCTCTTTTATGTAATTGTTTTTTATTGCTAAAGGGATCTCAGATTTTGTCTTGAACTTACTGACGTTCTTAGTGTACTGAGCACACCTCTGGTGTTGTCTAACATGCACTCCATTCCTCTGTATTAGCCATCAGCCAGGAGATAGGTCCAGAAGCCAAGCTTCAATCCAATTCCAGGGTTTGGAGTGTAGGTTTGTGGGGTTTCTTGTTTTTATAGATGGTTTTATATGCTTTTTTTTAATTTAAAGATTATTTGTATTTATATCCATGTGTCTATGCCATTATGCATTATGTGTAAATACGCCCAGGGAGGTCTGAGGACACCTGGATCTCCTGTAGCTAGAGTTAGACAGTTTGAACCACCTAATGTGGCTACTGGGAACCAAATTTGAATCCTTTGTAATAGTAGCAAGTTCTTTAAACCACTAAGCTATCTCTTTGTCCCCAGTTTTGCATACTTCTTCAGAAGGTAACTGGAGACTAGTTATCCCTCTTTTTTTTTTTGTTAATGCTTCCAACCATGGTGCTTATTAAATACATAATGGTTCTCACCCTGGATCAGTTTTGCTGTCTGGGAGTGTTTATGGTATCTAGAGATACTCTGTTTAGCTTAAGTTAGTATTATTGGTATTCATGGGTATAGACATATACATTCAGGCAAAACACCCATACACATAGAAGATAAAAATAAATGTATGGGGAGCTGCTGCCTGAAGTGTACTTAATTCAGTAGTCAGATATTATCTCTGTAGTCTTTAAAAAATACTAAAACTCCTTTAAAGAAATACTTTTGCATTTTTTTTTATCAGTTTCAGTTTGACACTGTAAAGTTTGTTTTATGATACTAACTTATTTTTGCTTGGATTTCCTTTAAAAGTAAGAAGTCTGTTGTTGACAGGTTTACCACATAGCCTTATTTTATTATTTTGTTGTTATTTTTGTTTTTCCTAGCTGATTTCATGCCAATATTGGGAACAAATCTAAATCCAGAGTTTATTTCAGTCTGCAACAATGCCACCTGGGCCATTGGGGAAATATCGATTCAAATGGGTAAGGTTATTTACCTCTGAGCTATGCATCCGTAGGTGCCTTTATCATTGTCATCAGTGTTCTGTGAGAGAGTGGAGGGAGGGAGGAGTTTGTGTCACAGTTATGAAGGAAGGAAAATGTTTCATGATGATATCTTAACGTTGATTTCTTCTTATTCTCTCTTTCTGTGGTATGACCTAGGTATAGAGATGCAACCTTATATTCCTATGGTGTTACACCAGCTTGTAGAAATCATTAACAGACCCAACACACCAAAGACGCTGTTAGAGAACACAGGTACCATATGAATGAAATGTTATGGTGAAGAGAAAATGATTTGCTTCTTAAGTTTAAATCAAGATATGTAGAGAAACCAAAGCAAAGCTAACTTTGAAAATGTAGCTGCTTGTTATTATCATGAGTTTGAATTCTTTGTAACAGTGTGTTAGTTTAGCTGTGTTCCATAGCCAATTTATAGGGACATTGGAAAAACATTTTTCTACATATACTCAAGTTCACTACCCTCTAATATGTATTCTTGCTAAGATCATTGATTTTGTACTTTAAATTCAGAAAGTAACTGGGAAAAGTAAAGACTTTAAATGTACATTTACATATAGCCAAAAATAGATTGTAATTCAGCAACTAATTGGCTCAAAATGTCATATATTTTGTATTTTGTCCTGAAACTTTTTTAAATCAGGAACTTAAGCAGTTCCTAGTGGGGTTTTTATTTTAGAGGTTGTTTCTCTTCTGCATTTATGTAAAGCAAAGAATGCCTTCCATACAGTAGCACACATAGGGTGATTACGTCTCTCCCATGCTCTCAGACAGTTGCTAATGAGTATTTCAGCTTCGTTTCTGTTCAGGCACATCTTTCTTTATAGATTGAGGTAACAATTCTAGCAGTTTATTCATAGTCAATGGGAGTCCTACCACTATAACTGGAGAAAGATTAAAATAAGGTCTTCCGAAAGTTTTCACAGGCATTTTAATTTGGTATTTTTGAATTACACAGTTTTACCTTCATGTAACTGAAGTTTATAATGTTTACTGGTATGGAAGGAAATCTTTTAATTTTGGAGCAGTTATCTGGCTGATTGACTGTATGGGTACTGTTTAGTTTAAAGTAAATTAGATTTTCTTGCTGAAAAGTTTAACAGTCTGTGTATAGAATGTTGAATGAAATGTTGGCAGATTTTTTTTTTTTTTTTGTCTTCCTAGAATGCAGTACCTATACATGGCATTCAGAATGGAAACACTTGGTTATTATAAGAATGTCGTTGAACCTAAAGACAGATTTTCTATTTATCTTTAAATGTGAATGCATAACTACAAATAAATGTTGAGTGTAATGTATACTGAAGTTTCTTGTGGGATATCAGCTGGCGGATGTCTTTCTTTAAAAAATTGGCTTTGTTTATCAGATTATACTCCTGGCATGGCAATACCTAAGTAATGATAATGCCATTCAAGTTGATGGACTGAGTCAGTATGAGAACCACACGGGATTCATTAAGTTAATTTTGACGCAAGTGGCTACGTAAATTACTGACTTCATTCCTTACCCAAAAGAATGGGTTTTTAACTATTAAAATCACCATGTTTTAGCAACTTACCATATTCTCAATATCCCCTGAGGCCAATTCCTTAGTGTGTTATATTTGCTTTTCCCAACTCGTATATCCTACACTGAACTTTCAATGGACCATCATCTGCTTTCTCGCATGTTTCATTGGATTGTTCATACTTGCCTGTTTAATGAGAATGTTGCATAGTTTTGTGTCTTTTGAACATAGGTTTTCTTTCTCTTGCTTCATATGAATCTGCTGAATTTTAGTATTATCTGTGTAGTTTGCTTCAAGTAATCCTTAAACATTTTTCTTTACCCTCCCAACCCCACCCTTTTTATGAAAGGTTAACCTGTAAGTTTTTGAGAGAACACCATTAAAGCACCTCATGGTTTGTTTTCTGTGTGTATATTTACCCGTTGTGTATGAATGTATTTATATGTATGTACCTTTGAACTGCAAGATGCAGTTCCGAGTTGCAGCTCTCTTTGTACATTTATGGAATTCCTGAATTTTGATGGAGAATATTTGCCCACTACAAGTTTTTTTTTTTTTTTTAAATAAAATGATGTGCTATGCTATTATCTATTTTGTGTTAGACCTTTTGTAGCAAAAGATTGGGTTTGTTTTTTTTTTTCCCTATAGTCCATATCACCTGTCATTAGAGTGGACTGTCTAAATTTCCTTCTCTAGAGCTTTGTCTCATGGCTAGTGCTGTTACCTGAGTTATTGGAGATTTGTCAGAATGGAGTTTGATACACCGGAACAGCTTTTCAGTCTGTGCATTCGGTGGACACCATGGTACTTAATATCCAACAATTGAGATTGATACAATCAACAAAACCCCATCAATTTGAGAAAAGTTAACTTAAATATTACCAAAATTTGGGTTAATATCCCTAGGTAATTTTTAAAGGTTGTAATCACTTTTAAAAAGTGGAGAAATTTTGAATTAATGCAGTTCCAGAGATTGGTGTTTGAATGAACTTCATTTAAATGTAATCACATTTACTGCTAATTCTTGGGGGAAGAATCCATGTTCTGCCATTTTGAGGGCTCTGAATGAAGATTCTCTAAGCCCATTCATATTAATAGCTCATCTTTTTACCAGTACTTGACATTTGGTGAGCAGGAAAAACACTTGATGGTTTTTGGTGTTCTCTCAATCTTTAGTTACTTTAATTCCTTTTGTTTTCCTTTTTCCAAGAGTATGCTATATATGTTGCTGCCCCTTCCATCAGGGGGTGGTAATAAACAGCACTGGTGAGATCTTATGTTTATTATCATACACAAATTCTGTTGGTTTCTGTTTCTGAGTTATTTGTTGTTTTTTCTTTATTTTTTCTCCTTCCCCCTCATTTGCTCATGTCTTGGTTGGCGTTTGGTGGTGTATAACCGTGATTGCGTTACCTTAGCAATAACAATTGGTCGTCTTGGTTACGTTTGTCCTCAAGAGGTGGCCCCCATGCTACAGCAGTTTATAAGACCCTGGTGTGTATTATTCAATCTTTTTTTTTAATTCATTTTTCTTCACTCTTTCTTTCTCTATCTCACTTTTAGATATATTTTCAGTTGGTTACAAAAATCACAATCCTTAATCATTGCCAACCATGTGACTAATCTTGTCCTATCAGGTTTGTGAGGTTTTTCAGTAGCATCGTCATGTATATTTATTTTATGTTGTGGCTAACGACTAATTGATGCATGGGATAAGATTGTCACATGCTTGCTGTGTTTAAAAGCTTGATTATACATAAAAGCATTTAAATATCCATCAGAAAAATTATGATGCATGCAAATTTTATAAATTTAGGTTCTTGCATTATGTTTCTTTTTTAGAATTAATTTGGAAACTTGGATTGCATTAAATACACGTTTAAATTTGCTACGTACTAAATCTTACTTGCTTGTTAATGTCAGAGTTAAACATCTACACCATAAGTTTATAGTAATAGTTTATACTATGACAGTATAGCCTGTGTTCTGCTTCTTTTAATTGATAATCTTTTAACTCAAGTCATTTTCAGTAGTGTTTAATGGAATACAAGTCATAAAAATTGAAAATTAATTTGGTAATATACTCTTTGTCTCAGGCTGATTAGTAGTTTAAGAAAAACCAGTTGTCTATTTTTATAGATTCAGTCTATTAAGAAAATGTGAATTTCACTCTTAACACTATTGAGATAAGATGGGTCAGACATGAGAAATGAAAGTCAAGCTTCCTGAAAATGTAGTATAATCATTATCTTTATTGTGGTGCCTATTCCATTAAATACTGTCTATTAGCATTGTGTTGAACCTGCTTTTTACTTTAAATACTAAACTCAGTTCTGTAATTCAATAGGTGTACCTCTCTGAGAAACATAAGAGACAATGAAGAGAAAGATTCAGCATTCCGTGGGATTTGTACCATGATCAGTGTGAATCCCAGTGGTGTAATCCAAGTAAGATGTTCACAGGGGTTTGTTCTCAGTGTTCTGTGTACTACGTGATAGATTTTTTAAAGGAAAAATATTTTAAGGCTTCAATTACATTTGTTTATTGTGTGTAGACACACATGCCATGGCACACATGGGGGAGGGGAGTCAGAACAACCTGTAGAAGTCAGTTCTCTCCCTCCAACAGTTGGGTGCTAGAGACTGACCTCAGCTCTTCAGGGATGGCAGCACCCCTGCAATATTTCTCAAGTCTTACTTCACTAAGTAAGATAGTGATAGCAGACTGGGAGAGGAAGGTTATACTGTTGTCTTCCACTGGACCAGGTCTTTTCATGTATGTTTAGAGTTCATTTATTTACTTTGTATATGCCTCCTGCTTATGGATATCAGTTTAGAGTTTGAACTTTAAAATGGCAAATAAAATAGAATATTGAGTTATTCTTTCAAATTGTTTTAAAAACTTGTTATTTATTCATCCTATTTTATTTTCTAAGTTTATCTTTAGACATTTTTAAAATTATAGCTATCATTTTTAATATGTATGGACATTTTACCTACATTTACTTCTGTACACCTTGTATGTGCTTGGCGCCCTTGGAGGCCAGAAGTCGGCGTCAGATCCCTTGGAACTCAAATTAAATATCTGGGTTCTGGGAATCAAACCTGGTTTCTCTGGAAGTGTGCTCCCTTAACTGCTGAGCCATCTCTCCAGCCCCTCTCAACATTTAATTATTTAGTGACAGGTTTTATATATGGGAGTTCGATAAAAATTTTCCAACTGCTAGTTTTCCAGACATAACACAGAAAAAAAACAAAGCATTGAATTCTATACCACATGCTCAAAATACAAAACACATATATGGGACCCTAAATTAAATACTCAGCATTTATTTGTTCGGTTGATTGGTTGGGGTTTTTGTTAGTGGGTCCTCTCCAAGAGCAACCGAGCTCCAGACCCTGGTTGATTCTCACTCTGTATGGCCTGTGGGCGCTAAGATCTGAATTGAGGTCGTCTGCAGAAGCAACCAATGCTCCTAACTACTGAGCCATCTCTTTAGCCACGTATTTAAGGTTTTTTTTACTATCTCAAGGTGGTTGTTAAATTTAATAAATTTCAAGCTAGCAAGTGGTATAAATTCAGGTTGATTCATGTTTACAATATAGCCAGAACTGCGTTATTGTTGACTTTATCTGGTACTTTCAGACCATTTCTAATGCTAAATATTTGCTAGACTGGTTTGCTTTTGTAAATTACGATTTGATATAAGTTACTAGAAGGTAATGAGTTAATTGAAATGTTAAACAGTTACTTCTAATTCCTTAGTGGTCCAAGTTAACTTTAAATATTGGGGTTTTAGTTAAGTATCACAACAAGCTCTGAAATTTGCAGATGTGTTTTACTGAATTTGGTAAAAAAAAAAAAAAGAGTAGCAACCTAGGGGCTGGAGCGATGGCTCAGTGGTTAAGAGCACTAGCTGCTCTTCCAGAGGTCCTGAGTTCAATTCCCAACACCCACATGGTGGCTCACAGCCATCTATAATAATATCTGGTGTCTTCTTCTGGCCGCAGGCACACATGGAAAAGTAAATAAATAAATACATAATAAATAAATTAAAAATCTTAAAAAAAAAAGAGTAGCAACCTAAAATGCCTCTTGCTTGTTACAGGATTTTATATTTTTTTGTGATGCCGTTGCATCGTGGATTAACCCAAAAGATGATCTCAGAGACATGTTCTGTAAGGTAACTAATCAGCATTTATGACTGTCGATTCCTAGTTGAAACACTGGAGTTCCTCTTTATTTTAAACTCAGTTTCTTCGGAGCTGTATTGTGATCTCACTTCTTAGCAGAGAACCTTAAGATCTGGAACTGGTTCGGGACAGTATTCTCCCAGTTAATAAAACTGATTCATGTTGTCTTATTGCAATTGTAGAAAATGGCTTGAAGTTCTCAAGATGAATTTGGAATGTAAATTGAATCTTGAACAGAGTAAATCTTCACCAGTGCCCTTCACAGGGATCGAGCCTGTGTTAATTGCTTTGTTAGTACTACTTTCTGATTACCTGTGGTCTGTACTTGGCTGTAACAGAGTGAGAAATATAATATGCTTGAATATTTGCAGTCAAAAGCCCAAAGCTTATATATTTATTTCTAAGTTGAAATAACCAACATTCTTTAAAAAAAAAAAAAAATTACCCATCAGATATGTTTTATGTTGTTTGGTTTTGACTTTTTTGCTTTTTTTTTTAAATATAATACCAGAGATTTCTCAATATTATTTAGCAACATCATGTTGCTAAAGACATTTCCTGGATTTTAAATGTAAACCGTAGAGGGTGGTTTTGGTCATTCATGGGATCTAGAACTTAACTTACAAAGTTTGAGATTTACTACTTTGAAATGAAAATCGTAATTAACATCAATAGTGCTTGATTTCTGAAGATATACAGATCTGAGTTTTTGTCTTTGTTCATAAGATAATAGTTCTTCACTCTTTGCAGATTCTTCATGGATTTAAAAACCAAGTTGGGGATGAAAATTGGAGGCGATTCTCTGACCAGTTTCCTCTTCCCTTAAAAGAGCGTCTTGCAGCTTTCTATGGTGTTTAATCTAATACACTTAAGCTGCGTCCCAGAATTAGGGGTGAGTTACAAACTTTCGAAATTTTTAGAGTGAAAGTATTTAATGAATATGTCAGTCAAATAATGTCGTGTTGTCCCTCCACCTCCCCTCCATCCCCTAGGAGTCTTAGATAAGCTGAAATTCTTGTTGGTGCACTGGTTTGATTCTATACATTATTTCATCCCTTTCTTATTTTCTTTCTCCCTGCATGGGCAGCATTCTCAGTGGGTTTAGTTTTGAAGCCTTACTTTATAATCGTAGATGTAAGCAAGGACAAGAAGCTTTGTGTGTTGTGACCTTTAAGGAAACAAATTTAGAAAATTCTGGAAGTAAATGACATTTAACACTCTTAATCACCTAGCAGCTACCCAGAATTCTTTCAAAGTTGTTCATGAACGGTCTCTTGGTTTGAGGAAGTAGAGGGCCAAGTACTTGGGTTCTTGCTCTTAGTAGTCTCTGTTCTCAGTTTGAGATTAACAGCTGTGCTCGATAGGCTCCAGTTCCCTCATCTAGTTATGCTGAGGAGTAACAGTGTGGTATATACTAAGAGAACTTGGTGTGCTTGCCTTACAGTACAAAGTTGACTCACCCTTTGGATAGTATAGTGAGCTAGTAAAAATTCTTCAGGTTTTGAACATAACTTGAGACTTAACTGTCTGACTGGAAGCCAGCCATAGGACACACACACTAAACGTGTCAAGTGTGTACTCTATCACATTGAAGTACCCTTTACATCACAAGGGTTTGGGGGGGGGGGTGTTTCGTTTGATTTTTTTGCTAGCCGCTCGTTTAATCTGAGCATGAAAGATTTCATTATCCAAGTTACCTAACCTAGAAGAGAGCAGAAATGAATTTATATAGCCTCAGGCTGTCTAGGCTGTCTGTGTATTGTTCACTTTAGTTATGAATCCTCGGCTTCAGCATTTTGAAGTGTTTTATTTTTCTTAGGTCATAAGAATGCAACAAAGGGGAATGACTTAGCTTTAAAGGTTCCACATCGAGCTAGTGAGTCTTAAGTAGTTTGTCATTCTTTAAATTGGTCAGTACCTTTTATTCTTGCTTCTTTATGCTCACATGCAGAAGCAGGAGAAAGCATTTGATCATACTTAACTTATGGGTCCGTTAACCTCTGAATTCATATTTTCTTAAACATCAGATATATTAGAAAAGCAGGTGGTCCTTTAATTCCATGTAAGAAAAGTGACTATCTGAAAATTGTGATTTCATTTTAAGAAAGTAAAGTGACACTGTGCAGGAACTGTTCAGTTTGCATGACACCCATTCTGCTAAAAGAAGTAAGGATAAATAACATGCAAAGCAGAATTCTATGGAGCACTGTACACTGTATGTCCACAGTGTGTGTTCACTTTCATATTTAATGCAGGTAACTTAATTGTTCAGTTTCACAAGAACATAGCATGCATGTCTTTGGCAATTTGTCAGATTTCCTAATTTCTTTACAGGTAAAGATAGAAATGTTATTTGACTGATTTTCTGCTTCGTTGGCCCTGAAAGAGAGGCAGGTATTAAAGATAAAATTGTTTTGTTTTTTGCAGGTCCATCAGTCTTGGAGACTATAAGGGAGCCTCTGCACCCAGGGAAAATGTTACCCTTTACAGGGGGGAAGGGTAAACCAGTAGGGAATACAGTACAATCCCAACCCTACTGGGAGGGGCGGGAGGGAGGTGTTGCCGTCACTGTATTAAGTCGATGTTGGGAAATGTTTTAACATCTGGAGCCTTTGTGGGTGGAAATCTGTCTCCAATTACAACTCTGCACTGGATGTGAAGAAGCAAAAACTATTCAGTCTACTCACAGAACAGTACTTTCTGGAATATTATGGGGAATTGTACCAAAACAAGAACCACATAAACAATGCGTAGGGATAAGAAGGAGGAAAATCCCGTGGTCCACAACAAAGGAAACCTAAGAGTGGGAAGCTACAACAGTAAGGAAGCTTTTATCATTAAAGGTTTTAATATAAATTTTCCCACGTTACGGGGCCTTGTTTTGCATGCTGATGAAGAACTACACAAAACTAACAGTTAAAATCAGCTTGCCTCCCCTAGTAGAAGCAGGTTCTTGGAAGTTACAATTTAAGGTACCCCCAAAAAGTTGGAAATAAAACGAAACAAATTTGAACAATGAAGCACCCTGTGAGATGCCAACGAGTCACTCCTTTTACCTTTGCGGGCTGGGCAGGGAGGGTGGAATAAATGGGGTCGGGGTATCAGACTAAAGGTGACATCTAATTTTACATTAAAACGTTAGTGGATATAATTTCATGGTTGTACTTCTTAGATTTAATTTCTAGGCCAACACGTTATCTTAAGGTGCAGTTTAAGGTTCAGGCATGCGCTCTGGCTCATAGTGATTGAAAGTGATGTAAATTAGTGGGACCGTAGCATGCTTGCATCACATAGAGTGCAGTTGGTATCCATTTACCTATGTTGCGCCAGTTTGGGTTGCAGTTTACCAGTTCCATAGCCCTGCATTAAAATTACTTTAAGATTTGTGGATTTTATTTTTATTAAGAATATAGATATATAAAGTACTGTAGTTTACAGCTAGGCCTTGAAATATCTTTTTAGGATCTGTTAGGAATAAGATTGATATTGTATTGTGTGTAACCTGCACAATGTGGAAAGCTGATATACCTGTGCAAAATCTCTGCCTCTGTGCTGTCAGTGTGGTGTGCTTTCTGCATGGTTATATACTACTAGTGATTTTTATCAAATTTCAAGTTACATGGTAAAAGATCTGTAAAAGGCTGCATAAATGTTAGTTGGCACATAAAGACAATTGTAGAAGTTGAAACAGGATTGCTATATTTCAATGTTTATTCCCACTCAACATATTGCCTCTAAGCTTTCCTTTATTTTATTTTATTTTATTTTGTTCAAAGCATGATCTTAAAGATAATGTTTAAGTTAATGGATGTAATGCAGGGTTCCTACACTGTATTGGCGCATGTTGGTGGCCCTTTGTGCCCTAAGTATATGCACACAGGGTGCAAGTTCAAAGCTACAGAGTGAGAGTTGGTTTGGATCCTCTTCATTTCATTTGTTTGGCTTTTCTGTTATTCCCCCCCCCCCTACTTACATGTGTTCCTGTGAATAAATCCTTGTTAAGTTAACCCTTTACTTTTCCTTCCATGTGTATTTTCTTATATACTGTGAATGTGAAGACCCTAACTGGTACACTTGATCTTATGTCCATATGAAAGTGCGAGTCTTTATTAATTTGGATTGCCTGGGCAGTGTGTATCCCATGATGATGAAGGAAAATGGAGAGTTTTTGTTGTTTTTTTTGTTTGTTTTGTTTTGTTTTTAGCTCTGCTGGTCAGAGATGAAGCCACGCCTTTCCATTTTTCAGTGCTGCATATTTAATCTGCAACAAGTTGTTAAGCCATAACAGCCTTTTTCTATTTTAATTTGTCACCTTTGCATTGCAGAATAAATACTGAATGACCGTTTTTATAAGCAGTTGCTCCTCTTTGCATGGTTCTGTTCTCTACAAGTGTTGACCGATAAGGCCATTGCACTGAAGTGTGAGCTGTGTGCGTGTGACTTTATAAATGCAGTTTCCAAACATTTCACATGCATGGTAGCATGCAAAAAGGTTTTAGTTGTTGTGTATGTGTTTGTTTTAACATGTTCTTTTACCTTCTTTCCTTCTATTTTGGCTTTGCAAATTTCAGTCTATAGGGCCAGAGATAAAATCATCTACAATGCCCAATCGTTTTTGTTAATTTCAAGCTAGACTCAAGGGTGTATGTATGGCATTTCCTTTTTATTACAGTTACCTTACAGAGAGCTCAAAGTTTGCTTCTTGTGTTGGCTTTAAAGCTGGAGCAGAATAACTGTTTTCTCCTTGGGTTGTATATGCCATGTCGTGCTTCAGATGCTTTCCAGAACTTAACGTAGGACGAATCAACAGCCAGATTTGTCTCTTAACAGAATAAAACAAATATAAAAACTTTTAATAAAGTTATATGGACCTGTGATAAACAATTCTGTATTAAGTAAGTAAAAGCGATATTGTCACCTGTCTGATTAAGAATATATTTCCAATTTGGCAGTTATGCAGCACAAAAACAAACAATATTTAGTTTTGTAGTAAATAGATTTGTTTCTAAATTTAATAATTTTATAATAGTAAATTAAGTAAATATGACTGACAACCTAAGATAAGGGGTTTTCTAATGTAGTTTTCTTGTTGAGGCTATTGTTTCTTCCTAATTTATATTATATTTCAGACAACATAGTATAGCACAGGAATTTGCAGAAGCCATTTAATTTTTTTTTTTGAGGTAAACGCTGAGTTAGCATATTGTTTTGATGAACATAACACATCATGGGATATACAAATATATATATAAAGCAACTTAATTCTTGTGGGGCAGTCTTGATAACTTTGATTGTTGACTGAATGTCTGTGAGATCGTGCGTTTGTCATGGTTACATTCCAGTGTTTCTGCCTCTTGGCATGCTTAAAGCGCGGCTTCCTCCGCCTGCTCCTTTCACACTAAAATGCTGTTAGTGTGCTCAGCTACAGAGATAGCCGCTGCTGAGTGATGTAGATTTTCTACTTGAATATTTTTATGTTGTAGGAACCTCAGGAGGTCAGTGTTTACTGTTTTATATATGCCTTCTTTTCCTGTTTGAGCTTCTCTCTTTGAAGGATTCTAACAGAACAAAAGCTGCTGATCAACCTAAGTTGGAAACAGAAAGTGTGTTTAGTAGAGTTTAAATGCATACTTGGCAGTTCCATGTTACAGCCCATTAATTAGCAAGTGAACTTAGTGCCACAGGTGTTCATTTCTTCAGGAAATAATTTTGCTTTTTGTATTGTCTAATCTCTTTAATGACTTCATACTGTGTAAGAAAAATCACTTTTGTATTGTTTGTTGGTTATTTCCAAAATAATCAACTTGTAAATATCCTTAGAGCCAGTTCTGATGCTTACATTATTGCTACTTGATTTTGTTATGCAACCTAGATTTCAGATCTTAACACTTAACCAAGCCATTACATCTTAAAACAAAACAAGTAGCATACATTTTGTAATTAACATTGATAAACACTGTGATTTTTTTGGTTAAGACTTTTTCATTGATCTGAATTGCTTAAATTGCATATATTGTAAAATAGAGTCAGATGTATATTTTAAAATAATTTCAACTGACTTTCCTCTTACTGCTTTGTCTACTCAGTTATGAATATTCAGATACAAGTTTTATCTCAGGTGAATATCCTTGTATCATTTGCTTTGGTGACATGTTTATAAAGAAAGATCATCATACTTAATAGTCTTGGGAGGTTTGTGAGTTGTTTTTGTTGTTGTTTTTATGTATTTTATTGATGATCTTCCCAGTTAGTCTGGTGTTCCCTCCCTCCATCCCCCCAACTGTTCTATCAGACTGGAGCAATACAGAAAGCTCTCCACATTTAGTATGCAGATTTGTCTGAAATTGAGTCGAGTTTGCTTCTCCCCTTTTCTAGACCCTCAAAATACAAAAGTGGAACCTTTTCTCCCTTACATAAAATTCTCTGCATAGTTGAGGTGCCAGAATTAAATTATGTATTAAACTCTTTTGTCAATTTAACACCTTTGCAGTGAAGAAAATTTTTTGCTTCATATAGCGAATTATATTCATATTGAATGTATTAACGGATACCAGAGCAAAAGCATTCTTCCCAAGAGAAGAGTGTATCATGCATACCTACAGCCCTAAGTCCTTCCTTTGCTAATACTACACACAGATTTGCTTACGGAGTTACTTTTGCAAATATTACAAGGCAGGGAGACACTAATGGTTGCTGCTAGTACTGTTTAATAAAGTGAGTGAGTATTGGAATCTATAAGGAAAATAGGGTCTTCTGGTTAACAGCCTGGGATAATTGAGAAGGAAAAAGAGTAATAGCGACCTGTATTGGTAACAATATTATCTAGTATCAATACCATACAGTAGCATTGTATATCAACTAGTGAGTGCACTTTGTAGTGTATTAAATAAAGCAATGCTTCTAAGGCCTCTTTCAAGTTAAGTTTCACATGAAAGTTAGTTTCTCTTACCTGTATGCTTTCTAGGTAAGTAGAAACCAGCTTCAGACTTGATATAGATCTTCTCCCTGTTGGTATTACATATATGTAGATAATTCTCGATGCCTAATTATTATACAATTGTATATGCTTAATTACAGCAACTGCTTTTGTGGTTTGTATCCCAGAGTGTATTGTGTTGAAATAAAAAGATGCATAGCAGCTGAATGTATACATGACTTAGAGGGAAGTTAAAACTGGTTTTCTTTCTCCCACCTCTGTACATTAAAAACTAAGCCAAATCTATTTGCCAATTACAAAGCTAGTAGTTTGTCTTTTAGTAGGAGTTTTTGTTTGCCATAAGCCACTCTTACTGTGGCTTGGTATTATGCAGGATTATCTATATCACAGGTGTAGTCATCTTGCTCAATGCCTGCTGTAACGTGGTTAGCCTATAAGGCGTGTTGTCCCTCCTGATATCCACCGGGTTCCACTATATTTTCCTCTTACCTTTTTGTTCCTGCTTTCCTATGTGAATATATAACCAAACTGAACTTCATTGGTTTTTTTATGGAAATAATATTAGATAATACTGTGTAATTAATTTTACTCAATAGATTATCATCTTAAGAGATGCTTAAATGTGGTAAATCACTTCATATTATGAAAGTTTTACACTTAATCTTCATGCTAACGTTGGGTGCAATAACTTAGTAGTACTTGCTTAGTTATGAATAACTGGATCTTTCTGCTGACAACTTAGGTTGTATGAGTTATGCTTAAAAGCTTTAAATCTGATGTTTCCTGTACCTGCCATGCTATGTTAGAATGTGTCCTTCAAACATATCCTCCTGCAACTTCTCAAACTGTACTCAGTTGATATTTCTTGAAGTCTAACTCTGTGCTAACAGATCTTCATTTTAAATAGAATACGGTTTTAATTTTTGATAAGCTGCTGAATTTTAAAGAGAGTTTTTTGGGGCCACCAAATATTTTGGATCATGCAGAGAATATATATTGTACTGTAGTAATTTTGTATTTACATTTGTATGATGTGACATGATAGACGTGAATGTTAATCACTGCTTGACTATGTTAATAAAGTTGTTTAACTATAGATGTTGCACTCTGATTTTTAATGGAAAGAAATTCTTTGTCTTCCTTCATTTTGTGTTCTAATAGGTTTGGTGGGGTTTGGGGGGAGTGGGATTAAAGTGTTGTGTGATTTTTTTATTGTTTTTGGGTTTGTTTTTCTCTAACTTACACATTAGTGAGCTGTTGTTATCCAAGCAGCCTTTTCTCTTGGTCATGTACTACAGAAACTTTTGCATACATTTTAACTTAACTACTATTAATGCTTTTCAACTCAAGCTGCGGAGGACAGGTGCAATAACTGCTTTGCCAAAGGAAATGATTAGAGGTGACCCTGTGACATAAAGAGCTAATCCTAGGGGAAGCAGTGTAAGAGTGTCCTGTTGTAGCTCTATTCCTTCAGAAGACTCAGGCTTGTGGTTTTGGAAGTTAACACTTTCAAGTCATTTTCTCTTCAGGCTGTAATCAACTAATTACATGTTGCCAATTAAAATTTAAACATATTGATACATTCTAGAGTCTGCGCATACATAACTGTAAAGTGGTCTTTTTAACACAAGTATAGAACATTTTAGAACAAGAAAGGGCCTGAGGTGAGTTCATTACAGCCCAAAGTGAAGCTTGGGTTTCTGGGTTTTGTTAAAATATTTGACATAAGCCGGGCAGTGGTGGCACATGTCTTTAATCCCAGCACTTGGGGAGGCAGAGAGAGGTGGATCTCTCTGAGTTTGAGGCCATCCTAGTCTACAAGAACTAGTTCCAGGACAGGCTCCAAAGCTTGTCTTGAAAAGAAAACCCTGTCTTGAAAAAAGAAAATTAAAAATTTGACATAACACAATTGTCTTGGTGAGGGTGAACTATACATTGGAACTGAGATACAGTGTTTTCTGAAACACCTGGCAGAAGAAATTTTAGAGTACAGGGTTGGGGAGAAAGGAATATAGGAGTCAAGAGGGCCAAGGGCACCACAAGGAAACCCACAGAATCAACTATCCTGGGCTCACTGAACCAGCAATCAAGGAGCCTGCATAGAACTGATCTAGTCACTCTGCATATGTGTTATAATTGTATAGCTTGGTCCTATTGTGAGTCTCCTAACAGTGGGAACAGGGGCTGTCTCTGACTCTTGTACAGGCTTTTGGGACCCTACTCATATTGGGCCACCATGCTCAGCCTTAATACATGGGGAGGTGCTTAGTCTTACTACAACCTGATATGCTATGTTTTGTTGATACTCAAGGGAGACCTGGCCTTTCCTGAACAGAGTGGCCTGGGAGGTGAAGAGAGGGAAAACTGACCAGGTTGTAAAAGAAATGAATTGATTAAAATTGAAAAAATAAAAGAGAACCCAGAGTGTGAGATTTGGTTGTGGAGATGTTCATTTAAATCTGCCTGAACATTAATTCAGGTTCTAATTTGCTTCCTAAAGAAATTGTTCCTGAAGATGAAATGTTGACATTTTCAGTGAAACTACAGTCAGCAGCTTTATTCAGTTTTTTATTCAAATGAATTTTTTCTCGGTTCATATGATAGTCATATTGATAAGGAAGTAAATAGGTCATTCCGTTTCTGAACTGGCATTTATAGTGTCTGACATTTAAAGAATTCATGTTATTTCAGGGTTGTGGTTAAAGTGGCAGTGGAACCTTACGGTCTTCGGGTAGGTTGTCTTTATTGTGCAGCGGACAGTGGAGCTACTCACTGTCATTTGAGCTCCTTTGTCTGACTTCCTGAAATGTCCCTTTATTTACTACAGTTCAGAGGTGACCGTCTGAAGTTCCATAAAACTTGATCCACTGGTAGTGATGTGAAGATTGTTCTGGCTGTCACTCAGATTTTTGTCCCAGCCTCATAGAGTTCATTTCTAGTAATGTTACAGGTATCTTACTGTGACCATTTCAAGTGCATCAATGCACTCAAGAGGATTTCTGTGAGTTCAAGGCCAACACGGTCTACATTACAAGTTCCAAGGAGGATTTCTGTGAGTTCAAGGACATTTTTTGAAAAAGAGGCCCTTTCTCTAAAAAATAAATCTAAATGAGTTTTATCAGTAATTTGCTGTTAATACTTCTGAGTACATAATAAGCAAAGAGAATTTCTGCATTGTTTCTAGGCAGTGCTATGTATAGCCATACTTGTCAGCTAATGATGGGTGCACACTGATGTAGCTACAGCTGTCATTCTTGGTGTGCGTTCAGATGTTATTTCTGGACTTTTCTGAGTGAAATAGTGATGAATGTTGAGGTGCTGAAATACTTAGCATACATTTACAGCAGTCTGTGGGATTGGTAGGCCATTGCCATAGTAGTAGTTAGGTCACCCTTCAGTTACGGTCTGCAGGTTTTCAGAGCCAGCTTACAGTGTACTATAAGTTGTAGCTAATGGCATGGGTTTCAAACATCAGGAAGTTTTATGTATGAAATATGTTTCGTATTGCAGATTTAACAGTTACCATAGTCTTACGTTGCAGACACTGTTCCTAGTCCCATGAGGTTTCATCTGTCGCACTGTGTAAAATAGTGTTACACGGTGGAAAGTGCTAGTATAAGAAAGGAGCTCAGGGGATGTCAGGGCACTGTTTTTTTACTTGAGCTGAGGGGAGATCAAAGTAGGCCTGAGAGGATGTCATTTGAGCAAAAGTGTGGAGTGAGGCTGTTGATCTGGGGGAGATTATCTCAGGCAAGGGAACAAAGATAGATAGCCTGAGAAAGATAGAGCAAGGAGAAAGAGAAGGTGTAAGAGAGAAATGAAAGCCAAATGGGAAGGGCTCTGTAGGTGGAAAATGATGGAACTCATTGAAAGTGCCCTATGGCACTTAAGGCCAAAATGGGTTGGGGGGGTGTGCTGTTGTGGGCGGGGGCGGGGGTTTGAACCAGGGCAGTAGTGTGGAAAGTGGAACGCGATTGGCTACTTGGGTATGTCTTCGAGTGATCAGGGTTTGACAATATACTGAATGTGTATATTGTGGAGGAGGAAAAAAATCCCAGATGGCTGTGAGACTTTGGGCATGGCAACAGCTGAAAGGACATAATTGAAGTTAGCTGGAATAGGCTCGAGGAATTCATGAGAAGTAGAGAACACATTTTGAATAGCAGGCAGATACCTGCTGAAGATGATGATGGGCTGGAAGTTTGTGTATACATGGCAGTTCAAATCATAAAGCTGAAAAATATCTGAGAATGGCAAAGGAAATGGGAAGAAAAAAACTCAGGGACCAGACTGAAGCATTTCAGCACTGAAGCTCAAAGGTGAGTAAAGAAAACCCAAGAAGTGGGGGCTGGAGAGATGGCTCAGAGGTTAAGAGCACTGGCTGCTCTTGGTGAGGTGAGTTCAAGTCCCTGCCCTCAGGTGGTGACTCACAGCTATCTCTAATGCCATCTTCTGGTATGCAGACCTACATGTAGACAAAACTCAAACATAAATAGCCAATCTTCAGGGCTGGAGAGATGGCTCAGTGGTTAAGAGCACTGGCTGCTCTTCCAGAGGTCCTGAGTTCAATTCCCAGCAACCACATGGTGGCTCACAACCATCTGTAATGGAGTCTGGTGGCCTCTTCTGGCCTGCAGGCATACACACAGACAGAATATTCTATACATAATAAGTATTTTTTTTAAAAAAAAAAAAAAGCAAGTTCAAGTAGCCCGAGATCACTTTGAAGTCCACTTCCAGAAGTGTTAGCTGGATAAAGTTATTTGAATTCATGAAGTCAGGCAGAAAATAAGTTACAAAGGTAGAACAGTCTCCTCTTCCCAGAGCTGTGGCAGAGGGATTCCTCTTGGGAATCAGTGACTTCACAGAACTGAGCTCAGAAGCATCTGGACATGAACCTACTGTACTCCAGTGGACAAGATGAATTATTTGACAAGTTTAAGGCAAGGAAGTTGTGTTTATAACTTCGTATTCCACCAAAATTCCTGATTTGAAGATACTGCACTGATTTATTTTCATATTATGAGTTTTGCCTATGTGTGTAACCGCACTACATGGGAGAAGTGCCCACTAAGCTAGACGAGGGCATCAGATCCCCTAGAATGGGAGTTATGGGTGGCTGGGAACTGAGCTCTTGGTCCTCTGCGGGCACAGACAGTGCTCTTAACCACTGAGCCATCTCCAACTCATATGTTCATGTGTTTAAAATAATCATAATGTAACATGAGACAGCCCCGTCCTAAATAGTTGATTTTTCAAAAAGTTAATTGCACATAGTGTCAAAATCCTCAAATTACAAAGCTCAGCAAGTCAGACAACCCAGTAGAAAGGCTGGCAAAGGGGGACTATTTCTTTAAGTATTATCAGTCTAGGCCAAGTGGTGGTGGTGCACACCTTTAATCCCAACACTCAGAAGGCAGAGGCAGGCAGATCTTTGAGTTCCAGGACCAACTCTGAAGCTACAAAGAAACCTTGTCTTGGGGTTGGGGGGATGCAGTGTAAATACAATGTTTGTAATGATGTTGAGGAAATAAAGACAAATACGCCTGTAGATGTTGAATTCAGATTCAGTACCCACCACCATTAACCTTCCCTTCTTTCACTCGCATGGCTCCTGTGTTCTGTTACCCACGCCACCTCCCTTAAAGCCTCGTTTTCTATCTCATGGATGTTTTTCAAGTTTCCTGGTCTATGCCCTCACTTACCCCACTAAGTACTATGTACTTGATATTAGAAGCCGGGATCCACACAGAGAAAAGGATGTAGTTGGGCCTGGATTACCTCACTATATTATTATTTTCCAATTCCATATGGGCTTTTTTTTTTTGCAAATCTTCTTTCTTTATTGCAGTTTTTCATTATCCATTTGTGTGTCACAGAGATACCTGTCTATGTTTCTTGCTGCTCTTACCACAATAGCAAAGAAATGGAACCAGTCTTAACTGTCCACCATCAGATAAAAGAACTACTTTTATCTGATGAGTTGAAATCCAACCCCAGTTTGGTCACCTGAACACTGACAGAAAGTCAAGTAATACTACTAAACAGGAAAAGCACAATAAAGAGTTTTTGACTGTCATCTTGAGATGATTGTTAGATTTATTTTCTTTCTGACTAAAGCAGAATTACTGCTTGAGTACTTAGTATGCAAGTGGGAGAGTACTGGATGTCTTCACACTCTCTAAACTGGCATGCATTGTCAGTGAAAGATATAGCAGACCTGCAGCATTTACCGCTGATGGAGGACAGCTGCAGTGGAAGGAGCTAGACACTTAGAGCCACCAGAGGTGACACACAAACCTGGAAAACCATCATTCTCTAGAATGCCTACAAACAAGACAGGAATTAGAAAATGTGGGGCAAAACCCAGCAGTGGTGATACACACTGTAATCCCAGCACCTGAGAGGCAGAAGCAGGCGGATCTCGTTGAGTTTGAGGCTAGCCTGGGCTACAGAGCAAGTTCCGGGACAGACTCCAAAGCTACACAGAGAAATCCTGCTAAAGAAAAGGGGGGGGGTGTGCCATAGTACATAAATTCAACTTCAGGCCAGGCGGTGGTGGTCCACACCTTTAATCCCAGCATTCGGAAGGCGTAGAGGCAGGTGGATCTCTTGAGTTCAAGGCCAGGTTGGTCTACAAGAGCTTGTTTGGATAAGCTCCAAAGCTACAGAGAAACCCTGTCTTGAAAAACCAAAATAAATAAATTCAACTTGAGAGAAGACTTTGAATAGCTATGCATATTTAATGCCATGCACTTGCGTAGTAAGCTTAACAAATGCTGATGCTTTATAACAAACAGGCCTAGAAGCGGGCAAGTTCATGTAGTAATGTGTTAAGATTAGTCAACTCTGTCAGGCAGAGAGGACTCATACTTTTAATCCCAGACAAAGCAGAAGCAGGTGGATCTCTGAGTTCAAGGCCAACCTGGTTTTCAGATCAAGTTCCAGGACAGCCAGGGCTACATAGAAAAACTATGTCTTGAAAAAGAAAAATAAAGAATTAGTCAATACAGTGCACATACACATACAGCATAAAAGTTTATCCAAAGTTTGTTTGTCTGCACTTGCTTTCACACCACGGCAAACAAATTGGTTATAGGCCCACTCTGAAAAGGAAATGGTTGAGAGTTACAAAGTAACTTTTTTTTTTTTTTTTTTTGGTTTTTCGAGACAGGGTTTCTCTGTGGCTTTGGAGACTGTCCTGGAACTAGCTCTTGTAGACCAGGCTGGTCTCGAACTCACAGAGATCCGCCTGCCTCTGCCTCCTGAGTGCTGGGATTAATGGCGTGCACCACCACGGTATAGGTGACAGCCTTTTAAATTTGTTTCTTTATGGAGGTTCTTAAATTTTAATGCCCTTTGGCACAGGTCCTTACTTTGTAGCCTTGGCTGATCTGTGTAGAACATGCTAGCCTCAAATGCACAGAAATCTGCCTGCCTCTACCTCCCGAGTGTTGGGATGAAAGGCTCCATTATGTATATAGGTGTTTTGACTGTGTACCAATTGTGTACTTGGTGCCTATGGGGGCCCTTGGGACTGGAGTTAGATAGTTGTGAGCTGTCATGTGATTGCCGGGAATGGAACCTAGGTCCTATGGAAGCAGCCACCACTAACCCCCTCCATACACATTAGCATCATTCCCAATGTTCTGGGAACTTTGAAGGTCTTTCTTTAGTTCTATTACAGGGTTTCTGATGTAGACAAGGAAAAACACCTTGTTGTGTAAGATTTCTGGGTGAAATCCATGTTTTGGTCTAACAAACAATGAGACCGCAGATTGTATATGTTTCTAACCATCTCTTGGGTACTGCTTGCTTGCTAGTTTGAGGACTTTACTGAGTTACAGAGGACCTGTGTGCTCTCATGACAGATAGTTAACACTTAAGGGCCCACAGGAGCAGAAGCTCAAGCTTCTGTGCCCTGGAAGACCCTGGGTCATAGTATATCATATGTGCTAAAAGAGCAAAAGGACAGGATGCAGGTGCTTCCTGAAGAAGAGCTTGATTAGTTTGACAGCTCTGTCTCTGTTTCACAGAAGGCAAATCACCATGAGGGACCAGGATTGAACAAGACCATACTGCCACTTGTTTTGTTTTGGGTTTTTTGTTTGTTTGTTTTCGAGACAGGGTTTTTCTGAAGCTTTGGAGCCTGTCCTGGAACTCCTTTTGTAGATCAAGCTAGCCTCGAACCCACAGAGATCCACCTGTCTCTGCTTCCCAAGTGCTAGGATTAAAGGCGTGTACCACCATAGCCTGTCTGACTCCCACCAGTCACCCGAAAAAAAGTTCAAGATTCTGACTGGGGGCTGGAGAGATGGCTCAGTGGTTAAGAGCATTGCCTGCTCTTCCAAAGGTCCTGAGTTCAATTCCCGGCAACCACATGGTGGCTCATAACCATCTGTAATGAGGTCTGGTGCTCTCTTCTGGCACCAGACTTACACACAGACAGAATATTGTATACATAATAAATAAATAAATATTTAAAAAAAAAGATTCTGACTGGCAAAGCAGTTCTTGTCCTGGTGTGCTCTTACTCCTGTCAGGTCGCAGAGCTTGTCACCCAAGGGGAGAAGTGCACAAGCATGGAAGTGACTGACTACCGCTTGCCGACTTGGTACTCAGGTTGGAGATTGGGAAGAAAGCTCTGTTTCTGAGGAGACTAGGTGTCAGCTGCCAGGCTTCCCCGCTGGGTGATAAAGTCTTAGAGGATCATCAACCAAAGGAAGGAATGGCATGGTCTCAAGAAGCACGAAGCTTCTTGGCAACTAGCCACGTGGATTCTGCCCATCTTCCTATCAGGTGCTTTGTGGGGTATCGTCCCTGCTATACTGTCATGTTGTGTTCTAACTTTTATTTTACTTTACCTTTCTAGTCTCCTAAAGCCACCATTTAGTCTCATTTACAAATCTAGTAAAGAGGAGATGGCTACTTGAAATTTTCTAATGTGCTAGAAGTTTAGATATAATTTTAAAAGCAATGTAATGTCACATTAGTGAAGTTTATTTGCTATTTTTTCACTAAAATAAGATTTTATTTTATGTACTTTGTGGTTAAAATCCTGGAGGTGTGGTTTTGCTTAGTATTACAGTGTGTGTGTGTGTGTGTTTGTGTGTGTGTGTGTTTGTGTGTGTGTGTGTGTGTGTGTGTGTGTGTGTGTGTGTGTGTGTGTGTGTGTGTGTGTATAAACAAGTCCTGGGTCCAACTTCCAGCCCATGAAGGTTTTACAGCTCTGAGCTGTAGTTCCTGGTACTACATCTGGTCTCTCCTACCAGTAGAATCAGCTATTTCTTCAAGGGCCATAGATTTTGGTTTTTGTTCATTTGTCTTTTAGCTCAACAATTTTAGAGATTTTATTTGTAAGAGAAAACAACGGCTGGGCAGTGGTGGCATATGCCTTTAATCCCAGCATTTGGGAGGTAGAGATAGGCCATCATCATCAAGGCCAGCTTGGTCTACACAGTTCCTGGACACCTAGGGCTACACAGAGAAACCATAACTCAAAAAAAAAAAAAGGAGCTGGAGAGAGAGACAGATGAGGCAGGCATGCTGTAAAGCTGTAAATCTCAGCAGCTGACAGGAAAGGGAGATGAAAAAGAAAGTGATGTCATCTGCAGTGAAGGTTGACCAGAGTGAAGAAGCCCAGACATGAGGGAAACCATGCTTAGCCTCTGGCCAGTACCTAGAAAGGGGAAAAAGAGAAGTTGTGTTACTTCATGAGCAGGCTGGTGGCATGCAGGCAGAATAAATACCACGGTGCTGCCTGATGGAGAGAGGTGTCTCCCCACTTTTTCTTTTAGAAAACTGGCATTCAGGTGGTGTTGAGTGTGTTCACTGTTATGGTCATGGTTGTTTCTCAGTGGGGAGGAATTGCATGTGCACTGTCCACTTGCTGTGGATGTTACCGTGCTAAACATAGCTTTATGATGATGTCTTCAGCTATGATCCCCTCTCATCTCCCAAATACTGATGACATTTCTCTGCAAATAATAAACTGGCTCATTATCAACAATGTGTGGTGTTATTTATGCAATCCTAACAATCAGCTACTGTGATGAGCAAATGTAGGAACTAGATCCCAGTGTTCTCAGACGCTGCCTTCTGGGTGAACCTCCTGCTCTCCAGCTGGACAGTAGCTCCTGAGGGCCCTTAGGCTGCTCGGCTGCTTTTCTCAACACCCTAGCTTAGGATGTGTGCTTGAAATATATAAACTCATTTGGATCTGCATTTCATACATGGATCCCACCTCCCTTGGTTTCCTGATTATAAAAACCCAGAGCCTTTTATCCCAGCACCCAGGAGGCAGAGGCAGGCAGATCTCTGTGAGTTCAAGCCCAGCCTGATCTACAGAGTGAGTTTCAGAATAGTCAAGGCTACATAGAGAAACCCTGCCTCAAAAGAATAAAACAAAAAACCTACACAGAAAACATTCTGATTTGACTAATTTTAACTATGCCAAAACCTTCCAAACCATTTCATTACTCAAGATATTCCACCCATATAAGCATTCTTCGCTCATTCATTGGTACCATGGACTTTTCCATCCTACAGATCTGCTTTTGCTAATGTAGAACCATAATCATATAATAAATCGCCTTTTGAGTCTGGCTTTGACTTAAAAAAAGCATTTAAGATTTTTCTATGCTGATTCCTGGAATCAATGGCTCATTCCTTTGCTGCTAAGTATATGATGCCGTGATGAAGGGTATCTTGGTCGTTTTCTGTTTAGGCAATATGGATTAAGCTTCAGTAAACTTTTTGTGTGGCTATAAGGTTCATTTTGATAAATATTACTGAGTAAATACTGTCTTTTAAATCTTTTTTTGTTTGTTTGTTTTTTGTTTTTTTTTTTCGAGACAGGGTTTCTTTGTGGCTTTGGAGCCTGTCCTGGAACTAGCTCTGTACCAGGCTGGTCTCGAACTCACAAAGATCCACCTGCCTCTGCCTCCCGAGTGCTGGGATTCAAGGCGTGCACCACCACCACCCAGCACTAAATCTTTTTTTTTTTAATAGACAAGTAGATAAAACTTCCTGAACCATCTGAGAGTTAGTTGGAGGTGCCTCTTTCTCAGTAAGTACCTCAACATGTATGTCCTCAAATAGTTGCCTGTGTAAACACAGAAAAATAAAACTAAGATCTGCCTTCGTCTGTCACCCAGGAGACTGAGACAGGAAGATTCCAAGTTCTAAGCCAACTTGGGCTATACGGTAAGCTCAAAAATTAAAAAGATCTAATTTATAACATTTTCAGAGTTTACAAAGTATTCTAATATCACAGCAGAAGAAAGCCCTGGCTACTCACTCGGGTGACTCTACCTGTTGCTTTCCCCTGGAAAGGCTTCTTAGTCTCTCCTGGCATTGGCATTCTGAAAGAGGATAAGCTCATCACTGTATACACTGTACTGTCACTTCAGTGCATTCATTCCTTTGGCACAGAAATGACATTCTGTGAGTGGGCCTGTTAGCAATGCTAGCTTTATACTGATGACCGTGTTTCTCAGATCAGGAATTAACAAGTGTCTTGGGAGTGTACTTGTAGATTGTACTGATGTCCTGCTTGTCATATTTTCAGAAGTTCTGGGAGGTTTGTAGGTTTTTTTTAAAAAAAATTATTATATATAGTGTTTTGCCTGCATGGTCACCTTCATGCCAGATTAGGGCGCCAGATCTCATTACAGGTGGTTGTGAGCCACCAAGTGGTTGCTGGAAATTGAACTCAGGATCTCTAGAGGAGCAGCCAGTGCTCTTAACCACTGAGCCATCTCTCCAGCCCCTTTGTTTGCTTGTTTGTTTTATTCTCATGGCCTGGGGTGATTATTGGTGTGTGGATTACCAAAGCATGCTTTTTGCATATTTTTTTAGTTGATTGCAAAAAGGGGAGAGAGAGGAAACTTAAGATGTATATTAATAGCAAAGCAAGGAAGAGTCGTGAGTGGCTACTATAGTCTTGGGCGAAGCAGGTTTTTGTATTGTGGAGACAGCATCTGTGTCGATCGACCTCATTCATACTCAAAGGAATCCTCCTGCTTCTACTTCCAGCATGCTATAATTAGTGTGTGTTCCACTAATCATAATCCCCAGTCTAGTTTGCTCTGGCAAGGGAGGACTTCCCAAATGTTAGATCCAAATTGCCCACCTTCATGGGCCCTCTAAATGAGCCTGGGCATCCCCTCATTTGTTCTGTAAGATCACACCCATTTGGGTCACCTCAGACACTAGCTTCCCAGAATCCTAGCTGGTGCCTAGCCCAGGCACCTGTGGGCGATTCCACTCTGACCAGTATGCTTGGCCACCCTGCCTGCACAGAGCATGCCCCAGGTGGAGATCCAGTGGAACAGTCAATATAACCTCAATCGAGCTGTCAGTCTCCCCGGAAACCTCTTGGCAGCCCTTCAGCAGCCCTTCTCAGTTAAACCATCTTTCAAGACAATGAGCTCAGGAAAACCACTGGTCATGGGAGAGGAGTGACCTCCGAAACAGAAGGGGAAGTGACTTCTGAAGCAAACAAGTTAAGGCAAGAACCAAAAGGACTCCCTTTTGCCTTTCCTTCTCTGAATTTCATTGAAATATTGAAATCACAAAGAAATTATATATATAATAAATTATGTAATTATTTAATAGCACAGAAAAATCAGAAGGGTACTTTGAGCAAACCAACATAAGACAGTTTTGAAAAAAGTATAAAACATGAGAATTGATAGAAAATTCTAGCAGAGCATAACTTAAACCATGAAACAGAACAGGGAATTCGGTGAGGTAGCCTAAGCACTAAGTAGCTGAGGCAATCCCACCTAAGAACTACCAGCTCTGTACCTGGGGCTAAGAAAAGTAGACCTGACCAGGGAGAGGGAGGGAAGGAAATCAGGCTCTGCCCATCCATGCCTTTCAGTGATACTGTACGGCTCCTGTGGGAGAGTTTCAATTGCATGGAAACTAGGAAATGCTGCAAATCAGGATGACCCCTCACCTCCAAGCTGGTTGTTAAACATTTACCAAATACCACAGCTCCAGAGCAAGCTAGGATGGAGAACAAGGACAGTGCCCTGGAGGGTCAGGGAGGAGAGACCAAGAAAGTACACCATGGACAGCCTGTCCCTCCCCTAACCAAAACTCTATTCACTACCAGATAAACAGCTCTCATTTGAAGTGAGAATTTCCTGTAACTACAAACGGACAGGAAGTGAGGAACCAGCTTGCTGGACAAAAACAAGAAAACAAAAGCTTGAAAAAGAATTCAGGAGCGGAACAGGGACATTGTAATGTATCAGCAATTAATGAGAACCGATAGGAAGCTTGCATTAACTGTAACAAGTATCCCAGGACCACAGACACACGTGCACGTCCATGGTATCTCAGCAGTGCTCACAACAGCCAGGCTGTGGAACTTAGGCTTATGGCCCGTCAGTCACAGATGGAAACAGCACATGTACTATATATACACGGTGGAGTTTTATTTCGCCATAAGAGAGAATTAAAATTATGGGGGCTGGAGAGATGGCTCAGAGGTTAAGAGCATTGCCTGCTCTTCCAAAGGTCCTGAGTTCAATTCCCAGCAACCACATGGTGGCTCACAACCATCTGTAATGGGGTCTGGTGCTCTCTTCTGGCCTGCAGGCATACACACAGGGAGAATATTGTATACATAATAAATAAATAAATAAATATTTAAAAAAAAAGAATTAAAATTATGTAACCTGGAGGAAAATGGATGGAGAACATGAATTTAAGTGACTTGGATCGACAAGTTTTCTCATGAAATCTATTTAAATTTAGACTAAAATACGTGCATGTATGTACATGTGTGCACATGTATACAATATGAAAGCGTGCGGGGCCTACTGGGAAGAAGAAAGGAGAGGGAACAGGGAAGGAACAGAAGGACAAACAGTGCATGTTTTCTTTTATGCAAAAGTTACACAGGCCGATGCATATAACACAAAAGCAGAAGGGACTATGTGGCAGAGAGGACGGGCACCGGCAAGAGTGGGGAGGATGAGAGGGCAGTGTGGGGGACAAATGTGAGCAACACACGATGTGAGCTGTCATCAGGAAAGGCCTCAGTTTGTACCTTAACTAATATTAACATGACTAAGAAAAGTTAGGTCCTTTCTGCCTTTCAGAAACTAAAAGCAACAACAAGAAAGCAGAATGCCAGTTCCACACCTCTAAAACTAAAAGACGACCAGAGCTAAGTAGGAAGGAGGACTTGAGCAAAGGTCATAGACACTGGAGACCTAAACTTAGCTGTGGGACTGAGAAAAAGCCAGCAGAGCTCATAACTCCAAAGCAGAGTGCAGAGCCACAGATAAAAAATCAATTGTGCCAGCCCAGGATGATGGTCTCCCAGCACTCTGGAGGCAGAGGCAGCCAGATCTCTTAAATTTAAGGCCAGCGTGGTCTTCAGAGTGAGATCCAAGACACCCAGGACTACATAGACTGTGTCTCAGAACAAACAGAAACCAGTTGTCCCTTTCTTGCCCAAGAGGTTATGAGGGTTAGTGGTAAAGATTGTCTGGAGTTGACCAGAAGCTGAGGGAGTGAGTGGCTTTGAGCAAGAAGTTACGCAGCTGAATTCTGATTTTCCAGGAAGTAGCATGCTGCTGAGGAGAGAAGAGGAAGACTGTACCGCGTGTGACACATCTGGGTTAACCTCAGGCGGCTACTGAGGAGAAGTCTCGCAGAGATGATTCACACAGAAATGCTGTTAGAAGTAGAATTTCTGCTGAATGGAATCCTTTGCCTCTCTCACAGAACTCCAGAAAACTAAGAATCCATTCACCTTTATTTAAATTATTTTTTCAAAACCATAGGAACTAAGAGACAATATTTTTAAAACATGCTCTGAGAGGTGAAAACAAAAGTTCCGGCCAAGTGAATGACAGACAAAGCAGGTAAAAAAAAAAAAAAAAGAACTGACAGCGGGTCGGTGGTGACGCACGCCTTTAATCCCAGCACTCGGGAGGCAGAGGCAGGCAGATCTTTGTGAGTTCAAGACCAGCCTGGTCTACAAGAGCTAGTTCCAGCGCAGGCTCCAAAGCCACAGAGAAACCCTGTCTCAAAAAACAAAAACAAACAAACAAAAAAAAAACTGACAAATTATCATTTTTCGAGACAGGGTTTCTCTGTGGAGCCTGCGCTGGAACTAGCTCTTGTAGTCCAGGCTGGTCTCGAACTCACAGAGATCTGCCTACCTCTGCCTCCCGAGTGCTGGGATTAAAGGCGTGTGCCACCACTGCCCGGCTTCATGAACTGTTTTTATGAATTAACTCTTTATTTTCCTTTCTTCTTTTCTTTCTTTCCTCCTTTACCTTTTTGAGACAGGCTCTCACTATGTAACATTGGCTGTCCTGGAACTCACTATGTAGACAAGATTGGCCTCAAACTCAGAGAGATCTTCCTGCCTCTATCTCCCCATTGCTGGGATTAAAGGCGTGCACCAACACCTCTGGTTTGTTAATCTCTGGGTTTTAGGTGGTGGCACAGGCCTTGAATCCCAGCATTCAAGAGGTAGGAGCAAGTTCTGTGAGTTTGAGACTACCCTGTTCTACATAGCAACTTTCAGGCCAGCCAGAGCTACTGAGAACTGTCTCAAAAAACCAAAATAAAATAAAATACTCTCCATAAAATTCAACTCCATTAAATGAGCACAAAACATGCAGGATAATAACCATGGAGATCAGCCAAATATGTTAGCACATGTGGGTAATCTCAACACTCAAGAAGCTGCAGTTGTTGAATTGTGAGTTCAAGACCAGCATGGGGTTCAAAGCAAGACTCTGATAAAAAGGGGATGGATAAAGCATGAAGTCATATTTTTCTTTATGTTGATTAAACAGAATCTGGGGAAAACTGGAAAGAAAACATAAATTTGGCCATGTTAACCAGTGAGAAATTATACAAAGCAACATGTACACAATGTAAACACAGGTACGCAGGCCATAACTTTAAAACATGAAAAACTGTACACGTTCAAAAAGATTAGAAAGAATTATTATGAAAGATAAGTTCATGAATACATGATTGGTATCTTTCAATATAAGCTGTTTATAATCCTTAAAATAGTCACTTGCTGCAGGGCCATGGTGGTGCACGCCTTTAATCCCAGCCAGGTGAGACAGAAGGCAGGCAGATGTCAGTGAGTTCGAGGTCAGTCTGGTCTACAAAGCTATAACAGTTAAGGCTACACAAAGAAACCCTGTTTCAGAAAAACAACAACAAAAAAAGATACTCATTTTTTAATTTAAAATATTTAATATAAAATTCAAAAGAACAGTCCAGAAATAACGATATCAGATGATCAAAGAGGCACAGTTCCTCACTGACAAAAGTCCACACTTCCTAAGAGCTGAAGAAATGACCAGAGTCCTAGAACCTCTATGTGGACAGAAGACATCTTACTTGGAACTCTTGCTACAGCCCTTTACCTTAGGAAGACTTAGCTTTCCTTCATTGTAGTACCACTTTTGGGGATGTACTGCAATGGTCTAGTCTACCTTAGCTTGTCCAGGGTCACACAATAAAGCATATGAGGCATCTTTAACAACATAGGTTTTAATAAATGTATTTGATTCTTAAGAAAATAGATCGGGAGCTGTAGAGATGACTCAGTGGTTAAGAGTACGTATTGTTCTTGCAGAGGACCTAGATTTGGTTCCCAGCATCCATATGGTGGCTCACAGCCATCTTCAACTCCAGGCCCAGGGGATGTGATATCCTGTTCTGACTTTCATTGGCACTGAGTACACACATGGCATACATACATACATGTAGGCAAAACACTCACACATAAATCTTTTGAAATATATAATCTTTTAGGCAGGAAGGTTGATAAGTTAAAAACAATTCAGGCTGGAATTTAAGGATTTGGCTTTTTAATTATGTATATGTTTAAGTCTCTGTGTGGGTATGTACATAAGAGAAAAGTACCTGCGTACCTGCAGAGGCCAGAAGAGGGTGTTGGGTCCCTTGGAGCTGCTGAACTGGGGTCTTAGGACCCTAACTTGGGCCTTCTGAAAGAACATTATGTATCCTTAACTACTGCACTGAGTCATCTGTCCTAGGCTAGAGTTTAGAAGTCACATATATTAATGCTTGAAATAGTAGACTAATGTAGGCAGAGTTTTCCTGTCCTGGCAGCACTCCCAAATAACCACACAAAAAATTAATATTGATTGTAAATGCTCAGCCAATAGCTCAGGCTTGTTACTAACTAACTCTTACACTTTAAATTAACCCATATTTATTATCTATACTTTGCCATGTGGCTTGGTACCTTTTCTCAGTATGGCACACCCATCTTGTTTCTCTCTGCATCTGCTGGCATCTCTCCTGACTCTGCCTTCTTCATCCCAGCATCCTTAGTTTGGTGTGCTGCCTATACGTCCTGCTTAACTACCAGCCAGTCAACTTTTTACTAAACCAATTTGAGTAACAAATCTTTACAGTCTACAAAAGGATTATTCCACACCAGACTATCACTAAAATCACGGAAATAAAGTATTAACTAGTAATTTTACACAACTGACAACATCTAAATTGTTATTGAAATAAAAAGCCAAAATGAGGGCTGGGGAGATGACTCAGAGGTAAAGAGCAGTTGACTGCTCTTTAAGAGGCCCTGAGTTCAATTCCCAGCAACCACATGATGGCTCACAGCCATGTAAACGAGATCTGGTGCCCTCTTCTGGATGTAGGCAAACATGCAGACAGAACACCATGTACATAATAAATAAATCTTTAAAAACAAAAAACCCCAAACCTTTGTTTATTTATTTATTGTGCTCAGAAATGAACCCAGGGTCTTGTGCATGCTTGGCGAGCTCTGCCACTGAACTACATCCCCAGCCCAGGAAAAATTTTTCATTTTTGTTTGTTTTTATCATATACACTCATCACCTCTGTAGTGATATTTGCATTTTTCATATTAAACACCCAAACCAGACTCATATGTTTGGTTATAGCACTAACCTTTAACCCCAGGGCTACCATCATTTTTTTTAACATCTGGGTAAAATTTCTTTTTTAATATAAAAGTTTATCTGTTTCTAACCAAGAAAAATTACAAGGTACAAAAGTCAATCTCCTTTTTTTAGACTGTGTAGCTGACTGTGAGACTGGGTCTCACTGTGTAGCTCTGGCTGCTGCGGAACTCACAGAGAACCATCCATCTGCCTCTGCCTGAGTGCTAGGATTAAAGGCCTGTCAGACCCCACCTGACAAAATTTTCAAAAAATCTTTATCATAAGATCTTTATTGTAAGAGTGCACCAGAACTCCTGGAGCTGGGGTCTGCTGTATGTGCTGGGAGTCACTCCCCAGTCCTCTGCAAGAGCAGTCCACACTCTTAACCACTGAGCTGTAGTGGCAATTCATTTGTATTCTAATAAATAAAGCTTGCAAGAAGGTCAGAGCATAAAACAGCCCCACTGGTCAGGTCGGCCTTACAGACCAGGCAGCAGTAACACACACCTTTAATAGTTGCCATAAAAACTGGGTGGTGCGGGCTTTTAATCCTAGTGGTGTATGACTTTAATTCCAGCCCTAGAGAGGATTATAAAATGGGAGGCGACAGCTCTCAGTCACAGTCTCATTCTGAGATTCCTGGAGGCAGGGTCGCCATTTCCAACTGAGGTAGAAGAAAGAGCAAGTGGTTGGCTGCTTTGCTTTTCTGATCTTCAGGTTGAATCCCAATATCTGTCTCTGGGTTTTTATTAAACATGCTTCACTGAGCCGTCTCTCCAGCTCCTCAACCTCAATTTCCTTTTTTCCCTTTGTTTGTTTCCTCGAGGCAGCCTTTCTTTATGTATCTCTGGCTGTCCTGGGAACTGTAGACCAGGCTGGCCTCAAACTCAAGAGACTCGCCTGCCTCTGTCTCCTGAGAGCTGGGATCAAGGGGGTGTGCCACCACACCCGAGTTTTGTTCTCTTTTTCAATACTGTCACCTAGTTCCCCTCTTCAAAGAATCATTGTCACCACTTGCATACATATCCTTTGCTCCAGAGATAGTATATTTACACGAAGAAGGTAGGTATTAAAATATACACAGATTTTGAGTGTACATGTCTGGATACACATTAAAATATTTATAATCAAACAGATTTCTTTTTAATGCATGTGGTAGTATGTTGGGGATTTGTTCTTTCCCTTTTTTTAATGGCTTTTTGAGACAGTTTCTGTATGTAATTGGATGTAACTGATGGTCCTGGAACTTGCTTTGTAGACCAGGCTGGCCTCAAATTCAGAGAGATCCGCCTGCCTCTGCCTCCAGTGCTGGGATCAAAGGCGTGCGTCACAATGCTCGACCTGCCATGTTTTTTCTATGATGTAATGCATCACATCTAGTGGTATGCTGAGGATGTTTAACGACCTGCTAACATATACTTCTATAATCTATTTTTCACATCACAGCAAAATGGACCTTGTTAGCATTTGGTCACAACATTACTGACCCTCTGACCTCCCAAGGCTTTTAAAACGCCATCAGAAGTATTCTTCCAGGCCCTCGGCCCTCTGGCCCTGACTTTATTGTTTGCCTCATTTTCTCCAACTTACACTTGCTTTTCTGCCTGGCAGGGTCTTGCAGACACCACAGGACTCTTTCCTTCCCTCTCCTCCTATAGGTCTATGCTGGATACACTCTCTGAAATAGCCCCTTGCTCCCTGTTCTTAACAGTATGACCACTTTCCATTGATGTGCTCACCTTACACAATGCAGGCACTATTTCAGAGCTTTACATGTTTTGATTCATTATAGCAACTCTTTGAAGTCGCTATATTATCCGTACTTTACGGCTGTGCAGCCTGAGTCATACACATGGTTAAGCAATATTCCTAAGGTCAGAGAGCTCATGAGTGGCAGCCTCGATATTAACCCAGGCAGTTTCATTTGACAGTCATTCCCTATCTGGTCCCTCATTTGTTATTTAAAATTTGGGACAAGACAAACCAAAAACTTATTATTGCAGTTAAGGGGACTCAGGTCCTCACATGTGTTTGGCATGTGCTCTACCACTGACCCCATTTCAAAGCCCTTGCCTCAACACCCTTTGCAGGCAGGTCTTGCTAGGTAGCCTAGCAAAGTGTGATCTTTATACCTCAGCCTCCTGAGTACTAGGAGTGTGCACAGCAGAGGGGTAGTGGTGGCACAGGCCTCTAATCCCAGCACTAGGGAGGCAAAGGCAGGTAGCTCTCTGAGTTCAAGATCAGCCTGGACTACAGAGAAAGTTCCAGGACAGCCAGGGCTATATAGAAAAACCCTGTCTTGAAAAACAGAACAAGTGGTGCAAGCCTTTAATCCCAGCACTCAGGAGGCAGAGGCAGGAGGATCTCTGTGAGTTCGAGATCAGCCTGGTCTACAAGAGCTAGCTCCAGGACAGGCTCCAAAGCTACAGAGAAACCCTGTCTCGAAAAACCAAAAAGAAAGAAAGAAAAACAGAACAAAACAACAAAAAGAGGAAGAGAAGGAAAGAGGAAGGGAGGGAGAGAGAGAGAGAGAAAGAGTGTGTGTGTGCATAACATTCCTGGCTTGCCTACATTACTTTTTATTTGAAAAATATGCATTTGTCATATATGTAGTGTGGAAAGCCTAATACATGCATTACCTCACATACTTATTTTCATGTGTGTAGTGAGAACAATTAACATCTATCACTGGGCCTGGGGTTGTAGCACATTTGCCTAACACTGATCTTCAGCACTGAAAACGAAAGGATTTTCAGTGATTTTGAAAGTACAGTATATTGTTTCCACCTGTCCCCACCCTGTAGGGATCACTATTCAATACAACGCTATACTGCTGCTGCCCTCTTATGTTTTAACATTGAACTTACTTATCAGCCTCCGAGGTATCCACTCACAGACATACTATATATTCCCTTGTCTATTCCCTCTGGCTGTGAGAACTCTGGGAACAAGATTTACCTGTCCTGTCCACACACCTGGGATGTGAGAAATGTTTGTGGAACGAGCCGGCCGCTGGACCTGTAAGCTGCACATAGTCTTACCCCTAAACACGGAAGCACATGCATGAAGTGAAAAGTAGTAGAAAAGTAGCAGATGTTGCATTTTTGTTCTGTAATTAATTTTATTTTATATGCATTGGTGTTTTGCCTGTATGTGTGTCTGTGTGAGGGTGCTGGGTCCCTGGAACAGAAGTTATAGACAGTTCTGAGCTGTCATGTGGGTGCTGGGGATTGAACGCAGGTCCTCTGGAAGAGCAGCCAGTGCTCTTTAGCGCTCAACCCTGAGATGCTGCATTTTTAAGGAGCAAAGAAACAAGAACACCCATCAACATGCACACAGCAACACTGGTCAAAAGCATATCCCTGCAGGGGGAGAGCACGAAGATAGAAGCAGACGCCATGGCTTTTGTCCTACACTACCTATTGTCGCAGGACAATCTTACACCAATTTGATTAAAAAAGGGGTATTTTATTGGAGGGGATAAAACTTACAGATCAATGTCCCAAACCACATTCCTCTGGTC